>PVIH01000248.1:0-59463 GCA_004025045.1 Sigmodon hispidus
ATTTTGTTGAGAATTTTCGCATCAATATTCATGAGGGAAATTGGTCTGTAATTCTCCTTCTTTGTTGTGTCTTTGAGTGGCTTGGGTATTAGGGTGATTGTAGCCTCATAAAAGGAATTTGGCAATATTCCTTCAGTTTCTACTGTGTGAAATAGTTTGAGGAATAACGGTAGTAATTCTTCTTTGAATGTCTGGTAGATTTCAGCACTGAAACCATCTGGACCAGGGCTTTTATTTTTGGGGAGGTTTTTAATGACACAGAGCCCCCCTCTCATCATGGGTGAACACAGAGCCCCCTCTCATCATGGGTGGACACAGAGCCCCCTCTCATCATGGGTGGACACAGAGCCCTCTCATCATGGGTGGACACAGAGCCCCACTTTCATCAGTCCATTCCTTCATCTTCTAACACCTATATCTCTCCAGTCTCCTCTGCCTTAACCTTGCTAATAATGTATATGTTCCCTGTACAACTATCTCTCAGCCACTCCCCACCTCAGCACTTAAGGTTTATTCATTTCAAGAAGCATTTTCTCTACATTCACCAAATGCTGCCTCTATGAGCCAGCCAGTATCTTTATGTAGTGTTTTTATTATAACTATATAGGATTTTCTAGGCAGACATTAATTTCAGTGCAATTATAAACTTGATAGAAATAATCTCTATTACAGTCAATGTTCACAATAACTGCAAAACCAATCCACTGAACAAATGTGTTACAGCCAGCAGTGTGGCAGGCATGATACTCACGGTGTGTTATAAATGGCAATGTGGCAAGCATGGTGCTCAGGTGTGTTATAGCCAGTGGTGTGGCAGGCATAGTACTTATGATGAGTTAGAACCTGCTGTGTGGCAGGCATGGTACTCAGGTTGAGTTAGAACCTGCTATGTGACAGGTATGGTACTCAGGGTGAGTTAGAACCTGCTGTGTGGCAGGCATGATACTCAGGGTGTGTTAGAACCTGCTGTGTGGCAGGTATGGTACTCAGGGTGAGTTAAAACCTGCTGTGTGGCAGGTATGGTACTCAGGGTGAGTTACAACCTGCTGTGTGGCAGGTATGGTACTCAGGGTGAGTTACAACCTGCTGTGTGGCAGGCACATACTCATCAGGCCATAGCACTAAAGAACAATGGACAGAGACTCTGCCAATGCAGCCACGGGCTCTTAGACAGCCAGCAGTCTTCACTGTAAACCCTTACCTGATGTTTCTTTTGTCCAGGATATTCTTTTGCTGCCTTTGCATCAAGCTTTCCCTCTCAAAGCCCAAGTTATAATCTTCTTTAGCAATGTGCACACATAAGCCACTTAATAAATAAGGTAAGCCTAACAATGCCATACACCCATGAGTTAATAAGAATCAACTATGAATGTTGTAACAAATAAAACCATCCCTAGAATATTAACTAAAACTAAAACACTGTGTGTGTTTGCTCCATGTTTAAAATCCAGAACATACCATCAGTATTGACCTAGCTGAAAATTCACACCTAGAGAGTACACCAGCTTAGGCCAGGAAAGGAAAGAGAACTATTTGAGTATAGATGAATCCAAAGTATGATGTATATGATGATATAGCTGTCCTTATTCTGGAATATTCTGGCAATGATCACAGGTTTCTCTGTCTATACGGTGAGTCACAGGGTGGGTCCAGACATGGATCAAGCCTGTCTGGTGTCAGGGATCACTTCCCACCTTCCTTCCCATCGTGAGGAGCTACTTCCTCATTCAAACCACCTCTTACCTGGTGACATAGCTCCTCCCACTGCCTTTGCAGAAGCTCCAGGCGTTCATTTAGGATGGAGATATCTTCGGCACTGATGTAGACAGCCAGGGCATCCCTCAGTATCATCAGTTCTGCCAGGTCATCTGTCCATCTCCCAACTGCGCTCTCCAATTCCTATGTGGGAACAAATGTCCATGAACCCCCATGACACCTTCCTTTAACCCTTTGGAGGGAAGGACTTTGTGTGACCCTTCTTAGTACAATTCCCTTTCTATAGACCCTTTCTGAACACCAAATTTGAGCTCTGCTTTATTTACAAACTACCTAACTTGAAAACCTGCTGGTTCTGTTGATAAAATACCAAGGTTCGATGCAAAAACTTCCTACCATCTATTCACTGCCTCACTGATCATTTTAGGATTTGTTTTTTAAAATCAAGGTGTTTTTTTTTTTTTTTTCATTGTAAAGGCCTTCTTTATTCTAGATTTATATCATACAGTCCTAAATCCATGAACACATCTAAACTGATTTCAGAACCCCTTAATCACCCATTAGTTTTATACTATTCCTGATCACACAAATATAATATTTAAAAAAGAAATGTTATAAGTAGAATGAACTTCATTTGTAAATGCTGAGTCAACCACACACTCTGTGATACTTACTATAAAACATCAAGCAATGTTACAGTTCCTCTTGTATTTAAAATAATTCACTGGCTACACATTCTGTAGGTTCAGAGATTTATTGAAGCTTTGGACTTGCCCTTTTGGAGTGTGATTTAAAGAAAAAAAAATCCTGTAGCAAAGCTTGAATGAGCAGATGTGTTTCTGCTGTGCTTTGACAGGTGACCAGCTTGTAATTTGTGTCACTGCCAGCTGTTGCTTTTAGATTCCAGCTCATTTAGTGTATGAATGGAGAACTTCATCCAGGCTATTCTCTCTGCCTTGTCTCTGCACACCAGAGAGACAAGTTTCTAAAGGCAAAAGTAATTAACGGTACAATCTGGGCCTAACTTTCCAGGCAATTGAAGTAAACAAAGATTTAGCCTGAAATTTTCCACTAATTGCTTTGTTTTGCTACTGAGGGTGATTTGGGGAAGAGCATAATGGAGCTGTGTCCCCACAATATCCAAACTCAAAAGCAGGACACTTGTCCGAGTATTTTGGGAAATGACAATGGAGTCTCAAAATAAGAATAACTGGCCAAAACCCCAAACTTTTTAGGTGAATAAATAATTAGGCAGAATTCTGTCTATATCTTCAGGCAGATTAAATTGTTATACCAGTGTAAGGGCCTTATTCTTTAATATCAAGCCTGATTCTCTCCACAACTCAAGCATCTCATTTAGTTTATGGATTTAAAAAGAAACAAAGTTAACTGTGGCAATGCTTGCCTGTAATCTTAGCACTGACTCCAGAAGCTGTGGTATGGGGACTCTGTGAGTTTGAGGACAGCCTGGGTTTCATGGTAAAATCCTCTTTAAAACCAAACCATAGGAACACATGGGGGGGTAGGGAGAGGGAGAGGGAGAGGGACAGAGAGAGAGAGAGAGAGAGAGAGAGAGAGAGAGAGAGAGAGAGAGAGAGGCATAACACTTCCTTGCATACTGAAACCTACTGGTTTAGACTCTACCCATTAGTTCTGGCAGTGTGGCTGAAATACAGTCTTTAAATTCAGACAAATTTATTAATTACTAATAATGTGAAACATTAATGTTATTCTAGACTCTTTCATTTTCTCATCTACCATAGGGAAATAACAATGACCCCATGAACATGTGTCTAAATGAGAGACCACCTGCATACATGAGGTTTCTGGTATTAGATCATGCCCACTCCTGCTTATCAGATTATTTCTTTAATAGATTAACCTCACAGATTTTGTTCTGTTTGTTTTGTTCTGTGAGACAGGGTTTCTCTGTGTACCTTTGGCTGTATACTTGACTTGCTCTGTAGATCAGGCTCCCCTAGAACTCACAGAGATCTGCCAGCCTCTGCCTCGGAAGGATTAAAGGCATGAACCACCACCACTCAGCTAACCATATAGGTTTAAAATAAACTCATTTTAATGTTCACAGCTTTTTTTTTTTGAGGCAAGAGCTTATTATATATCTCACTCTGGCCTTGAACTCAGGATCCTCCTGTCTTAGCCCTTTGAATACCACCACATCAGTTGACCTTCACATGTATCTTAGTGAAGACAATAAGATATTTCATCTATCATTTTTGGTGTAATGTGTATTGTATTTTAATTCTGCTAATGCTGCCTTTCTCAAATTTTAATGACTATATTTCATAACTTTTTAACTAGGATTATCATAGAGGAGTAATATAAAAATGATTTTGATAACACTGGAAATGGTTAAGTAGAAAGAAAGCATATATGAAGTTCATTTTGATAAAATCAGCATATTACTCAGCCAAGAGGTGCTGGCCAGGCATTCCTCTTGGCTACACAGGTGTGCACAGAATAAATCTTACAGCCACTAAATCATGCTGGTCTTAGTGACCTCATAGTCTAAGGAGTGGTTTGTGTTACTACCACTTGCTTCCAAGTACAATTAGAAGTGATGATCAAAATTCTGATTAGAGGTGGTGATCACAGTGTATAAGTGGTTAAAGCCTTGAGTGATTTAAGGATTGGGTGGCTCTTTGCTTTGATAGAGATCAGCAATATTTTTTTTCTGCTATCTGTACAGAGTGGTCTGCCAGGCAGGGAGTATTGCTCTACCCAGTCTGCAGATTTTCCAAGATGCCAATCCTGTCCTTTTTTTTAGAGACTAGACTGTTTTGTTAGAATGATTCTCCAATGTGGATGTTTCAGAGTGATAGCTATTTATTGCTCTTGACTCAGCTTTTAAATATCTTTTATGTTAGGTCTTAAATTTTTTATTTGCTTCCTCTGGGTAATCCATAAACTGGCCCATAACTTCAATTATGGTAAATCAACAAAGGGGGGGGTCATACTGCAGAACTGACTCCCCTCATGGGCTCTCCAAGGACATCATATGTTCACATAGACAGTCCCAGGCATCTCCCTGAGATGTGATCTCATAGGCATTGTTCCAGCAGAAGTATGTGGCTAGATGACCAGGACAGTCCCCATCCAGTCACATACCTTACACCGCATCTGCTCAGTGTGGAGTTCCTCGTGGTGGTCTGGTAGAGGCTGGGACAACTGCTTTTTGAAGGTTCGTAGCTTCGCCAGGGAATCAGCTATTCCTTTCTCACATTTTTCCCAGTCCTATAATTGGAGGAGAAAAAATTTGTATGCATTTTTGGTGAGAATTATAAAAAAACACAGAGAAAATAAATACTCATTTTAATTGCCAGGGATCTATCTGCACTGATGAGTTGTGAAAAGGCATGCCCACACTCAATCCCATTTTGGATACCATGCCTTTGTCATCCTTAGAGCTTAGTTCAATTGGACTTAGTTTCTTTTTGCTAATAAACAAATGATAATACATTATGCCCTAGTTTCCCCTGAGAAAATGGAAATAAAGTCCACTTTTTAAGAATTAAATTAAGCAATAATTATCAATGCACCAAGCACAGAACCCAAAGAATTCTGGGCATTTGGATTGAAATCTATGCCCAGTGTGTGAGGATCATCTCAGTTTTCTGTCTCTCTCCTAATTCACACACAATTGCACCTACTATCTATACTCTTCCAAATATACCATGAGGCTGGAAAGAAAAGATACAGAATCTCCTCAGAATGCAAACAAGCATGAGTAAGAAAAAGGATATAAAAATAATATAGCCTTAACTCTGATTCACTGCAGACATAAATATGAGCCACCCACTCTTAAGTTTCTGCAGTAGTATAAAAATGCAGCCACCACAGGCATCACAAACACAGGTGTCTGCCTGGCTTTTACTTTGCTCATGCTGAAATGTATCTGAGAAGATTAAGTGCAAGCACAGTGAGAAGTGGAAGAAGACAATCAATCAATACACAGTTTAAGAAGTATCTGTCTCATGACACGTACTCTGATATTATCACAGATTACATGGTAGAAGGAGGCAGCTCAGAGCATGCTAGATCTCTGAAGACAAGAAAAAATATGCACTGTATGTGCCTTTTAGGAAATGTAACATACCAAGTTGTAACAGGGGCTCCCTCTGGGAAACAGCAGCACACTTGGGATGATTCTACAGGGACATTCCTAATTTTCACGCTACATAACCTCAACTATTCCCTGTAGTTTTTTAATGGCACATGTATTAATTGTCTTTAAAAATGCCTTTCTTTAAAGAAAAGTGTTCCAAAGTGGCTGAACAAGCTTACAATCCCACCAACAATGGAGGAGTGTTCCCCTTGCTCCGCATCCTCTCCAGCATAGGCTGTCATCTGTGCCTTTTATCTTAGCCAATCTAACAGGTGTTAGGTGGTATCTCAAAGTTGTTTTGATTTGCAATTCTCTGATGGCTAAAGATGAAGAGCACTTTTTCAGGTGCCTTTCAGCCATTCGTAGTTCCTCTGCTGAGAATTCCCTTTTTAGATCTGTACCATGTTCTTGTTTCTCCCAAGGAACTTCACAGAAGCATAATAAACATCTCCTTTTCCTAATAGGAAAAAAAGATCACCAAAAAAGGCCCTGTAAACCAAAACTATGAGTGGTTTTCTCTACAAGGCTCACATTTGTCCCAGTTTCCCTATTTTACAATATTTGGTGTGTCATTTGCTCGCCAATGCTCAGTACTGTAGAAATGATTCATAAGCAAAAAGTTTTCATCTGCATAGACTTCAAGTTTTCAATTAAATCAGCGCACACCCTAAAGTCATCAATGCACAGCCAGTGGCTGGCTGTTCACGGAGTTCTGACACTGAGAAGGTCGGTTCCTCAGGACAAAATCCACATCAGCTAAGCTGCCAAAGCCATGGCAACTTTGGGCATTAGGATAACAGCTAAAGACAGAATTATTATAGCATTGGTGAAAAGACAGGAAAATAAGTCTGGGCAAAAATGAAATTTCTAATCTCTAAAGATGTCCTTGGGAAAACAGAATGTAATGTGTGGTTCAAAATTAAAGAGATCCTGACAGGAGGAGAGTAGATCCCTTTCTCTAGTGATGCTTGGATGATGAAACCAACCACTGAGTCTTTTTTCTACATGAGTGAAAGGAAACTAACTTCATGTTCTGTACTGCAAACCGTCCACCACAGTAAATTTTTATACTTGACCAGACAGGTGAGACAAGAGAATCCAGTGACTCAGATACCATGCATTCTTATGTATTGGGATTATATCCAAAAACCACATCACAAATAAAAAAAAATATAAGATTAACACAGTCTCACCAGAATGAATTACAATGTTTTAAATCCTTGCCTGACATCAAGATGATGAAAAATGACTCAGGCATATTATGTTACCAGTGAATTGTTCTGTAAGCAAATAGTGGTACTTAATATGTGTTCAGTGGCATTTTGATTGATTGCTTCCTATTCAGAAGGTCATATACATATTGCATAAGATGCCCAAAGTGAACTCAATGGGTGTGAATATCTGAAATAATAAAAAAAAAAATCTGCTCAAATACTGTGGGACTATCTCCTTCCATCCAAAGAGGTGGCATACTGTACTTAATAATCAAGAAGAAATGGTGATTGTCTACATATATAAAACTGCAACATTTCCTGGGTACAATTTTAAAGTATTGATGACATCAGTGCTGCCATTCATGTGTCCATGGTTTCCTGGAATTCTTTTGGTAAATCCTCACAATGGTCAAATGGATGAGGTAAAAGTTTACCCATCTGAAGATAAAGAAAGAACTATGTTCTCAACATGGCCTTATCTGAATTGAGAGCTCATTCCTTTTCTTTCTTTTTTAAAATTTATTTTTTATGAACACATTTACTTATACAAAATCCTGAATTTCCTTATTCATTGTTCACACATATACAACAACTGAACTAAAGACCACTTACAAATAGTATGGACATGAGGGGTAGATGCTTATTATAGGCAGTAGGGATGAATCTCAGCATCTTTGGATTCACAGCCTCTGTAGCCAAAATATAAACCTATGATGCCTTTTAAAGACTTTTGACCAATGGCAGCCTGCTTTGATACACCAAGGTGAATCAAGAGACTCATTCTGGGTTAACGTTTTGCCCAGCTATAAAATACAAGATATCGATCTTTAAAACCATTTTAGCCTACAATCTAGGGAATGGAATCTGCTTCTTAAGTTTCCCTCTGGCTTTCTAAAGCTGTCACATGCTTCAAGGCATAGCACTGGCCATTAATCAGAATTAATCACTTGGACAGTCTTATTAGAGTTTAAATTACTTCGCAAGGGGATTTTCCTGAAAGATGAAATACTGAAAACTAGGAAACTTTTCCAGTTCATGCAAGACAGAACAGAGTTCTAGATAAAATCCAGGAGAAGCCCTGGAAGGCGTCACTCAATGATCCTGTATGATGTACATCTCAGCAACACAATGGGAGGAAATAGCAAAACTCCTAAAAGGAGCCTCTAACCTGAACTTACTTTCAGCAGGAAAGCCAGCTTTTTCTTCTGCTCCTCCAGATGCATGCTGGCTGACTTCCATTTCTCTTGGATCTCGGTGAGCTCAGCCTGCAAGGCAGCCTCGGCTCCACTGTCAGCAGAAAGCAGGAGCTGTTTACCAGCTTCCATTGTCAGGATGTGGCTGCCTTGCTGACGCAGGAACACCTTCTCTTTGAACTGAAAGGGACCAGAGCTTTTTTACTTTTTATTCTGCCCTTCATCTGTTCTCCATTATAAGCACATTTAGCTAATCTTATATATAAGGATGCATACTTCACGTTCCTCCACCAAATAAGAGAATCTTAAATGAACCACGCATAAATGAATGAGAAGTATAATCTCAGCAAAATAAGATCTCTTCTTGTAAGACTAATACTCAGGGATTGTAGAGTGACAGCTGTCCCAGCATGGATGCACACAGTAGGTCTCTCAAAGATGTCAGGCTTGAATGAGCCTTGAAAGATGTGTGAATGTAATTAGACTAAGAAGAGATAGTGTGACAGGGAAAAGGAGAGAATATGGCTTCCTAAAGGGAAATGAAGCAGATACATTAACCATATAAAAGAAATATGATGAACTAAAAAAAAATAAATACTTTGCCATGACTGGAATATGAAGTACCTCCATAACTTGTGACATAACATAGTGACATAACTTGCAAAAGAATTTTTAAATTTATGTATTTTGTTTGCATGTATCTCTGTGCCAGTGTGGGTGATATACAGCCACATAAAGCTTGAGAAAGATTAAAAAGGCTTCTAGAGCACAGAAACGGAGCCAAAAGCAACTTCTGAGTTGTGTCTCTCAAGTGGGCTGTGATAAGGAGACTGAGTGATATATGGGATTAAATTACAAAATGGTGTGTTTGCTGCATGCAATTTAAGGTGCAACAAGGCCAGTTTCTGAGCCTCAGTGTAAGCACGGAGCTGTACATGGTGAATTTAAAGTTTCTGTTTATAAGGACAAAAAAGAAACAGAGTCAAAGATGGCTTCTTAGTGGCGGTGCTTTCTTGGATCAGCTCTGTTTGCTCGAACTCTCAAAGATCCAGAACAATCTCCCAAGTGATGGGACTAATGAAGTGAGCTACCTCTGCCTAGTTTGACTGTGGGTTTATCTCTTGATATTCCAGGTTTTATTAAGTATGTAACATATCACCACAACTGTGTGCATACAGCATCTGAGGAGACTAGAAGATCATATGAGGTGCCCTGGAACTGGTTAAAAGTGGTGGTAGCTACTGTGTGGGTAGTGAGAATCAAACTTGGGTCCTCCAGAGCAGCCAATGTTCTAACTGCTGACCCATCACTCTATCCTACCATTTTTTTTTCAGACAGTGCTTTGATATGTAGCTCATGCTGGTCTTAAACTTGCAATCATCTTGACTCAGCCTCTGAACAGAGCCATACTACCATACCTAGCTAGAATTTGGCTTTTACACATCATAGAATACAGGCAGGGGAGCAATGTGCTGGAATGAAAGTTATAACAAAGCATACACTGGTTGGGTAGAAAGCCAGATGAAGAAGGTATGCACTGTACATGATGAGACAGGTTGAACTCCTGAGGAGCAGCCACAGGGATGGACATTCATGGTAGACTGACTGTGAAGAATGAAGACAAAGAAGAAGTTATCTGCTATAACTCTTTGGGATCCAGGATTGATAGATTAGAAAGTAGAAATTTTCCTCTGATTAAGGACCTGAAATGTAGAGAATGCCTAGTCTAAAGGTCACGGGCTCTATGGCACAAAGATAGAAATCTAAAGGTAGTCGGGTATATGAACCAAAACCTCAGCAGCTGAATTTGGCCAAAGATACCAGTTTGTTTCTTCTCTTTTGGTAGTGGGTAGTTGAGGCCATGGCTACAGATAACTTTTCTCAGGAAACTGTGATGAGGGGGGAGCCAGATGAGTCCTTTAAAGGAAGAAGGGCCATGAACATATGTGGACAGGTTAACAGTGCTGGGAGGGACCTGGATATATGATTAAACTTTCCTGACCAGCACCAATTCCTTGCCATTGTCTTTCCTTCTAAGCCAAGGAGCAAAGAACTGCTTGCGGTTCTTGGTGTACAAAGTAGAGGAATCTTTGGTGAGGCTTCAAATTGCTCTAATACCCTCTTTTCCACAGAAACTTTGCAATACAATCACTTTGCATGTTTCAGTTGATCCTTAAGAATGTCTGTCCTGATTTTCAGGCCACTTCAGGGTCTTCTTTGGTCTGAAGAACCAAAGCCAAGGTCAAGTGTAGTGGACACAAAGAGGAGATTTGTGGGCATGGTGCTTGCATCTTACCTGCACTTCATCAAAGAGGGTCCTCACTTGTTGCAATGGGACTGGGATACTTCCAAGACCACTCAAGGGTAGATAGGACACTTCAGCCAACCATTTCCGGAGCTTCTCTGCTATCTCCCGATAGCGTTGCCACTGGCGAATCTGGCTGTCTATGATCCCTCGTCTCTGCTGGGCCCTGCGAATCACTCCCTGCCACTGATTACTGAGGAGTGTCAACTTCAGGCTGAACTCATCCCTGGTGAGGAAATAATTATACAGTTAAAAAAACCCATTGTCTTGGATATTGTCACAGTATCAGCTAACATAGGCTTTCCATAAACAGTAAGCACTGAGAAATGATCTATAATAGGATATTTCAAATTGGTTAAGACTTGGTTGAAAGTTATGAGTTACTTTTAAAGCTGGACTAACCATGAACAAATGATGAATATTTTTATATCTCATCGCAGATAGAAATCAAATCTATGATAATTATCATATACTCCTTCCATAAATATGTATAGGGACTGAGGGAGTCTTAAGAACTTGTGACCCTTGTACCCTATAACAGGAAAGCATGTGCTATTGGACCTACCTACAAACTCCATTCTCACCTAGAATCATAAACCATTTTGGAAAATCAAAATCAAGCCACTTAATACTACACTAAAAGTTTTGTGTTTTTCTTTTTAGAAAAATTCTTCATAAGCAGTCTCAATATTTCCTCATAAGTACTGACTCCAATTTCAAGTAAATTATTGTTAAATTTAGGTAAATTTCACATTTTTTTTAGAAAAATGAACTTCTTCAAAACAATATTGATGAGAGTTATCCATACACTTCGAGACAGTAAAATTTGCTTAAACCTCAAAGTCATGCTGAGGAAATGCAGATGTCTTAATGCATTTTTCCTATTTTCCATCCTAAAACATATTGGCATTGCTTTATAAAGTTTAATTCAATATAAAAATTGCAGCATAGAAATGGCCTTTAATAAGGACATGTCAAGCATCTAAAGGGATGATTCTCAGTAGGTTTTAGTGTTGTCCACAAATGTAGCATCTTTTTATTTTTCTGCTATCACCTAGACTCCACACTTCAATGGACTACTATTCTAGGTTCTATACTACTGTGAAATACTATATTACTGATATATTGTATTATCTGAGATTACTGTAGAATTTGAACTTACAACCAAATGTTCCATTATTTCTAAAAAAAATTATTGAATGACTGAATTGGAGCAAATAATTGTTGTACAGTAAAAGTCAATTAATCACTATAAAACCTTACAAGTTTTACGATTGTTTTTAAAAGAAGTTCCCTGGGGGCAATGACAAGATTCTGATGATTACATTTGCTTGAGAACATAAATACAGCTCTGGGTTACATAGGCACGTATCATAGGAGAGTCTGTCCTAGTCAAATCCAAGCATGAGAGCTAGTCCCATGGCATGTCCTTTTAAATGCGTGACCCCAAGACTAGACAAGACTAGTAGAGAGGATGAAGAAGTGCAGGCATCAGTTGACATTCAAGATCTCCCAGAGAGCCATGTCTGTAGCATGTGAACTGTTCTGATCTGGCTGCCCTTGAGGAACTATTGAAGATGAGTCTTCCCAGAACTGAAGCTCTAAGAAGAAAACTCCACATGCTGATTTTTATAACGTAAATCCCTGCTGTCTGGACCCTGCCTGCCATCCACAGACTCTTATCCAATTTGTCTTTAATTTTCACTAGCAACTCTCAAAATTCTTTATTTAGTTCCAACTCTCCCATTTTCATCTCTTTTGTGTTTTCCCCTCCTAAATGTTAGCATTTAAAACTTAATAGATGTTGGCTTGAACAGGAATTTTTAATTTTATTTCACTTAATGACTTGAATGTTTGTAATACTGCTAGAGAGTTGGCTACAGACTGATAAAGCAAAAAGATAAAAGGTAATTGCATTTGAATTTGTTTTATTCGAAGAGTCTTAAATTCTCAGTTAATGTTCACATTCATGTTTGGCTTGCACAGAACGGAGTAAGTACGGTGTCACATATTATTGTTCCAAGTTTAACTGTGCAAATCTTTTGTGAACTTCCAATGAAACAACTACTGAAGGCTGAAATTGCTTCTAAAACACTCAAGATAAAAGTTATTTTATTTTCTAATGATTTAAGAATACATAGTAAATTATAATTACAGTGACTGGTTCTGGGCATGAGAAACATATACATAAGTACCAAAAATCAATTCCCTAAATGTAAACATGAAAATGAGTGAATACTGGTCCTAGGAAATACAGACACATGACACTGTCAACACACACATGTGTCACAGAGAAGCTTGATTTCATATGCATATTTGAAATAAAGAGTTTGTTGTGATGGGGAAGAAAGATTTCATATTTAAAATGGTATGGTTTAAGGTGGCAAAGTATTTTCTAGCACAGAAGCATGGGCTGGGGAACCTGGCCAGTCCTGATCACAGAACACCCTTAACGACAAGCCTGTTCTCATTTGCACTTGGTTATTTGACCTCACTCAAATCAGTTTCTGGGGGTATCTGGAGTTTTTCATCTCTCAAAGAGTCAGACTAGTGATACCTTACTCCTTTTAAGAATACAGTTTCAATCAGTGCAGGAGGATATTAGTAGCATCCGTTTACTGACCACCAATACAACCCATTCTGATCTTTTTATTAATTCCAGTCCCTACAGATGAGTAGTGAAGGTTGGCTAGGTGATTTCCAATTACCCTACGTCCTTCATATCATATAATAGCATTCGCTGCAAAGATTCAATCGTTACTCATTTCAGAGAGGCAGGCAAGCCTTTCCTCCAATTACCAAGGCCCCGCAGTAATACAATTGCCTCAGGAAGATTGGATATATGCCCTCTAATCTCTCATTAAAAAGAAAATGACTAATTTACTGGAGAAACTTTCTTCACAACAATTTATCAAAAATCCTACCTGTCATCAACTTGACCTTGTTCTAGAAGATGCTGTCCATCAACAATGATGGAGTGTAAGATCTGCTGGCGACTGAACATCTCGGCTTGGAACAGCTGTAAATTGAAACAGAGAGAGATACTTTAAAGTCCCTAATTACTTCTGATAATTTACCAAAGTTTTATTTAGCAGGGCTATGAAAAACATTCAGCCCCATCTGCAGTGTGGGAGTAACCTTTTTTAAAAAAAATTACTAATTAGGATAAGCTTAAAGACAAAGTTTTAGTTTTGGGTTTTAATTAGATAGCTAAACATAGCCTTATCCTTACCCCTTTTTATTCTTTAAGAGTTAACTTAATGAGGTAAGCTGATGAATTTACAATTTGTGTTCTTTTTTCTTTTAAAGCTCAGTGTTTTTCCAATTGAGTCAAGCTAGTATATTATATGTATAAAAACAATAACAAAAACTGAAGGGATTCAAGAGTGGCTCAGTGTTAAAACCTGAAGACCCAGGTTCAAATCTTACTAGCTTTAAAACAATGAAAGCTAAGATAATAAAAATCCCCATAGAAAGATCGATATTTCCTCTGGCTGTTAGTACTGTTTATTTGGAGATGGGTTTTCACCTAGTTTCCTGGTCAGCTTTGAACTGCTGGGCACATGTGATCTTCTTGCCACACATATCATCAACATTCTCTGTCCTATTTTTTTTAAAACATCATTTTTGCAATACAAACCCATATAATGCAGCTAATACATTTATAGTATCCATCTAAGAATTTTAATTTTGTCTCAAATATGAATTTCAAACATTTGATTTTAAAATATTTTCAGCATCACCTGAAGAAATGCTGCTGTTCCCAATAGTAGTAGTGCTTCATTTTCTCCTAGGACCCAGGTGCCCAAGCCCAAGATGCTCCTTGACTATTTCATACCTTTATGGAAATTGCCTGCTATATGTATTTCATATGAACTGAACCATGTAACATGTTCTCTTGTGACTGGCTTCTTTCCTTTGGCATGGCATTTGCAGGATTCATGCACAGTCTTATATGTTAGTACTTCACTCTATATTCTGTGTTGTACCATACTGTATGAGCACAACACACTTCATCCATCCATCTGTGTATGCACAAGTGTATCCTTTCCTCTGTGAGCTCATAATGAGCAAGAGAATACACTCATGCATTTTTTTGTGTGTGAGTGAACACCTGGGAGTACAGGACTAAACTGTGTGCTGTTTGAAGACTATCAAATTCTTTCTCAAAACTGCTTCAGACCACCCATTTCAGCCCTTCTCTGATATTCTGCATTTCCCACCCTTCTCCCCTAGGCATTTCCCACCCTTCTCCCCTAGGCATTTCCCACCCACCCTTCTCCCCTAGGCATTTCCCACCCACCCTTCTCCCCTAGGCATTTCCAACCCTCTCCCCTAGGCATTTCCCACCCCTCTCCCCTAGGCATTTCCCACCCTTCATTTGTAGTCAAGCTTTAACTACAATAATCCTCCCCTTCTCCTCTCAGTCCTCCTCCTCCACTTTCTCCTCCTCTTCATAGTCTACTGTCTCCTCCTCTCCCACTCCGCCTTCACCCCCTACCTCTCCTTCTTGAGACAGGGTCTCGGTATACAACTAGGACCAGCCTTAAACAGGCAAGGCTCATCTTGAACTCAGAGAGATCCATCTACCTGCCTCTGCTTACAAGTTCTGGGATTCAAGACATGTGCCACCATAGCCAGTCATACCTGACTATTTAACTATAATTCAGACGCTCTCAATCCCTCAATACAAGACCATGACAATTAGCAAATGAAAGCCTGAGAAGAATGACAAGAGAAGCTGAACCACATTTAACTTAAAATATTAAAATTGCCAGATAAGAGAAGAAAGAGAAATTGGCATATATGTGAGTCGAGTAAAATTCACTGTTCACATCCTTCAAAGACCAGGCTGGCCTTGAACTTGTCTCTGCTTCCTGAGTGCTAGGATTAGGATAACCGATGCCTGGCTAGGGGGCAATTTTTTTTAAAAGATCTTTAATTTTTTTCTTTGCTTTTATGTATTATTTAGTTAGGCGTGCCTGTGTGGTCTGTGGGTACATGCTTGTAGAGGCCCACATGTGGAGGTCAGAGGACAATGTATAATTATCAGTTTTCTCCTTTCATCACATGGATTCCAGAGAGCAGACTGACTCTGGCTATCAGGCTTGGCAGCAGGCATCTTTACGCACTGAGCCCTATCCTCGGCCACTAAAACTTTCTGTTAGCTCAAGCTGCTTGAATCACTTACCTCATGGGCCCTCTGCTGCTCCAAAAGGTGCTGATAATTGCCTGAAATCTCCACTGCTAACTTCTGCTCTGTCTGCACCAGGAATTCCATCCATGTCTCACATTTTTCCAGGAAAGTCTGGTGCTGAAGCAAGAATGACTGCAACTTGCTGACAGATAGATGATGGGCAAAGAATGATCACATGGTCACCTTTGTATCTCTCACATGTAAAATAGATTAAATATTATCTGCCTCAGTTTCGGTCAGAGCACTACAAAGATTTTGTATTGACTGGTAAGCATTAAAATCTAAAGTCATCAACATTTACAATAGTAACTTTTTGAATGCTTAAAATTGTACTTATCCTTTGAATATTATCTCATTTAAAATAATTTTTGATTAAAACCTGGCTCATATAAATATGAATTCAGGAGACTGATAGTATTGGTTTTGTAGTTTGTATGTATCTGCTTTTGAAATTCTTGTGTCACAAATTAAATGTCAATATGATAGTATTCCAAAGTATAGCAGTTTCCAAGGCTCATTTGCCCCTGATGCTCTCCCTCCCCCATGTAAGGCCCTCTCTCATGAACTTTAGCTTTCTTCCATGTTGAAGAGGTCATTTCTGGAGACCTTTAGGAGAAGGAGGAAAGCAGCCCTCACTAGATAACCTAACCTCCTGGTATCTTAGCATTAGGCTTTCCAGACCTATGGCTGTAAGACAATATATTTTTGCTTGTTTTTCTGTTTTGTTTTTGAGACAGGGTCATTTGTAGCCAAGGCAGATTCTGAACTAGCCACATCGCTGAGAGGTATTTTGAATAGCTCATTCTCCTGACTCTGCCTCTCAAGTGTTGGGATTGCAGGCATTTGCCACCATGCTCAGTTTACTTGGATGTAGGTAGCTAAGAATTGAATCCAAGGCTTCATTTCTTATTGGCAAACATTCTCCCAACTGATCTACATCCCCAGCTCTGAGGGGGAGAATGAATATATATATAATCACAGAAACTACTAAAGTGACGAATACGTCTCCTCACCTGAATCTCTCTGTGGTCTGAGAAGATGTCAGAGACCACTGGCGGTTCAAGTTCTGCATCCTCTTGATTTCCTTGTCATTCAGGGGTAACCGGTACCCCAACTCATTAAGACGGTCTAAATCTGGAGCCATGCTGCTGAACCTTAGCATCTGGCCCTGCCGGTGACATGGAAAGGCAAGTTCAGTACCTTCTTAGAAAAGGTAGGGTTTTCCTTACTGTGAGCTGTACATGTCTGATATCAGAAAAACTCTGGCTCTTGCTCTTTCGAGCTCCTCAAGTGAGGCACCATCTCCAAAGGAACTCCTGCCCAGTCTCCTCAGCTTGCCCTGCTGAGGTTGCTGTCATGTTCTATTATTCACTATCCTCTGATAAACAGTAGAAGCTTACATGTACAGGCCTGGCTTACCCTCCACAGAACAAAGATAAAAATTATGCTGATGACTGAAAAGTTCATTGCATACTCATTATACTTAATTGATTTATGCTAATACACCCCTTTTTATTCAATAACAATTGCAATATAGCTCTTGGCATGAATAAACATTGTTATAACAGGATTACAGAGAATCCCTCACTGTATCCTGAAAAGAAATCTCAGGAGATAAAACACCTCTGTAGTTCCCTTCCTCATGATGAAGGAAGGGAAGGATAAGAGGTACATGGTTCTAGGTGGTAGGTCCAAACACAGAGAAGTGGCCCAGCTCTTTTCAAATCAAAACTTCACTGATTTGAAAAGACCATACACTGGCATGAGAAGCGCCAAGCAAACAGCACTCAGGTTTCCAAACAAAGTGAAGGTCTATTTCCTATGGGGATTTTTGTCTCCATCTAGACAACAGATAACATGAAGCAGACCATATTAGCCCACTTTGGGCATTGTGTGTGTGTGTGTGTGTGTGTGTGTGTGTGTGTGTGTGTGTGTCTTTTCACTACATGCTCTTTAAAAGGCTTGTGATCCCTAAAGAATCTTATCTTCCTGATTATTGAAACTGGAGGTCTAAGTACTAGACAATAGACTTCCCATGGGTAGATATATACAAAACTAACGTAACCTGCTTCTTCTCCTTATGCCCTGACAAGGAGAAAGTCACTGCTCCAACAGAAGAAAGCACAAAAGAAACCATCCACTCCCACAAATCTAAGTGAATGGCATGATATACCACAGGATAGAATTGTGTCACTCATAAAAGTGACATAGAGAGGGCAGCTTTTCTTAAGAGAGTCTCATTGACCAAAATGGTTATGAGCTCACTGGTTTTGTAGGAGATAGCATCAATGTGGACAATATTTCACAAAGTAGAAACCTCAGACACACTGACACTGGAAGTGGTCTGGCTTCAGTGGCTGGAGAAGTAGATGGATGGTGAGGCAAAAAGGGGATCCTTAGGAAAGATGGAAGCCTGGTGATGCCAGCCTTTGTCTGTTTTGATGGTGTTCATCTTAAGAGCACTAGGAACTCACTCAACGATTGTTTGCATGTATTCTTGTAGTTGCCTCTATGTGTGTGTGTGTGTGTGTGTGTGTGTGTGTGTGTGTGTGTGTGTGAAACGGTTAGGGTTAACCTAACCATCAAGCCCTAAAAACCCTTCTGTCTCTACCTCATGGGTGCCAGAAGGTACATGATAGAATGGTCAGCTTTTTACAGGCATACTAGACATCTGAACCCAGGTCCTCATGATTAGGTGGCAAGCACTTTACCCAGCAAGCCATCTAGCCAATCCCCACATAGAGTATTTTAAACAAAAGGATATGTGATAAAGTTTGCAAATCTACTGCATTTTTAAAATTTTAAATTATTGGTACTAAGTACTTCTTTTTATGGTTGTACTAATATTATTAATTGATAGATCATACTATAAACAGTTATGGTATCAGTGTGATGTTTTCATATGGAAGCTGTATAGGCTGATTGAGACTACATGATTAAGTAAAACTTTAAAGACAAAGGTCTGCCTGTAGCTGAGAGAAAGGAAGTGAGAAGGGTTAGAAGGAAGGTCTACAGGAAGATTCATGGCCGGAGATGGGGTAGGTTAATGGGGAGGAGATCATGTTAAAGATGTAGTAGGGTACACATGGAAGCTCAGAAGCTATGAAAGGCATAGTGGGGCTGGAGGACGAAAGGAGGGCTGAGGTAGTCCCTAAGGACTGATCCTGGCAGGGCTCTGATCACAGCTGAGCAACTCATCACCAATACACTGTTCTTTCTTCTCAGGGGATCATGGAGGAAGAGCTAGGCAGATTTTGGTGGGGTCTCAGAAGAAAGTGGTTGGCAATGAGATTCTGAGAAGATGGGTAGGATCTGGAAGGAAGATTTGCACATGCTTACTTTCAGCTCTTCCATCCTTTCCTGGATAGTGGAGAGGTCGGATGAGTGGGTGGGATCCTGGCCTTGAAGGATGTCCTCAGCTTCCACGATCCAGGCCTCTAGGGCTTCTAAGCTCTTGGCAAATGTTTCATAGTCAACAACTCCAGCCTATGTTTTCAAAAAGAAACTTGCATCTTAGTGAAACTAATTGGCATTTTTATCAAATCTAGTGAAAGGGCAAGCATCTACCATAATACTCCTTCATGAGAAGCTGTTCCTGAAATGGTAAGGCAATAGTAGCATTTCCTTCCTCATTTGTATAGGTTTTCTTGTTTGTTTCTGTATAGTATTCCCTAATCGCCATTAAAGATGTTATTTAAATACATATAGCCCATTTTTGAAGTAAGTATTTTGGTTCTTGCTCAAGTCTATTAAATACATATGAATGTTATCACTAAGCTACTTAGTGTTGGCTCATTGGTTCACCTATACTGGGAAGGTGAGTATAATTTAGGAACTGAGCTGCTAAACTAAACTAGTTTTAAAATGAGCTGCTAAACTAGTTTTAAAGAAAGTTATAGAGAACAGTAAAAGCCAGCCACCTTTCCTTGACCCGTCACTTTAAAGTTTGATTTTTTAAAAAAATATGTTTTTTGGTTGCAGGAAGTGTCATTTCAGCACTGAAGAATCTGCCTCTTGTGTTTTTCCCCAAATATTAAAAACACCCAGTCCAGAATACATTCACCACTGGCTCCCTACCTGCAACACTGATTGCTGTTTGCACAGCGCCTGCTCCAGGCTGCATAGGCGCTGGCTGAAGCAAAGCTGCTCACTCTGAATGGCTGCAGCTGCGGAAGCATCCACCTGTTGCCCAAGCTGCTCTCCTAGCTCACGGAGGATGAAAAGCGAGTCCTTGACTGTCCCCAGTCCCTTGAGAAGGTCCTAAAGGCAAAGACAAGACACAACATGTTACATGTCCTCATCACTGTCATCAGCATTTGGCCAAGAGCCACATATATATGTAGGAAAGATTCCTGTGTTTTCTTTACCTTAAATAGGTTCAGAGAAGTGATCAGGAATTGGTTATAATTTTTTAAAAATATGAATCATGCATACTAATGTTTTAACTACACATGTTATGTAACACACAGACACACACAAGTGTGCTCACATGCAGACCACTCCTCTGACTAGGCTGGGGATGCAGTTTAGTGGTTCAGTTCTTGCCTAGAGTACACAGACATCTCTCTCTGGTTCCAGGAAAAAAAAAAAAAAAACTAAACAAACAAAGAAAAAACAAACAAACCCAAAAGAGCGCTTATAACACAAGTCAAACAAGCTCACTCTAGGACTTCAGAGAAGTGCAAATAATATACATGAATAAGGGAAAAAAGAAAGAGCCAAGGAAAGGGGGGAGGGAGGGGGAAGTAGAGAAGAAAGAAAAAGGGTTAGGGAGAGAGAGAAAAGAAAAAGAAGGAAGGAAAAATGGAAGGAAGAATGGTGGCATGGAGAAAGTGTGACAGACAGAGAAACAGAAAGAGAGGACAATGGAAGGAAAGAAACGACAATACTCTAGATGAGGCAGGCACTAGAAACCTTAGGTCACATTTTTCTCACTTCATATATGTAAATGTATGCATGGATGTGTGTGTAAATGTCCTTGTAAACATAATTGAGTCAAACTGGAATACATGCTGCATTTTGCCTTTTCCTACTTATTTTTACAGAGGAGTTGGGCATGAGTCTAGCTATGGCCACCTCACTGGACTCAGGTGCCAGTGAGGTGTAGATGGAAGGGGATGGTTCAAGGTGGCCAGGGCTCAGGACCTTGTCCACCTTTATTTCCATGGCATCTCCAGTTGTGTTTTATAAAATCCAATTATATGTTCATAGGCCAATGGGGATTCCCTGTGTCTGGGTTCTATGATGTAGTAACAGATCACAGTGGACTCTACTCCTGTGAACTCCTGGGGTCCCGTTTGGAGAGTACAGATCATGCTCTACCTAGATAGTACTTCCTGTGAAAGAAGGGCAAAGGGCACCTTTAACCTTGACACTGATTAAGAAAAAAAAAGTGTGCCTCAATTCAGGAGCACTGATTACCCCTGTCAACAACAAACAAAGATCATCTTTATTATAAACAATAACCTGTCACTTTAAATCCTTATTAAAACTCATGGCATGAATTTGTGTTTATGTAGGTTTTCTTTTTAGTAACTCAACTATTATAATAAACCAATTTGGGAAAACTTTTTAAAAGATCTTTGCAACAAAGATCATTAAAATAAAGACAAATAAGGACAAATAATAAGGGCCAAGTTATGGATAGAATAAGAGACGGCTTTTCTTGACAGCCCTAAGTAGGTTATTGGCAGCTACAGTGGAAAAGGGAATCATTTAAAAGCTATTAAAAAGCGTAGCAGCGAACTGAGACAGAATCCTCTCTGCTGTTAAATTCCTGAATAAAGCTCTCGTCTAGGTGCACCCGCAGCAGATAACACATCTAAATGGATGATATCTTTAACAGTGGACTTTTAAAAGGGATGATTTCCCCATATGGTTACATCCTTACAGTGACTATCTCAGTAAGGATAAAAACCTACATTTTCCCCATGGAAATGTATAATCTCCATGAATTATACTCCATTAGGAAAAAAGTGAAAAGCTACTCATTTAAAAACGTAAAATAATGGGAAAGAAACTCACAAATGTTAAACATGTGTGGACAGCTCTGTAAGACTAGCAGGCTCGTTAGTAAATAGAGTGAGGACTTTGGGATAAACTGTCTCACAAAATGAGACCATCCCAAGGTCACGCACAGCTACACTAGCCTTGCAAAACTCGTGATGCTAAAGGACATCAGGTTGGGCAAGTTCCAGACAAGTTCCTGGACATACATTGCAATCCTGAATCCACTTGGTGACTTCATCATCGGCAATGTCCCTGTTAGTGACCGCCTTCAGCAGCGCGCTGGTTTGGTCCTCCTGTTGCTGGACTGCAGTGGCACACTGCTTTGTGTAGTCCTTGTATCTCTGCCAGAGCTGGAGGAGGGCCTTGCTGGAGTGCAGCTGCTCTGCAATCTCTTCCAGTAAGTTACTCCATCTACGAGCAAGAATAAACACTTAGGGCAGGTTAGCGTCTCTCAGCAATTGCTGTCACTATTTTATTTGTCTTGATCCTGGTTCATGTGAACATGGACGTAACAAAGGGATGACTCGTGTCTGTTTAACACAATAAACGTCACACTCATATTTCAAGGGGATGAAAACTATCTTTGAGTTGAGAGCAGTGCTAATCCTTCCTAAATGTCTTCTTCCGGTTGTTATTTTAATAAATTCATTTTGTTAAAAAACCAAAATGTTAGTCCAATAGACTCTATAGATGTCCAACTAGAAATGCCAGAAAGTGCTAATTATATCATATTTATAATAAGATGCAAAATTAGCCTGCTCCATACCTCACATTGACTTCCTGCAGGGTACTGGAGAGTATTTCTGTCACAGGCGGGTGACAGTCCTTCAAGAGTTGGTTGGTGACGGAGCTGAATCTCTGCAAGCCTTCTTCCTGCTTTTCTAGGCTCTCATGAAGATTCTGCCCAAATAAAGAGTCCCATAGATGACAAAGAGAAACTAAATGCTAATAAGCAAGTTTAGAACACATGTATTGTTCTACTGTTTTTTAAAAAGATAATCATATCTTTCTTATAATTCTGTAAGAAGAGTCATAGCAATTGAACCCTCTTATACTAATATGAGGATTCTTTTTTTTTTTTTTTTTTTTTTTTTTAAAGTTCACAAAGGATTTTCTCTTTGCCTACGGAGGAAGCTGTATCAGTAGTCCAGATACTATCTCCCACAATGTAGCTCATTTTGATGCTCAAATCCAAAATCCCAGGCCTCTGTGTCATTAAACATCTAGAGTGGTTCTCCCAATAATTGATGAGTATGACATCAAATCACAGCTTTGCTGAAGATCACCTCTAAATTCTAGATAATGCGAAGAACTTTCTGATTTTATTGTTTAACTGACAAAAATTTAATGGTTCTTAGTAATTGCAGCAAGTCTTAATTTTTAAAGAACTATTTACACACTTCAGTCTCCTCTTTCCCAAATCCACCCTCAAAAGGCATTCCCTTATGAAATTCTACCTAGGAGTTCAGCAACCTATCATACTGAAGATGTTAAGCCAGGGATGTGGGATAGATGTAAGAAGGCACATGCTTCGAACCCCAACCCTTGTGGTCCTGCCCTGACCAGCCATGGTCTGGGTATTTTAGCAAAGAATGAACGAACAGTGACAGGTCAGTGTGGCACAGTGCCCAGGTAAGCAATGAGATGAAGACAGTGAAGACACAGGCCATAAACCTGAGCGTAGTGACCTGCGGAGTGAGCTGGAGCTCAATTTAAGACAGACAGCATCAAGTGCATTCTGGGTAAGGCCAGTATGGATAGAGACATAAGAAAGCATATAGCTAAGTGTTAGAAAGTGGGTAGTGTGGTTATTGCCTTGGCCAACAAATTCTAAAGATGAATCTGAAGACTATTGTTTAAGTGTTTACACCTTGGTTGACTTCTTTTCTGTTTTCTAGTTTCTTAGATGATGTTTAGGGAAGCAGAAAGGAAGATAAGACATGAATGATGAAGAGTGTGGACAAAGAAGTAGATTTGGGTAGCCAATCACCTCATAAAACATACATGCAAGCAATTTACATAACAAGATGTGAAAAACCATTTGTAAATCTGCTAATCCAACATTTGCTACCCACAAGCAGGTTTGACTAAATTAAAATAAAGCAAGAAAATTAATATTTCAAATAATTAAATGCAACAAATGTAAGACAGAATTTTACAATGATATTTCTACTTGCTAATTTATTTTTGTTTTCTTTAACAAAAAGTGATCCTAAGATACAGTAAACTTTTTATTACCTGGAGATTGTCAACCTGAACTTGAACAGCTTCAGAGGAACCAGTCAGCAGACGGAATCGGGACAGAGAGTATCTGGCCTCCATGATATGAGCGTTGATCTCATCAAAGGCTGCTTTGTGATTGGCCCACTGACCAAGCACAGATGTCAGCAGCATCTTCAACTGTCCAACCTTATGGAAAGAAAAACACTTGTCATAACAACATAGGACTTAGTATGATGGAACTGAAAAACATTAACCCCTGAAATACTGGGATTCTAGGCACTGAGTACAGATGAGAGAGGAAAGGCTGGATGCTGTGAGTTGTTCAGTATGGGTCTTGGGAATCTCCTGGCTCCTCTTGGAAATGAGTAAGTGCTGGTAACAGCTGAGCCATCTCTCTGGCCCCAAAGGACTAACTTAGAAATTTTTAAATAATGTATATTTCTTATATCAAATAATGAACGGGTTTCATAGTGACATCTGTATTCAAGTCCTTAATGTATCTTGACCATACTGACTCCCCATTACCCTCCCATGTACATGCTTTCTCTTAGTTCCCAATAATCACCTTCTAATTACATGTTATATGTCCATGTACATAAAATGTAGGTTTCTTTCACATACAAACAAACAAGCAAGCAAGCAAAAAATATGATCTTTTTCTGAGTCTGGGCTATTTTTCTTGATATGATTGCCTCCAGTTTTATCCATTTTCCTGCAAATGACACAATTTCATTCATCTTTAGAAATAAACAAAACTCTGTGGACACATGCAACAATTTTCATCCATTCATCTGCTATCAGACACGTAGACTGAATCCATAACTTAGCTATTGTGAATGGGTACCAATAAACATGGGCACACAAGTGTCTATGCAGTGTGTTGACTTCCATTTCAAAGGCAATATTCCTGTACATGTTCCTCCTCTGTATTTACTGGCACCAGAGAGACTAGTTCACTCTAGTTTCCAACACTTCACCTTTGGACTTCTGCCAAACGCTACTAACCCAAACATGGTCCTTTGGATATGGAGTAATTACACCAAGGGATGGTTCAGGAAAGAGACCATGCACATTAATCTGCATTTGCTTTCTCTGCTTTTTTTTTCCTTCTCAACATAAAGGGAAAATGTTGAAATCAACTGGGATACTATCTGATGGGCCACAGGACAAAGAAAGTGCTGCCTCAGATGTAAGATCCAGGACACAGGTGCGGTTGGGGGGCTGGGAGCAGGGCTGTCCTAAGGAGTCATAAAATAGTCATGTAGAGGGAAGGTGATCAGTGAGGTGTTCTGCATAGCCTGCTTCTTCTCTGTATTACTGTTTGTTTTTCACAAGGCAATATTCCAATGAGAGAAATGCTTAATGGATGACAATATGGTAAGTTGTTCCAAATGCATAAAATAAAACAGATTTAAAGCTATGTCAAAGATAATATGGGGCTAAAGCGGAAGGCTAGTCTGGAGTAGGAGCCCTGGAGGGTAGTTGTCTGATGTTTCTTTTCGAGCACATTTCTGTACCTTGACAGTATGCACTCCCCATACCTCTACTTCATCTCTCTAGGCCATGTTCCTTTCCTTTCCCAAAGTAGTCCTCTTTCTATTTACATGTGTGTGTGTATGTGTGTGTGTGTGTGTGTGTGTGCATGCACGCGCGTGCACGCACGCATATTGATGCATGTGTGTGTAAATGCATTTATATGTAAGTATGCATGTGTTCATGCATACATGTGTGTGTGCACACATACCCTCAGCTTTTTGCCCTTCAGCTCTAGATTGTAAGATGTGGATAGCTAAGCACTCAGACTCTGATATACTGGGGATCATTGTGACCTTATATCATGAGGCACAGCACTCATTATCACACTTACTCTTCTTATTAGAAGATTCAGCATATTATTGAGGGTGTTATCAAGTCTCTTGGTAGAGATTATATTTGACTGTCAGAGACTGAAGCATACAAGGGAAGGATATAGTTTGCCAGAAGGAGGAATCAGACAACCCAAAATCTCTGAGCAGAGGCCATGCCTCTTGAGCTCAGGAAGAAAGTGAGACCCATGTGGCTAAAGCACAAAGACCTTGGGTCAGAGAGCCAGTGGGAAGCTGGGTCAATACCCAGCTCTGGTTTCATTGCACTAGAAGCGATTGCAGGATTTTCAACATGGGGATGTTTTGATATGACTTCATTCTAGTTGGCTCTTCTTAGATTGCTCAAGAGACCATGGAAATAATCCAAGCAAGAGATGGCAGGAACATAAATCAGGGTGCTAGCCACAGAGATGGGTTGGATTCCAGTCTATTCCAAGAGTATATCTGCCAACATTTACTGATGAACTGGGGATGGGTATGAGAGAAAGAAAGGAGTGGTTTCCAGTGATTTCTGCCCAAACAAGTGGCATGGCAGAGTTGTCATTGACTGAGATGGTAGCAAGAGATGGTTTGTGGGGGAAAACAGTCACTTACTCTATGCATGGGAGTTTGACATGCCTGTTGGTCACAGGATTCTCTTTATGGTGCTATTTAGAATTCTGGGAGCAACTAAAGACGTGGCCAGTCTCACTGGAAAGTTATCTGAGACTCAATGGCATCTATGACTTTGAGGATGGGTACAGTTAAGAGAGTGATGTTTATAATAATGTTTGCTACAGGAAACAGTAGAAATTAAGACATTGATGAAACAGACTCAACAATACTAAGGGGTGGTGTAAGATTTGGTAATTATCTACTCAGTTGCTTTCAGCAAATGTTAACCCTGAGTTCCATGGGAGTAGGACTTGGGTCTAGGGAGCAAGCTTACCTTATGGTCTAAACTGGCCCAGGTCTGGCTCAGTTCCCGCAATGTGCTCATGACAGTGCCGGAGGCCTCCTCCTTCTTGTTCTGAATCAATGCAAGTCCATTCTGCTCAATTTTCTCTACTTCCTTTTCTTTTGCTTTAATCAAATCTTCCAGTTCCTAAAAGATTAAAAAAATATATATAGTTATTTTAAATTGTTCTATTATAGAACTCTGGGGTGCACTGAAATTGAGTCATTATAGTTTCATGTGCTAAATCCCTGCCACTAATCCAAAAAGATTACCGTTCTCAAAAGAGGGTCCGTACAGTGATACTTCTCCCTATACTTAAATGTTAAAAAAGATAGTCTTTTTATCCATAGTAAATTAGCATAACCTGAAATATATAAAATCTGATCATCTACCAGATAAAGAAATGCCATTATATATCTTTTTCAAAAAGTTATAAGGAAAGATTGTAATATGATTATATTCTTAAACACAAACATCCCGATGCTTTAAAGTCACGTGGTCTAACCTGTGACTGGATGGTACCTGACATGCAGACATAGTTTTGTTGATCTTTAGCTGTATCACTCTGTAAGTAAAGAACTTTTACTGAGTCCTCAATTTCTTCAAATGGGGAAACTAAAGTCTGGGAAAGAATTACTATTATCTTCTCTTTCTCCAATACTCTGATTTTATGTGATTCTGAAAGGCTACAGGCTTCTTTATATCTTAAACCCTCATTTTCTTTGTAAGGTGCTTTTATGACTGTTAGAATAAAATGTTCAGAAAAGAAAAGTAAAATGAGAAAAGGCTCAGAGCTCATCCTTAAAACATAGATTATATGGGGCTGGGGTAATGGTTCCATGGATAAGAGCCCTGACTGCTCTTCTGTAGGACCTGGGTTTGATTCTCAAATTCTCAGAATCCACATTGTGGTTTACAGATATCTGTAACTCCACATCCATAGCCCTCCTCTAGCTTCAACAATAGCACCAAGCATGTACATGGTGGACAGATATGCATGCAAGCAAACAGATAAAAATAAAACAAAAAGAGTATTTATATAAAAGCAAAAACCATACATTACAATCCCACCCCACTTATATTTGAATGCCGCTGAGGTTCAGTGAAACACTCAGGATTGCCTTCAACATTTTCTATAGATGGAGAAACAAGAAATCAAGCCATTCAACTTCTTTGGGGTCACAAAGCTGCCTAGGACTGCAGTAGAAGGTGATGCTTTTGGGGGTGGCTTGTAGGGAGTTCAATAAACTCAGGTCTGTGGAGGGATGTGAATCTCATATTGGGGTAATGTGATAAACTAGATATTAATACATGGTCAGAGTCTCAGGTTCAAATGCATATACCATGAATTAAAGCAGATCTGGAAACCCTTGAGGTTAGAAGGGAGAATATCTCAAAATATTTTAAGATCAAATCAAATTAACTATGTAAGAAAAATGTATCCCTCCCTTTGATTCACCCAAATGTTAGCTGTTTCGTGTGGGTATACACAGGCATGTGGGTGTATGAATATATAAGCCAGGTCAATTTGGGGTGTCTTCCCCAATCACTTATCTTTTGACACAGGGTTTCTCCCTAAACCTGGAGCTCACAGATTTGTTATACTGGCTACTCAATAAGCCCCAAGAATCCTCCTATTTCTCTTTATCCAGTGCTGGGATTCCAGACACCATCACGCCAGCTTTTAGGTGGATGCTGGGGACCTAGAACCAGGTCCTCAGTGGTTGTACAACAAGCAATTTACCAACTCAATTTTTCATATAAGGATAGAAATATTGTAGTTGAGTAGCTGTTAGTGAAGTGTTTATGAGAAGTCTCCACTAAATTAAATATAAGTGTTGTGTTTATTTTGATATTATGGAAATTATTTTGTTATGTCATTCTCTTATTTCTACTTTTGCCAATAATAAGACAGCATTGATAATCACTGGAGTGGGATGTAATGATTACTGAAGAAATAGTTTCTTTATTCAGTATAATTAACTTTACATTTTAAGATATTTCTATATTTTTTCTAAGAAATAAATTACCATGCATGGTCATCATAATTCATATTTAATATGTAGTGTTTAATTATATTTACTTACTTACATGTTAATATATAATAAAGACCCATAGTAATCCTTCCTATAAGATTCTAAAATTTAATTATTCTAATTAAATATATTTTCATTTATATATTCTGAGAAGTGGCAAATCTTCTCAGAGAGAAATACTAAATGGATGATCCATGGATTACATTACACATCTCAGAAGAACTCCCTGTACATGGGGATAATCCAGGAGTAAAACAGGATTGAAATATATTTCTGTGCAAAGTAAAGTTGTGTTTGCCTTTCTTTTCAATAATAATTTTTTTAAAAATTGTTCTGGTTCTGGTCAATGAAGCAAAAACCAATCCCAACATTTCTATGGTAGTAAATTACTCTCAACTTGGATTAATTCACAAATATCAGTTTTAATATTGCATTCAATCAATAAATCACCTCTAAAAGAGACTGGAAAAGTATTCAAGCTTTTTAAAACAAAACAAACCCTGAATCAAGTCACTGATTTAAGTACACTGGTTTGAATTTCATGCTGTGGGCCAAAGAAACACTTTCTCAAAAATGACAATAAATTTTATCAAGGTTTGCAGAGTTGCCAATTAGGATCTACCAATTAGGCCACTGTGATTTATATATGATGTCCCAAAATAACTGTGTGGGCTCCTTTCTGGTCTTTCAGGTTTGAAAAAAAATGTTTTTCATTTAAATCATGAATTGATATCAGAATAGAATTCTTTAAGATGCAATGTAAGTTTTGTCTCTGACAAAACTGCCTGAAGTGACCCTCTGGGAACCTCAGACTTACGTCCCCCAGGCAATAAAGTTTGGCTAACCTTATGTAATATTTTTCAGAAATCAATGTGTCTTCTTGTTAAAAAGAAGACATATATAGGACTAGAATCAAAATAGGAAATGAACATTAAATATAAGTAAAAACTAGCGAGAAAGATAAAGCAAGGTTGAAAAGATGGCTCAGTAGTGAAGAGTACTACTGTTATTCTAGGGGCCTGGAGCTCAGTTCCTGGCATTCATGTGAGGCAACTCACAAGTACCTATAACTGCAGGTCCATGAGATGCAATGCCCTCTTCCAGCATCTGAGAACATGCACAAACACACATGCATGCAGGCAGGCACACACACAGATAAATAAGACAAATCTTTCTTTCAAGGAAGAGAAAACAAGAGAAGAAAGGAAGGAAAAAATAAAGGATAATATGGCTACAGGATCAAACCCCAAGGAGAATGCCAACAAGCAACTTTTCAGTAGTAAAGTGACCTTGACCATGAGATTGAGAAGCATCTTGGTGACGTTAAGATGTAGGAGTTACCTTTTAAAATTAATGGAAATATTTTAACTTTGAGGGCTCAGCAAAACTATCACTTTTCAGCCTTAAAAGCGAATTTTTGAAATGCTGGCTTATTTTTCAGATTTTAGAATTTATGGTCTAAATTGGAAGCACCTCTGGCCTCCCAGAGAACACAAAATCCAAAGAGAGCAGTTAATGGGCATATTTGGTTTTTAGTCTTTTATAATTCCATCTTCTGATGGAAGGCATTAAAAAAACATTAATTAAAAGTGTTCCTCACTGGACAAAATGGGTGTACTCCTGTAATCTCAGCACTCAGGAGACAGAGACAGGAAGACCAGAAGTGAAAGACCAGCCTTGGCTACAGATTGAGTTTGGAGTTCATCTTGGAATTCATGAGACTCTTTCTTAATAAAAAAAAAAAATCCCTCTTCATTCCAGCACTCAGGAGACAGAGGCAGGTGGATCTCTGAGCTTGAGGCCAGCCTGGTCTACAGAGAGAGTTCCTGGACAGTTAGAACTGTTACACAGAGAAACCCTGCCTCTAAAAAAGCATTTTTGACTTGGAGATGCAGAGTTTGGAGTTTGCCCAGCTGATTTTTCAGTCTTGCTTTGGTCCAGTATTTCCATTCTATGCTCCCTTTCCTGCATTTGGGAATGGTAATATATATCTTGTGCCATTATATGTTGGAAGTATGTGATTTTTTTATTTTAATTTTACAGGTGATTATAGTTAAGAAACTGCATAAATCTCAGAAGAGACTTTGAAATTTAAACTTTTAAACATTGTTGAGACTGTGATAGACTATGGAGACTTTTGAAGTTGGACTAAATGCATTTTGCATTATAATATTGTTAAAAGCTTACAGGGTCCAGAAAGTAGAAGGTGGTAGTTTGAATGTAATTGGCCCCCATAAGCTCATAGAGAATGGCACTATTAGGAGGTATGGCCTTGATGAAGTAGGTGTAGCCTTGCTAGAGGAGATGTGTCACTGTGGGGGTGGGCTTTGAGGTCTCTTTTGCTCAAACTTAGAAAGTGTAACTTTCAGACCATTTCCTGTTGCCTGCATGATGTAAGACTCTCAGCTACTTCTCCAGCACCATGTCTGCCTGCACATCACCATGCTCCCTGCCATGATGATCATGGACAAAACCTCTGAAAATGTAAACCAGCCCCTATTAAATGTTTTCCTTTATAAGAGTTGCCGTGGTCATGATGTCTCTTCACAGCAACAGAAACCATAAGACAAAGTCCTAGAAAAAGAACTGGATAAGTAAGTGTAAACCATTTGTGATGATAGGAAGCTAAGTAAATGTACTTTGACAATTATAATTCATTTAAATTATAACTTTGATCTTTTGTAAAAATACTCAGTAAATAAATGTCTTTCTTAAATTAAAAAAAAAAAGACTGATCATTTCAAAGAGCTTCAAAATTGTACTGTTCTTGGACCACATGGCCACTTCTTTTTCTTAACTTAGGGTTTTGTGTGGGGGCTTAAGATGGGCCATCACACCCTACCCAAGTAAATGTACAAATATATTTAATATATTGGTAAGTATTAAATCTGATATTCAGTGTATGGGATTCTGTATCTACTTATAAGAGTGTTTGGTCCTTTCTATAATCTGAAAACTTGTTAAAAAAGTGATGAGGCCTAATAGAGTTGGGAGAAGGAAAAAAAAGGTAACAAGACATGTTGGTTTATAATTGTAATCCTAGTACCTTTAATACTGGACTGGAGGAGCCAAGGCTTAAATTAAAAAAAAAGAAGAAGAAGAAGAAACTGTGCTATAAAGTAAGACTGCTTCAAAAATCAAACAAATAGCAATAACAAAATGGCTACCTGGTCACCATGATCAGGCCACGTAATTAAAGACAAGTGTGAGCAGATACTATTATTAAAAAAGTGTGTCCTCATAAACCTTGAACCAGCAATGTTCTCAGCACAGGCCTGAAGGTAGGAGACAGCTCAGGGAGCCATGTGGACATGTTACCTGACAGTCCTTCAGAGCGTTCTGAACAGACGTCTGGTCACCGACTTGCTGCTGCTCTTTCAGCTTCTTCTCCTGGTTTTCAAACCAAACTTTCAGAGACTGTACACTGCTTTCATATTCTGACCAAGACTCCAACAAGCCTTCCAGAAGCTGGATCTAAACAAACAGAAAGATGCTAATTTCCAACATTTTCTTTTAGAATCAAATCATTGGCACTACAGATTTACTCACAATTTCTTCTAAGATAAGAATTCTTGGGAAGCAATGGGGATATGGAAAGGAGTATGCTATAAGAGCGCCACGTATTTGCATGAAAGTGGCCTCACATGATAAAATTAAAATGTGAAAAAATGGAATTTCTTAAAATATAGTCCATTGCATATAGAAATAAAGAAAATGAAGTTTACCAAATATCAATCAATGGCTATTGCTGGTGAAGAAAAAAAAAAAAACTATAATCAACCTAAAAGACAGAAAAGAAAAAATGAAGAGGCATCTTGGAAAAAAAATAGATGCATGAAATGTACAGAGAATAATTGGGCTGGTAAGAGAATTACTGGGACTTCTGAGGTCCAGAGCTAGGTCATCTCCAGAGTACTGTCGGAAGCTCTCTCCTGTTTCATCGTATCCATATCACTTATGAAAGTTTCCTCCGAGCCTGAGCCCATTCTTGGGGTCTGCATCACATCAGTATCAGAAAGAGAGGCCACTTAGCTCACCTTCTCACCCACCCGACCTTGCAAGAGCTGCCAACTTTTGTTCATGGCTCCAAGCTGCTCAGCAAAATCTGTTTTATCACTGCGCTTGCTCTCTACGTCCTGACTGCTGATCTGCAGCACTGACTGGTTCACAAAGTCTGCTGTCAGTTGTTTGCAGTTCAGGTCTATTTTGAAACCCTGAAAGAGAGAGGTAAGAAATTCAGGCAACAAGTTTCTGTGTGTAAATGTCTTAGCCATGTTTCGAGGAGCAGGAAAGCCTTTGCTAACCATCATGTGATGGTTATCCCTTCCATGATCAAATGACACAGACATTGCTTTTTACATGACTCACTAGGTTAGGGACTGGAATATGTATTCATTATGTTTATAAAATTGCACACATATAAATAGCATATGCATGATATGTAGAAATGGGTGAATTACTTCACTATCTTTCAGTGTGTTACAGTGTGAGTGTGTAATGGCCCCCCTTGGCCCATATGTTTGGACACTTGGTCCCCAGCTAGTGATGCTTTCTGAGAAGGTCATGGGAACGTAAGAAAGTGGAGCCCACTGGAGGACCTAGAGGATGTGTATCACTGGGGACAGCCTTTGAGGACCCACTTCCTGCTCTTTATCTCTCTCCTTCTTGTGTGTAGATGAAATGTGGTTGGTCAGCATCATGTTCCTATTTCCAGACCTTTCCCTTCATCACATTATTCCCACTGGAACTGTTACTCAAAATCAACCCTTCGTTCCTAAAGTGCTGTAATTGGGGTATTTTATCACAACAACACAAAAATAACTGACATAGTATCTGTACGTAATATTTCCATGCTCTTACTTTTGAATGTCTCTGTCTGTTATTAAACCATTCTAAGTCATGGTTTAAGTTTCTGAGCTCCTTCAAATAAAAGTTTAAATGTATGATCAGTGCCAATTACCTTGTATTTCTGAAGGTATTCATGGATTGCCTTGTAACCTGTTGCATTTTTTATGTCCTCTTCATCTTTCAGGATCACACTTTCCATTAGGGCAATCCAACTCATGACCTCAGAAATGGCATGGCGGGAAGGCAGCTTGTCCATCTGGAGCTGTGAGAGTCGAGATAGAATGAGTCTCCAGCACTGAAATTCAGACCCAACTTCTAGTAACACAGTAGTTCTCAATCTTCTTAATGCTGTGACCAATTTATACAGTTCCTCATGTTGTGGTGGCCTCCAACCATAAGATTATTTTTGTTGATACTTCATAACTATAATTTGCTATTAATATGAATTGTAACATAAATATCTGTGTTTTCTGATAGTCTTAGGGGACCCTTGTGAAAGGATCTTCGACCCCCAAAGGGGCCATGACCCACAGTGAGAACTGCTATGTTAGCAAAAGCTTTTGCAGATTTCTACTAACACAGCAAGAGAAATAACAGCATTTTATATTTTTCAGATCTCTGAAGCTTGAAACATCAGGCAAACACAGTAACACCAGTCACCTAATGCTCATTCGACATCTAATACCATCAACATTGTGTAAATATTACCTAATTAGTCAAAACACCAGCAAGAAAACATATTCTTACTTTGTAGCTAGTTTTATGAGTTTTTTAAAAAAACCTTAACTACAAAACATTCAACAGATGTATTTTATTAATTATCTTGTAAAATCTCTGTGTATTATGACTCAGAAATACTAATAGAAGGAAGCAAAATACCACACTAAAAGTTATCATTTTCTCTGCTTTTTGGCACTCTCATATTTTTTCCTAAGTAATTAAATATACTCATAATTATGGATTTTACTTATATGCCAAGGCAAATATGCATATCATCATTATAATGATTCACAAAAATAAAACCAACCATTTAAATATTTATAAATCAAAATTGTGATGAGTCATGCCTATAATCAATTCTAGCCCTTTCAAAGACTGGATGGATTACCACAAACTAAAGACCTTTTGGGTTATCAGGTGAAAGAGACCCTGTCTCCAAATATATATAAAATTAAATAGGTATGATCTTATTCTATATGATGCTGCAAAAAATAAACAAAGATGGGATTAATTCTCCCTTCTGGCTGTTGAGAGAGAGAGGGAGGGAGAGAGAGAGAGCACGCACTTTGGGAAAAAATGCTGGTTGAAGAAGGATGGTTTAGTTTTAATACACATTCCAACAGCAGGAAGAAAAGAGAGATCCTGGTAAGCTCTAATTTATATTTGTATGGTGAAAATCAACTGTTACCAAATAAACCATCTTTATCTGGGTACCTGATGGAGCTTCTCCTGCACAACAGGAATGCTGGTCAGTAGGTCTGTCCACTGGCTGTCAATGCGGGACAGCTCTGCACGCAGGGCAGCTGTGTCCACTTTCTTTAATCGAAGAAGTTGATTTCCTGTGCTCATGACTGATGATTTCAAGGACGACTTGGCATCTACCTCTTTAGAGAACTCCTTAAAAAACAAACAACCAAACAAAAGTCACAGTGTTCAATTTAGTATCAAATAGCTAGAACTTTTCATTTAAAGACAGAAACTAACCTAGCAAAGACCAATTATTTCCACATATCGAGGGCTCTATCATATGAAGCTCTTTGGAGACAAAAGCACCACACCCTTACCTTCAAAAGAGGCTGATCTATGACCTGAATACTAACTGAAAGATACAACCTGGACCCCCACTTGTCTGCATAAACACTAAGCACATAAAGTTGACCGTGGATTGTCTGTGACAATTTAGTGTCTTTACTATGTTGGCTAACAGTTGGCTTCTTGTATACTATGCCATGAGTCCAGGCTGGAAAACCAAGTGAGATCTAAGTTCTCAGACTTACCAGGAAAGCATTAAGATGGTCCCGGACCATTTCCAGTTCTTGTGGCACTGTCACAGATTGCTGAGTCCAAAATGCCAGCCTGTCCTTTGCAGACTGTAGCCAATGAATCAGATCTATAGATTCGCTTTGATACCTATAATCATATTAAAGAGTTCATCAATGAAATATTCAGTCTCTATTGTCTGTTGTCAATTAAAAGGAGAGCCCCAAGAGACTCAGAAGAGAAGTATACAACATTGATGCTCTGAAATTCTTTTCTTTTAATATTTATATCTTAAGTCTGTCCTTGGCTTCAGTGCCCTCATTGATAAGCTAAAAATAAGAATATCTTTCTCTTTCCTTGTATTGATGCTATTGGAAAATATTGGATCATTGATATAAAAAGTTGTTTCAAATAAAGGTGAAAAAAAAACCCCAATGCTTCATTCAATAAAATTCAAATAGTTTCCTCTCTTGAATGCATTCCATTAAGATTTCAGTGTAAAATATTCCTGCAGGTATGTATATTGAAGACTTAGTCCCCAGCTGGTGTCACTATGTGGAGAGATGCGGAAGAGCCAGAAGAATTGGATTGGAGGCTAACAAGAGGAAGGAGGTCCCATGGAGATATCCTTGAAAAGTATGTGCTCTCTCTCTCTCTCTCTCTCTCTCTCTCTCTCTCTCTCTCTCTCTCTCACACACACACACACACACACACACACACACACACACACCCTTCCAGGCAGCTATATACTGAAATGTCTCAAAGTCTCTTTCATTATCTGTTCCTGTCACTGCATTATTCTGGCCCAGGACGCAAAACAATACATCCAACTGACCTTGGTCTGAAACCCCTGAAATGTGAAGCACAATAAATATTCCTTCTAGCAGATTGTTTTTCTCAGCTGGAGGTCGCAGCAATGAAAATCTAAGCTATTTCCCATGGCTCATGAGGAGAATACTCTCTTCTCACTCATTGCCCTGTCTCTAAAGCTTTGTAGCGGCTAGACAAGGTAGGGAAAGAAAAGCCGAGTCAGCAGCACTGGGGGCCCATCTCCTGGCTAGCCAGCTTTAATCACACATTTTAAAGAATAAGAAGTCAATGGGAACCCTCTGGTTGTCTTTATTTTCCAAACTATGACCTTTTCTAAATGTATCTATTATTTCCAAGCCCAGCATCAACTAGTCTTAGAAACACACCACAGAACTTGTCAAAAATGGATGTCAAATTCTCATCCTATTATTACCTGGTCCAGTGTTTCAATATGGTCTCCAGTCTGTGAAGTTCCTTGGACACTTTGCTAGTATTATTGAGCCAACGCTCTCCCAGTTGATTTAGCTGACTTTCAAGATCTGAGCAGCTGATAGACATCAGAAGTCGCTTCCCATCATCTAGCACTTGATACAATTTGGGCTGGTATTCATTAAGGCTGGATTTTAAATGCTAAAATAATTGATGATATTGGGTTAAAAGCTTGACTTAGTGTAGCTTTTGTCCTTGCACATTATAATTTCTCTGGTGTTTATAACATTGGTATGGTTTGTTACCAAACATAAATTATCTTCACTCTGCAGCTCTGAAAACTTGAAAATTTATTTATGAAAATATGGGTGTTCTCTCTTGTTTAATTCATTAGGAACTTGGGAGGTGTTTACAGCTGTCAGGCTTAATTATCTCTAAAGCAGTGTGACACCAAAATAAATAACAAAAAATGTTTGGAAGGGTTCAAAATGAGCTCACTTGTTACAAAAATATTGTCTATGTGTCATTTACCTAAAATCTATTATCTATCATCCATCATCTATTATCTATCTGCATACCCACTTATCTGTTATCTTTATCAACCTATCCTATCTATCTATCTATCTATCTATCTATCTATCTATCTATCTGTCTGTCTATATATCTAAATCTATCTATCATCTATTTACTCTGCAAAGCTGAGATGGCACCTTGACCATCAAAATGGCTTCTATCACTACTACTAAGCTATATAGTGCAGATTAAAAAAAAAATAAGACATTCTAAATAAACCCAGTGGGTCATACAAACACACAGAAGGCATGAATGTAGGAGGAAAGCTTGTTAAAAAAAATGAGGTTTTAGTCTCAGATAGAAGGGGATGAAAGAGAGGAAGTATGATGTAGGACTAAAAGTCACTGTATAATGTAAAAAACTGGAAAGCAGTAATAAAAAAAAATTATAACCAGGTAGTAGTAGTGTATGCCTTAATCCCAGAAATGGGGAGGAATAAGTTGGCAGATCTCTAGGAAATCAAGGCCAGCATGGTCTACAGAGTAAGTTCTGGAACAACCAGAGCTGTTACACAGAAATTTCCTCTTTTGAAAAACCAAAATAAACAGATAATAATAAAAAATAATAGATATATACTTAATCATAAATATAATAATTATATATAATATATAATTTACTATATAATATGTAATAAATATATTTATGTTACAAACAATACAAACAAAATCTATGTATATTCCTGAATTTTAGCAACTTTAAAGAAATGTAAAAGATTTAATGAAGTTTAAACTTGTTTGCTAAACAAACTTGCTGAAATTCTGTTAAAAATACTGGTAAATTTCTAAAGGGATGTTGTCATTTATAACACAGAGCCACACTTGGAAGCCAGACCTGGTAGAGACTTGTCCTTTCCACCAATCTGTCCTCACTCTCCTCCACTAGACCCACAGTGGGGATGTTGTTTCCAACCACTTCCAGCTGTCTGTTGAGCTCCTGAAGACTCTCATCCAGATGCGACCACATCTGCAAACACAACAGCAATGACTAGAATCCCATGCTAGGGAAGCTGGCAAGAAGGTCACAGGTTCAAGGACAGTCTGGACAACAATAAGTCTCAGAGAAATAAAACCAAGCCAAGCAACAAACACACAAAAAGAATAGCATTTCCCTACCGTGTAAGATTTGTACTTGGTATATCCTGCTTCAAGTAATATCAGGAATGTTTAGTTGGTGTTTGTTTGGGGAAACAGAAGGTGGTTCTCAAGCAAGTGATGCAATGGGCATCTCTCTCTCTCTCTCTCTCTCTCTCTCTCTGTGTGTGTGTGTGTGTGTATGTGTGTGTGTGTGTGTGTGTGAGTATGAATACACAGCAATAATAAAAAGAAGTCATGAAATTACGAGTGGGGTGTGAGAGGTGTTGGAGGGGTGAAGATGGCATAAATACAATATTCATGTATAAAATTCTTTAAAAATGAAAAAAAATAAAGGATTGAGAAGGGGACACGCACAGCCCAATACTTTTGAGGGAAATGGGACAAATAAGGCTGGGCAGTCTAGGACAACTGACCTCATTACTAATCAAAAGAAGGGACTGAGCTGCCAGTGATGTACATAGGGTTCTGGGGCTAATTACTCAGTGTCTATGGAGCGCCCATTTGGTGTTCAAGGTCATATATGTGTGTCGAAGCTAAGACTCAACCAGTCTTTCTGATTCTAGAACACTGGCTTGCAAACTCTCTTTAGAATAGACCACATAGAAAGTATCTTCAGTTTTGTAGATTAATTAATTTCTATTGCAAACAGTCATATCTGCCCATTGGATGAGGTCACTGGAATAACATGTAAACCAATAAAGCTATTATATTCAAATAATCTTTACAAGAACAGGCTACACTTGGCCTAGGGGACAACTCCTGTTCTAGAATATAGGCCTTGTTTTTTAAAGAAGGCATTTTTTCCTGATTATCATAATATCTAGTATTTAGAAGGTTGTTTTCTTCTCTATTGACATCATCCTGTGCTCTGAGATTGCTTTCTTCTTGTCTCATTGAACTACAATATCATCGAGGCCTGGGAACATTTTTTCTCTTGCCTGGGAATCTGATGGCAACTTGATAAATGCTGAATAAATAAATACTTGATTTCCTCACTTCTGACAAATAAGCAAACGTAAGTGAACAGAACGAGAGAATGGAATTTCTCAGACAGAACAGCAAATTCCTAAATGGGACTAAGGACACCGCATATGGCAGCTAGAATCCCAACCCATATTTTATCATTTCTGTTCATAGTTTCTGGACTGTTGCTGTTTCAATTTTTAATGGCATGTATATGTTGCATCCATAGGGAGTGCAGAGGCCCACAGAGAACTTATAAGCAATTGTAAGCCTCCCAGTTTTGTTACTAGGAATCAAATGCAGTTCCTCTTTGAGAACAGCAAATGCCTTCTTAACCACTGAGCTCTCTCTCCAGTCCCTTGGGTTGTTATTTTACAACAAATGAATTCTTTTTTTTTCTGTCTCTCTCTCAGATAATAAAGATCTGTACCCAGATGGCTGTCCTCTGGCTTCTAGATTCCAGTGACAGGTCTTATCACAAGAACAATTGTACTGGAGACAGAGCCAGGGATATGTATTTTTCATGTTTCATGCTCCTAATTAGGTTTTTGGCTCGCAGCTCATGGCTGCAAGCTTCTTCACACATGCTCTGAGGTTGGGATTCATCCAGCTGACTCACAATATAATATATCACATACTAAATCAAAAGGGAACACAACAATCTCAAACCACAGGAAAGCATAATTCCAAACAAGGGAGCCTAGTGAGCTCCATTTTGCATTCAGAAAGAAGCTCCACAGGCAGTCTCACCTCTAGGATGTATTCAAGCTCCACACCTCTCTTATGGGCCTGTTTCAGCACAGCAGATGCCTGATCCATTCGGTCCCTGTGCAACTGAGTTTCCTTCACAACCGCAAAGCTGATGATCTTTCTGAAGAGTGTTTCAGTCAGAATCATATGAGATTCCAGACCCTGGAAGTACTCCTGTAGGTTTGGTCAAGCAAAAGAGATCAGCAGCAGTTCGTTTAGACATTAGCTTTAGATAAGAACTGTTTCTATGAAGCTGATGGAGCACAGTTAACTCAAAAGGCGTACTACCCTGCTCCCTCTGAACTCCAGCATAATTTGGGCACTATGTGCTTCCTACAGGGGCAGAGTCAAGGCTCTGAGCTCCCGCTTGACCCCACTCAAGTACCACTTTATGTCACTGTGCTGTAGACACAAGCCTCCAGAATAAAGCCCTTCATTCATGACTAGCTGATAAAGTTCTCTGCCATCATCCCATGCACAGCGACCCTGATATTAGTGACATAGTCACTGACCATCCCTGTGACATTACTGGCCTCCGGGGTGACATAGACACATTAGTCCCCTCACCCTCATCCTCAGCTCTGCGTACACTCTATTTTTCTTGAGATGTTCTCATCTGACCCAGCAGTGTCTCTCCTTCCATTGCTGGGTTGAGACTGACTCTCTCAACTTCCAGGCTATTTGCCTTGCTTTCCTATTGCCAAGCATAATTGGATATACGTAATTTGTCAGCAGATATTTTAAATTTCTCTTGTATTTTACTTCCATGCAGCAGAACTGTAATCATTGTATGAACTGATGTTTTTGAAATATATAAAAAAATTTTATATAAAAAGATCCAGGAACATGGAGATGAGCCCTATTCTACCCCATTTCCTATGCTCAAGACCATAGATATAACAGAAAGATTAGAAATTGATAATAACAGCAGACATTGAGGTCTTATTTTGGGGGGGGTGACCATAAACTCTTTACCCAACTCATGGCATCCTTATGACAACTCTGAAACTCTGTGAAATACTTTTATCTATCATTTTATAGGTGATAACACAGAGCTACTTCTCACAAACACCACAGAGCATGGACTGGACAGTAGGGGACAGACTCAACAGCATCCTCATATCCAGAAGTCAAAACCAGGGCCCATGAGCATTAGGCAACCACTGAGGTATTATCAGCAGTGGCCTGTGAAGTTTTATTATTTTACATATTTATTATATTATCTGAGATATTATCTCATATATTCACTCCTACTGAACTTGCTCTTTAGCCTAGATAGCCCTCGAACTTGAAAATCTTCCTCCTTCCTCCTCCCAAGTAGCTGGGATTACAAACTTGTGACATCAGGCCTCCTGGCTTAGAATCATTATTTTTAACTATCACTAGTTGATGAAATAATCATGGAAAAGACCTATCAAGCCCAATCTGTACTGAGAGTTGAGCTTGCTTTCCACACGAGCTTGCTTCCCACTCGGGCCATGGCAGCACTTCCGATGGCCAAAGGGTCCCTCTGTTCAGCCCCTGTGGCAGCACCTCCTACTCTTTTGAAAACCCTTCCCTAAGTGAGCTGAATGTAGTCTCTTTGTTATTCTATTGCTCATAGTTCCCCTTCTGAGACAACTCACAGTGATCTTTTAATGCTATGGTCAGATTTGAAAAAAACAAAACAAAACAACTAAACAGCTGTGAACTTTAAAGCAATGTTTTCATAGCCAAATGATAAGAGTTTAATAAATCATAAAACTTTCTGGACAGAAACCTCTGGGGAAAAAAAAGTATAGTTCCCCCTCCCCCACCAAGTCCACCATAACAGCCCGCCAGGGAACTACACAACAGCAGAATATTAATCATCTAAAACTTAGTGAAATTGTTTTGTTTTTCTTCAGGGAATTCCCATGGTCTGGAAGGCTGAGTTTCCGACCTGTGACTACTAAAATGTCATTATGTGAGGGGTGTGTGTATGTGTGTCTGTGCGTGTGTGTTAAACATGCATTTATTCACTAAGGAGTAATGAACCCAAGCTTCATTTGAGAACACACTGATGAAGCAATCACAGGACTCCCAAGTCTGATTGTGTGGTAAAAGTTCTCATCAAGCTGAGGAAAATCTCTGAGGCCAACAGCAACTACAGGAGAATGTGCTTAGGGGCCAGGAGAAATGAATGACGCAAGTAACAGACATTAACTCAATTCCAAAGCTGAGTGGAACAGCCCTGCATTTCCAGAGTGGAATGAGGAGTCTAGGCCAGCATGATGAAGAGTAGAGAGAGCAAGCACCATGGGCCAGGTAGACAACAAGCCCTAGAGGATGCATAGCAGGCTACATAAACCTAAGCTTAGCCGAATGTGCCTTAAGGCAGGAAGATCAGATGTCCAAACTCATCCTCAGCTGTATAGTGAGAGCCTGATGCCAGCTTGTGCTACATGAGACCCTGACTTTAAAAAGAAATGATGAATCTGGGTTCCCTCTAAAGAAAGGCTTTGGCCTTCTCCTTGGGTATATTTATGTGTGAAGACAGTTGGCTTATGATTCATGGGGAACTGATAAAATGGCTTATGTAATTACTTTTTCTGAATTTACAAAATCATAAAAACATATCCTTTACCATTTCTCTTTGCTCCAGATGCTAATGGGTTTGGACAAATGTTTATAGCCTACTTAGAAGTGTAAATTATACAGTATAACTCATAAAACCCGAGTTGGTTAGGTTTTCCTCCATTTCCATAAGGGTTCAAGGATGTGCTATTTCAGCTGCATTTTCCTGTCTCTTCTCACCTTGTGCTTGTCCAGCAGTTGTTGGACTTCTTCTTTGGAGACCACAATGATTTTCTGGTCTCCTGCCATCTTCTCTTGTCCAGTGTCCAGTAGGTCTGCCAGATCTTGCAAGGCCCTGTCATACTGACGCTTGAGAGCAAGGTTCTGGTTGAGGCTGCTTCTCCGAGAGCTGATGATCACCAGTAGCTCATCATACATGTCCTGAGAAGCAGAGGCATCCATACTGGTCTCAGTCACAAAGCTGCAGTACCAAGACCATCACCTGCCCAATACCCCACCAAGGACATGTCTTTCCACAAGTGCATCCTCCAGGGACTCTGCATGGAAGCAAGCTGCCTGTCTCATGAGTCTCACTTAAAAACTCTCCAAAAACAAATAAACAACAAAAAAAATGGTACTCTGGACATCTCACCCCACATCTATAGTATATACACAGGATTTGTGGCTTTCCTAGGTTTTGATTTTTATTTATTTAGGTTCTTTTGTTAATCTTTCTTGGCAATTTACATACTCCTTTCTGTTTTCAATTAGATTTTTGCTCTTACTGAACAAATCACACAAGAAGAACTGATGAAAATGAACTAAATTCACAAAGATTTAAGGATGTAGTGAAAAGGGTGCAGGGTAAACAGGTAAGAGCATGGAAAGAACACACCTGTTTGGAGAAAAGTAAAATTAGAGGCTATTCCAAATATTAAGATACTATTTATATTTATTAAAAAGTAAAAATATAGGACTGAGAATGTAGCTCACCAGTCCAGCACTTGCCTACCAGGCACAAGACGTTGGGTTTTATCACCAGCCCACAAGCATGCATGCACACACACACACACACACACACACACACACACACACACACACACACACTCCACAGCTTAATATTTCAAGACTCTAAGCAAGGAACAAGGGCTAGAGAGAGGCTCCAGCAGTCACCAGCACGGCTGTTCTACCAGAGGAACCATCACCCACTCAGTGGCTCACAACCAACTTTAACTCCAGTCTGTGGGGATCCAACACCCTCTTCTGGCTTCTGTGGGTACCAGGCACACAGTACACAGACATACATGTAGCCCACATACCCACACACATAAAAAATAAAATAAATAAGATAAGATTCCAAGCAATCTAAAACAAAGTATTTCCTAGAAATGACTCATGAGGTAATTTCCTGTCTGCTCAAGCTGTTGATCTTCCAGGATGGGACGTAGGGTTAAGACACTGAACAAAAATGTCCACAAAGTGAAGAGAGATGTCATAGAAAAACTGATTCTCATTTATCATAATCTTAGTGTTTATTTAATCTTACAGTAAATGAACCAAGTATCTCAAATGTCTATCTGCTAAATGCTATCAGGTTTTAGATGGACCACTTTTCAAACGAGAAGCCAAAAAAACCAAGTGACAAAACCCTTACACTAAAAAGGCAATGATTCTGCCAAACATGGTCAAGTAAACAACTGTTTAATCTGGAAAGACATTTTAGGAGATAGTGAGGGACCAAACAAAATTTATTATTACTGGAGGCATATGGACCTGATTAGTGCATCGAACTGAGATAGAGCAGCCAAAACTGCTCCGTCTGGGAAAGTTCAACTTGAACGCTTATTTATGGCCATGACGTTTGACTCTTACACCTGATGCTGAAGCACTGTGGGAAAAATTATCTAAGGACGGGCAAGAGGGTGGGGGAGATTTGTCCTGTGACATTTCAAAATGCTAGCCAAAAGCCTGAGACAAACAAACTGAGAGTGACCTCTTGTTTGTAAGAGTTGTACTTTCTTGGGTGAAGGACTTGAAATTTGACTTTGATTCACCACCATCTCAAAATGTTCTGCAGTAATGCCCAGAGACAAAAATTGACACACTGTATGTGGCTATGCCAAACTACACATATTTTTACATATTTTAAAAACACAGCTTGCATTCTATAAAGTGTTAAACTTCACTAGCCTGGGGAGGTACTTGAGTTTCATTCTTCCATCCCATGTATAAGTTCTGCCTAGGTATCAGAATGCTAAATGGTTGGAGTTTTTGTTTTGTTTTGTTTTGTTGTGTTTGTCCCTGAAAGTTAATGGAAAATCTGCTAGGGTTTCCCAACTTTCTAAGGTTCATTGCTGTTCTAGAATTGAACATCTGTGTTACATTCCAGCATGTGAGTCAGATAAACTCCCATTTTAAAAAACCATGTTCTAAAAAGTCTTGCCTTGAATATTTAATCTGTTAAATTGTCCCTAGGGATATATTACAATATTGAACTAAAATTCTCTCCCTTTTAATTTTACTGGGTAGGAGCAATAATAATGATTATATCAGTAAGAATAGAAAGAAATATATGCAATCAGTGAAATACAGGGTGGTGTTTAGACATCATGGTAAGATCACATGTCACAAAAAATATGAATGCTAGGAACATGAAAATATAATTCATTCTATTGTACTAAAAATGACAAAATGTTAAGAAATTTTTCGTTACTTATACATAAAAGTTAAACACTTAAATAATGTGACTTTTGTTTTAAAATATTTCAAGAGCTGTGACTTTTGTTTTGAAATATTTCAAGAGAAGCCAGATGGTGCATGCCTTTTATCCTTCACTCAGGGAGGCAGAGGCACACAGATCTCTGAGGTGGAGGCCAGACTGGTCTACAATGAGTTTCGGGAAAGCCAGAGATGCATAGAAAACCCTCTGTCTCAAAAAAATAAACAAACAAACAAAAAGGCAAAAAATTTCCAAAAGAATAGCAGAAACAATGTTCTCTTGATTTTAAGTGAGGACGGGCTGCTGAGGCTGAGAGGAGCTATTGGAGACGGTACCTGGAGCCTGGAGAGTTCTTGCAGGGCAGACTGTTCCACCTGCAACTTGTCCCCTCGTCGTTTCAACTCAGAGATTCCACTGTCGAGTTCCTTCAGTCCCTTTTCAGCCTGTTGTATGGCCTAGGTAAGATTTACAATACTTTGTTCAGACTCTGAGAAACAATTCTTCACCACAGGAGGTGAATGTTTGGCTTTCTGGTCTACCACTACCTGCACATGCGCACAAGACACCTCCCCCAAATGATTTTAAATATATAAGAAGAGACCAACCTCAATGAAACATAAAAAGCATCACCACATACTGCTGGAAAAAAAGAAGGTCCTTTATCATATTACGTGTCAGCCTTCTTAGGCAAGGAGGTAGAGTAGGGTTAAGGTGGAGAGCTAGGAGAAGAATGGTCTCCTTAAGCAAGGGGATATGTAGATAAACACAGCTACACAGGTAGCAGCATGTAGATAGATCAATGTGAAAGGGTGTATCCTTGGGATGTCTAGGGAGTCAATGGCACTTCCTGAAATGCAACAGAACACCAATGGAGATGGGGCTAGGGATGGGTGAGAAATTCTTGGCCAAGGAATGGCTAGTCCTAACTGTAAAGTGGGAAACCAATTAGCAAGGATTAAAATGGCTGGGCCTTGTCTTCCCAATGTGGAGTCTGTAGGAAGAGGAGACCTTGTCCTAGACTTTAAGAAGCTGAGAGTCTTGTCAAGATGCCAGTAGAAAACAAAATGGATCCAAATATAATTAGGCACTAAACTTCATGATGCAGCTCATCTCTGATTGAGCAGTGGAGGAGGGAGGGAGGGACCAGACCAGCAGATCCTGGTCTAAGTGGGCTTTGGAAGAAGTCCAGCCCAGTTGTCTTTGACAATGAGAAGAGTCTGGACTCCAGATGGCAGATGAAACATGGGTCCACTTTTTCCTTTGTTGAAACCTCTTCGCAACAATAACAAATGTTTTGTTTGCTTGTTTTTGGAGTGCTTTCCTCCATAAGTCTGCTGGGGCCAGGAAACTGCGAAGATCATAAGCCCCGAAACTTACAAAGTAAGAATTTAGACAAGTACATAAAATTATACTTAGCCTGAGAAAGCTGAGTCCTAACTGAGGATCTGTACATAAAACATCTATAGCATTAGGAGTCTTAGTAATTCAGAGGATAGAAATAAAGAGCTGGTGAGAAGCTGCTAAGAGAATGATATCCCTGGTCCCTGCTGCATGCCATATTGCCCTTTTTTTTTCCCCAGGTGAGAGGCTCCTAGCTTATTATCTGGAGAAGGAAGGGGAGTTTTCAATACTAAAAGGTAACAGGGGCAGCTATAATCTCAGATGCTGGATTGAAAGGAAGAGATGGAAGTGGTGGCTTATGCCTATAATCCTGGCACCTGGGAGGCAGCTCACCTACATAGCAATACCCTGAGGAAGAAGAAAGGAAAGAAGGGATGGTAGGAGGAATGAAGAAACAGGAGAGATGGAGAGGGATGGAGGGAGAAAGAAAAGGAGAAAAAGAAAGGAGATGAAATGAAGGAAGGAAGAGAGAAAAGAAAATGGGGTGTGGAAATGACAAAACATTAAACATAAAACCTCAAGTCTACTTTGCTTCAGGAAAGGCTGTGGTATCTCCTCTACTGTCTAGAGAGAGAACGATTCATAAGACCAACTGAGGAAGCTTAAAATGTGAACAGAAAGATCATCCAACTAATGGCATCACCATCCAGTATCTCTTCAAACCTGTTCAGTTTATCCTTACTTCAGGTTCCCATTCATCTGTTTGTCTGTTACCCATGTGTAAACAGACACCAGACAATGAGCCTGAAACCAAGATCATCCACCGTGACAGACAGAGAGGATGTCAGGAAATAAATAAAGGAACCCAGAAGAAACAGATTATATGGAAAAAATAAACTCCAACCATTAAACTGTGAATACATCCAGGTGTATTACAGATAAGAATGCATTTGTTTATAGAAAGAGCAAGGCATTAACAAAAGAGACAGAAAGAAAAGGATCTCTCAAAAATTAATTAGAGCACTGGACAAGATATGTACTATCTCACTAAAGGAGGCAGTTAAAAGGAAGAAATGAAAAAAATTAAATAAACCATTTGAAAAGTTTTAAAAATGGAAACAGAAATCCAACCAAAAGAACCTACTGAGTTCCCAGTCCAGGGAATAAAAATAGGCCCTCCTGGGGCAGGCAATTGTGATATTTCAAAACCCTGGGGATCTTTAGGAATTAGAAGAAGTTTTGAATTTCTTAAGTCATCATTGGAAACAAGCATCTACAAACTGAGAGAAATTTATGTCTGACACAGAGTTCTATAAAGAGACAATAAAGTCAGCATAGAACAAGAACATTTTCAAGGACTGAGAATGTGGCTCAGTAGTGACTGGCAAGACTGATAACCTGAGTTCAGACCCCTAGAAACCACACAAAGCCATAAACAATAGCAGGTGTCTATAATCAAAGTTCCTCCACAGTGAGGTGGAAGTGGATACAGGGAATCCCTGGCCAGCAATCCTGGGATGGTCAGCAGTGACTAACAGAAGAGGCTTCATATAAAGTAGAAGGGGGGACTTATACCTGAGATTGTCCTCTTCCTTCCCTACATCATGGAGGTCATGTTTAATCTCATTTTAGAGTAACAAATTCCTTCAGGTCTGTAGCTATCACTGATGTCACTTCTGAACCCACATTCTGTAGTTTCATGTACAAGTAACCAAATCAGTATGATTGGGCACATTATTTAAGCCCAGTGTTGACACACAAAATATATAATGAATAAAAATGCTATAGCATGCCATTAATCATTCAAAAAACATTTGATATCCCACAGTAAAGCAGTGATCTATATATCAGCTATTCTGGGACATACCTGTGCATATATCTAGGACAGCTGTACATACCTGTATCTGTTCCACAATAGGCTGTTCAAATACATTTGCCAGTTTCTGCAGAATGATGTATTTATTGTCAGCTAATGATGTAAACAGCACCTTCAGGTCATTCTGAGGAAGAAAGCAATGGAAAGACAAAATGTGAAATAAGGGAATAGAAATGATTACAATATCACACATATTCATAGAGGTATGATACATAACCACTTCTCTGTGTCCGAATATTGTGTAGCAGTTTCTTCTAAGATGAAAACCTTCTAACTTGGGGAAAAATTAGTTAAGGTACAGAATGTTAAAAAGGTGGTGAGACAACAACATGTTCTAAGAGGAGGTGAAAAATCCCACCGTATAAGGAAGCACATTATGACAGAAGTGAACAACTTGACAGTTTCAGGAAGTCCCTGAAACTGAGCAGATACACTATGCCCTTTCCTCGCCTCAAGCATATTTAAGCAATAAAGACTGCTGGGTTGGGCTTGGGTAATATAACTGTCTTTGAGTCATTCTGTTGGTCAACCATAGCCCTTCAGCCATATTCCTGTAAGTACTCCATTAAAATTCATCGGTTCACCAAACTAGACTTTGGTGACATCCTTACATTGGTTTGTCATTAATTTTCCCTGAGGTGATTAGGCATTTGTTCACATCTCCTCAGAGTTCAGTGTCACAAACACTGTGGAAATTTCTTCCAGGGTCCTCTACAGATATCAAACTCCAGTGCTTTATATAAAGCCACATAGTATTGTATATAACCTGTGCATATACTTCCACATACTTTCTTAAAACAACAACAAAAAACTTTTGGGCTTCTAAAATCATTCTTAATTTTAACCTTTAAGATTTACTTTTTTATTCATATGTATGTACGTGAGTGTGCAAATGAAGGTGTCCAGAAAGGCCAGAGAAGCTGGGGCAGCAAAGAGTGGGCAGTTTCAGCAAATGTTCTCAACTTGAGGGTTATATTCCAGAAATACAAACTAAAAAGATCTTTTCCTTTTATTTCTTTCATGTTTTTATTTTGGTTGTTGTTGTTTCTTCTGTTTTGTGGTTGAGCCTCTCCCTTGCTGGGGACATAGTCTCCCTTGGAGGCATCACTTCAGCTCTCTAGGAGTGTCTTTCCCACTGAAGCATCACATCAGCTCTCTTTTTGTTTCAATTTTTCCTGAGACAAAGTCTTATTAAGTTGACCCAACTGCCCTCAACTTGCAATCTCTCCATCTCAGACTTGAGAAAACAGAGACCAAAGGCATATTTTCTCTCATGAGTACAAACACAGTAGTGTTCATCACAGACTGCGGCTTAGCTTACAGCATCCTTTTCAATGGGGAATCATCAGTCATGGATCGAGACAGAACATTTCCCAGTCAAGAATATGAAATTTTACTTTCCTCCAAATGAGTCTCATTGAGAAAACAACTCTTAAGGGCAGGTTGCATGCTCAGCAGTAAATGACCACAGAAAATGAACTCAAGGTCATTTCTGAAGGCTCTCTCTCTCTCTCTGTCTGTCTGTCTGTCTTTATATATGTGTATACACACACACACACACAGTTTAATGTTTTCATGGGATTTTTGAGTATGCAAACAAGTGGGTCTCTTTTTTTCTTGGGCTTTTTTTCCATTTATTTGTTTGTCTTGTTCAGTTTTGATGTGTTAGATTTTCTTTTATGTTTCATGCTATATCCTGTTCCCATAGAAAGCCGTTTGTTTTCTAATGAGAGACAGAAAGGAGACAGATCTGGAAGGGGAGGCGGGGAAGGGCTGGGAGCAGCAGAGGAGATGAAATGGTAATTAGAATATATTATGTGAGAAAAAAATCTATTTTCAATGAAGGGTAAGAAAATCTTGATTTATTCTTGAAAAAAATTTAAATTGGGGAAAAAAAGGATGGGGGGGTGGTCATGGAGAGATGGCTCAAATGTTAAGAGCACCTGCTGCTCCTGCAGAGGAACCAAGTTTGGCTCCTTGTAGCCATACAGCCTCTTACAACTGTCTCTAACACCAATTCCAGGGAAGCCAGTGCCCATTTTTGGCCTCTTAGGTACCAGACACCTATGTGTTGTAAGTATACACAAACACACAGGCAAAACATTCATGCATATAAAATAAAAATAAGTATATTCCTAAAAAAAATTATGCAGGCATTAAATGCAAGGGTATAAAAGCAAATTAATATAGAAATCGAGCAAGAAAATTGAAGGTTGGATTGTGCTGAGTGGTGCAGCATATTTTTTTAGCATGAAAAAGTCCCAGGGATTGATCACTAGAAATGCAAAGAAAAGGAGGGGGGAGAGAGGGAAGGGGGGAGAGAGGGAAGGGGAGAGAGAGAGAAGGGGAGAGAGGGAAATGAGAATATAGTGTTGAATGGGCAAGAGAAAAGCAACAGTTGTCTTTAACCCAGAGTCAAGCAGAGTTGCAAGCCAAGCAGCCAGTTAACTAGGAAAGCATTCTAAGAGGACTGGGAACTCAACAGCCTTCAAGGGGAGGTCCCAGGCTCTTAGAGCTACAAGGACTTGTTTGTAAGCAAAATGAAAGATGTTTCTCACTCGTTGGAACAGAGTAAATGCAAGGAGTCCTGACCACCCATGACACGGGTATTCTACCTCCTTCTGACTGTCTGTAAGTATTTATATATACTTAAAGCTCTATCAGTTAAATACATCACCTTATCTAGATGGGTAGGAATAGCCTAACCTAGGTCAGAAACAGGGTGTATACATTTACTTTACACTCTCTGAGTCTTTTAAACAGGGCGTTTTCCCTGTCTAACACTTAACATACCAGCAAACAAAGCTCTTATTTTGGAAAGCTATGGCAACTATTGGGAGAGATTAGCGAAGAAAACAACAATGTGGTTCATGGAGAAATTACTAAGTATTAATTGCTAGGTGGTGGTAATGGTTTTATGCTTGATATTTTCTTAAGTATAAAAAACAAGAAGGAATAAAATCCAAAAGATTCAACAAATTATTATTACACTTGTGAATTAGCAGGAATTAAAGAATCAGTACTTAACAGATAAAACAGACATTACGATTTATTTCTCCCGATCAAGGAGTAAAGGGAGGATGTGAGTCATTTGAAAAACAAATTCATAGACATTTTAAAGTCTTAAAATCAGATGCTGACTCACTGCTATTATTAAAGAATTCCATAGTTTCTCACTTTCAAGTATCACTTAAAACTATTCAGTTACATACCCAGAAAATGTATTTGCGGTTACTTGATGGCTAAATACCAGAACAGTGATGGTTAATTAGGCTGTGAGTCTACACATGTAGTATTCAAAACATATAGATCATCCAGGCAGTCTTTAGGAAGGAGATTCTAGAGCAATGTTTAAACCTGGCAAAGGTAATTCAAATAGATGATATTCATTACAACAGCCCAGCAGATGCTGTGTACAAGCAAAAGAAAATGGTTCGTGCCTATGACTTGATCCTTCATTATGTTATCATTGGGATTCTTTTCTCAATTGAATTGGAACAGGAACATTTGAATTCTCAGTTTTTGTTCGTGACCTGGACACTGACAAGTAGAAACTTTTGGCAGAAGCAAATCAGAGAACATGATTTATAAAGAATTTCATGGCTGCATGTTATTTCCATTGTCCCCATAATAAAATAAATTCCTAAGAAGTCATGCTTAGTCCATATATTACTGTCATCAGTTATAAGCAACAAATTAAAGACTGCAACAGACATTAACTTGGTATAAGCAACTGGGAGTCTAAGGGGTTCACAATTTTATGGCTAAGCAAGTCTCTGGCAAGGCTTATAAACTAAAATGCTGTAATAATCTAGCTTATTTTTCTTTATGGAAGGTAAATTTTAAAATAATAAAAATTAAGTTTTCATAAAAATAGTCCTTCTGATTTTACTAACACAGTTGTATACATTTGTCCAAAACATTAACACCCAGATAGTCAATCCTGCTTTTCTGATTCCAAGTGTATTTCTCTCTCCTTGTTCTGTATCGTGCAACCTAACAGATGCAGATGTGAAAATATTGCCAGGGCCATTCCTCTACACCATAAAGTCCGACAGTCACACGCCCTGGAAGTACCTTCACATCTGTATCTGTTTGCACCTTTACCTACTGGGCCAACTTGCCATTCCTTGGTATGTATTTTTAAGACTACAGATTATTTGCAAGTGGTAATACTCTGTTCCTTTACATGACTGTCTAGGAAGTTCCATGTTTCTTAGTAAAATTTGATACTTCATAGTAACTTTTTTTAGAAGTCAAAAATATTACATCAAATTCTCTTATGTTTGCTGAAAAGTAGCATTGGTTGAAACTTAAGTATTCTAAACAGGGCCCTTTTTATTGGGCATGAAAGCCATCAACACTAGAAGTATCGGTGAACTTATCATTTTTTTTTCTAGTGACTTGAGACAGAAAAAGTTTCATAAGCATATAATTACAAATCTAGCCCTGAGATTCTAATGTGACAGTATCTCAAGAGTTAGGAAAGTAATAAGTTTCCAATGTAATTCTCAGAGACGTAGAAGAAATTAGATCACAGCCATTTCCAAGACTCTTGAGTAGTGAGGTTTGGGGTGTTTTCTATATTCCAGCACCTCCAACGTGTTCTTTGGTAACTATAATTAAATTCTACTATTACCAGCTGGAAATTACAACAAATGCTAATTTGGCTTTTATTGGTTGAACTTTTATTCAACTCTTAGTTTGGCTGAGTGGCATTCTTAACTTTCTAGTTCTAAAAGCATGAAACTTGGCTCTGTAGATTCTTGGTTCGATCCACCTGGTTTTCTGCAATGCTCTAGCTTTTCATTATCTATTAAAAATGTTAATGGGCTGAGAGACAGCTCAGACATTAAGTGCTTGTAGGGCAAACATGAGGACCTGAGTTTGATGCTCAGACCCCATGTCAAAAGCTCAGTGGAGTAATGTACTTATAATCTCCAGCCCTGAAGAGGCAGAGATTAGATACCTGGATTTACTGGGCAGCCAGTCTAGCCTAAGAATAGTGAGTCTCAGATCACTGTGAGAACCCTTGTTCTAAAACATAATGGGTATGGGTCAGAAAGATGGCTCAGTGGGCAGAGACACTTTCCTCCCAAGTTCCTTCCCCAGGACTCACATGATGGAAAGAGAGAATGGGCTCATATGAGCTGTCCTCTGACCTCAACACTCATGCCAAGGTACATGTATGCTTCCTGCCCCGATATACACGTATGAAAATTTTAAAATGTAATAAAAGTTAAAACCAATATAAGGTGTATGATTCCTGAGGAATGACACCAAAAGTTATCTCTGTCTTCAACATTCACCCATACATTATACACATGCACCCACACATATATGCACATTTACACACACACACCCTCAGATACCCCACTATACACATGCAATACATAATGAATGCTTGTAAGGTACTTTGTTGATTATCACTGTTCCTTGAAAATGACACAATCCCTTTGTGTTTGCTCATTTACCTGGAAATTGAGGATTTCCTGGAGTCTTTCCTTCATCTGATGACATCGCTGATCTACTACTGAATCCAGCAAGGATAATCTGCCCAAAAGGCAACCCAGAGTGTCTTCAATAACATCCCGGTTGTCACCATCCTCTGGGAATGCTTGGGAAAACAAGTTCTTGTTCTTATCCATTTCTTCAGACATTTCCTTAATGTCTTTGGCAAGAGCCTAGGGTTGACAAAAGCAAAGATTCACCCTCTCGTTTAGATCACTGTAAATCAAGACATCTTCCCATAGATGGTCCATGAAATCTCCCACTTAGGAGCATGAAACCCTGACACAGATGAATCTCTTTCAGGAACTTCTATAAATCTCAGGGAAATTCTTACAGAGATTGTTCTTGGGGACTTTATATCATTAGATAATAAAAAGATACCTTAATAAAAGCTAAATTTCAAAGAGTGTTGATTGGAAAATATTTCTTAAAGTTTATATTTCACACGGAGAGGATGTAAAATAACCCACAGTTCTTCATTTCTCCTTCTCTCATACACACATTAAAAAAGATGAAAGTGCAAAGCATTACATATTTTTGAGAGCTTTTGGAACAATTCTGTTCCACACTATACTCCTTGAAAAAAATACCACGACATTTTATTAAAAGCTGTCTGGTTCTTAATGTTCTTCATATATAGTTAATTACCAACTACCAACTTTGTAACTATTTTGAAATTTCACGCACAAACAGAAATAGTGAACCTTACCTCTTGGTTGGAGAGACAAGCTTCTGTTTCTTCTGGCAAAAGTGCTGTGGCCACAAATAAACGCTCTTCAATGTCATCCAACCATGTAGAAGTGGCTGAGACTCCATCATACAGCTTCTGCTCCAAGTGGATATTCTGTCTTTTTGCTCCTCCGCTCTGGAAAAGAAACACACATGAGACACACAAAACAGAGAATCAGTTTCAGTCCAGGTATAACGGAGCACAGCTGCAATCCCAAACCACAGGAAGTGAAGACAGGAAGATGAGCCATTTACAATCATCCTTGGCCACATAACCAGTTTGAGGACTGCTTTTGTTATTAGAAACCCTGTCTGCACTCCTCTATGCCCAACACATCTTTTAATAATAATAATAATAGAATAATAAATCAATTACAATGCTTTGATGACCCACAGAGAAATGCCAAGCAAAATGAGACTCAGGAATCAACACTTTAATCCTCAGGACTCATCACTAGTACTGGTCCTAAACAGTCATGCGCAGAGCTGGAACAATTTTGCAGAGAACAAACGAAGCAATCCCAGAAAAACAAGACCAAGGCAAGTATGTATTGGCACGAACGTACCTGTGAGGACACCTCCTCAAAGGCTTGGTTCAATCCATCCAGCAAGGATGTCACTGAAGACTTATCTTGAGTCTGTGCGTCCCCTCTGTATGGTGGTACCCCTGCCAGGAGTCTGTTCTGGCTGCTGTACAGCTGCAGGCAAACAGGGGCAGGTTACTTAAGCCAGGTGAGCCATGATCAGCTTTCTACTTTGGAGATATACATAAGGTAGGTACTGGAAGCTTCATCCAGAGACATATAAATTTTATAACACATCACATTACTGAATACAGTGGCCAGATCTAGCAATGACCATGAATGTTAACGATGGAATAGAAAAGAATAAATAAATAATGGTGGGAATGCCTGAATGTTTACACAGCTACCTCTAAATTGTCTTCCCAGCTTTATGGGTTGAGTTAAGGATTCTGCATAAGGTGGATTCATATTTACCCTAAATCCACAAAATTGCTTCTGTCTAGAGGCACTAGATACAGACAGAGATTAAGAGAAATAACATCTGAGAGAATGAGCCTGCTGACTCTTTGAGCTACTTCATTTTGGGTTGCCCAAGTTATGTGAGATTCTTCATTGTTAAGTAGTAAGTACAGCCAATGTACAAAGTCGCCAGTCAGTGGGTGTGAAAGAGGAGGAACTCTGGAACAGACATACAGATTCAGCATTTATCTCCCAGACCTTCAGATCCTGAGGCCTCCTTCCCACTCCCCAAGTGAATATAAAGCCTCTCCCATCTAAGTGTTACTAAACTTGCAAGACCTAAGTGTAAAATGGGGCAGTTCGTATATCTATTCCTTGACTCATAGCAACTGGGACTCTGCACTTCCTGTCTACTATCTGTCTACTCTTCCCGCCAGAGGCAAACCAATGGTTCCAAAAGAAAATGCAAAACAGGATGAAGAAAAGGACAGTTGAGGATTTCTTCTTGTAAGCTGGAGGACCAAGGAGGTTGGGAACATGAACCCAAAATTGAATAACAGCTCAGGTGTCACAGAAGAATGATGGTGGCAAAGGACAAAATGGGTCTAATGAGCTGGACAATACTGGGTACCAACACTGTCAGAATGTACTTCTCCATGGAGAGCTAGGTCTTTGGTGCTGGGTGGGGTGTCATGCAGAACAGTAGGCTTAGACCTTTATCTAAGGGATGGAAAATAACTAGGAATGAAGTAAGCATGCAGTGCATTAGGTTTCTTTGGCATACAACAGCCATGAAAGAATAAAGTCTCTAATCCAGGGCTGTGGTTCTTCTGGTTACAGCTAAAATGATGAAAAAACACTGTGGCATAAAGGAAAACCAGAAGTCAGCTCAAGAGGTCTACCTCAAAAAGTCTACCTCTGGATGTGAGAAACATTTGACCAGGCTGGTAAAAAGGGCTAATTCAGACAAAGGTCTGCACAAAAGACAGAATATTTGGGTCCTTGTGGATATGATTCCAGCACAAAAACATCTAAGAATGGAGTGCTTTCAGCCAGAGCTGATGACAGTTCCTACAGGCTCACTGGCCAGAAAAGGGTATCAAAGAGGCAGAAGGAATGGCCTGCCAGGAGTTTTCAGAAGGTGGACTACACAATACATGTTTAGCTCTAAACAAAGAGCGGCAGGATCTCAGGATGCACTGTCACCATTAGGCCATCCCCCTTAGTCACCCGTCACCCTGCATCCACTTTACAATGCATGCCTTAACAGCTCCTATCAATCCCTGTTCAACTAACATCTTTTGTTTCCTGTGCAGCTGTCTCCCCTGCCCCTTACAGAGTCCTGGGCAGAGTGATGTGAAGAGCAGATATTTCAGAACCAGCAGTAGAGACCCTAGGGCTTCCCCAATGGAAAAAAAAAAAAAATCACTGTCCTAGAGTGAGCTGAATGGACACTGCTAACTCAGGACAGAGGCCTGGGCTGGTAACCCAGTATCCCTGATTGATGCTGTTGGAGGCATCAAAAGAATAGCTGGGTTCCTGGCTTATTCATCACCGCTTCCAACCCTCAAGTTCCTCTCATCTCCCCCCTTGATTCCTGGCTTCTGCAAAGATTGAACCAATAATTTTACTTTTCTGGAACTTTCTGTTGCCTATCCCATTTTCTTGGGTTTTATATGCTTGGTGGAACCAAGCCAAATATCACACAATATTCATCCCAGAAACCACCATGGAGATGGACGAATGATGGCCCTACCTGACCACTGGCTTCTCCCCTTTTTTTCAAGACCCTCTAAGGCTCCAGTATGTTTCTCATTAAAGTCGTCTGAAAATATTCAATACTGGAAGGAACAATGGAAAGTGGGGTGACCCAGCAGTTTAGTTTCAGTTTAGTGGAAATCCTCTTATTGTGTACAACCTTGGTTTGCAACCTAACTTTCAATGTTAAAAAATTAAATGTGAACATTAAGGGTTCATGTTAATGAGAAATCAGACATTAATAATTTTTGAGAAAAATAGTACATAAACATCAGATAAATTTTTACATACAAAGACAAGTACTGAGGAAAATGGGTAGCATGCCTTGATAAGAGAGATACAGGATGAATAGCTTGTTTTTTTGTTTATTTCATAGTTATTATAGAAATACAGATCACTATCCAGCTTTACTCCCTTACCATAAACTGTGTATTTCTTATTATTAGTTAATATATAAAAGATAAATTTAGGCAGAGCACTAGGAGGGTCATGCTTGTAATCCTAGTTCTGGAGAGGTAGAGGTAGAAGAATCAGAAGTTCAAGGCTGCCCTCAGCTACATAGCAACCTGGGTCACATGAGATGCTGTTTCACAAACCCAAAGGGAGATAAAGAAATAAACAAAATGTTTTATACCACTTGTTCTTGTTCCTGTTCCAGAACATTCTGTAGCAGTTTCTGCTTGGTACTAAATTCTTGATGTAGGCTTTCCCATTTCGTTCTCATCTGCTCTTCAGCAAAGGATTTTGTCCCTTCCATCCCCAACTCCTGGGATAACACAGCAGGTTTTTCACTATTAGAAGAATAAAAATCTAAGTTTACAATGTGCACAAAAAAGAAAGAAAATGAGACATATAACATATTTAGTATTAACAGACCTAGTCTCAAAAATTGGAAAAAATTACCTTAGTGGTTGCTTTGCATCTTATGAAGTATAAATTAAAATAGAAATGTTTAGACTGTAAGTATATGTGTCTTCACATATCTGAATCACAAACACATGAATATTAAAAGCCCATTGAAAATGGCTAAGTATGAAATAAAGTAATTGCAGTCTTCAGAATTAGAAGTGTACCATGACCACTGACAAATAGCCTATACATTGATTCAAACTCTGAAAGAGATTAGCCTAGCCAGAGCTTTTACCAGGAGTCCAAGGGACGTTGAAAACACAGCAGAGGGATTGATGCAGTTAGTATTGAGACATTAGGTAATATGTGTCACATCTCTGAGCCTTTCTTTTCCCAACATATGAATGAACATGGCATCCATGTATGCAGATTTTTTTGAGACAGGGATTTCTTGTCCAGCCTTGCTTGTCCCAGAACTTGTTCTGTAAAATAGGCTGGCCTCGAACTCACAGAGATCTGCCTGCCTCTCTCTCCCAAGTGCTGGGATTAAGAGAGTGTGCCACCACCATTCAGCTCATGTAATGCAGTTGTAAAAATTAAATCAAACGTATGTGATGCCTACAGCTATATGTGATAAATGGCAACTATTCAGTAAGTAGGGGCTAGTAATCTATGCATTGACATACATTAATCTTGAAAAGTAATGTAGAGAAAAGTACCTCTAATTGTATGTTTTTTTTTCAAATGGAAAAGAAAGTTTTAAAGCCCATAAAAGTAAATTTCTTTATTGTATTTTTTTTTCTGCTTGTTACAATGCTCCCATCTCCAGTATGTGTGCCTAAAAATTCAGTATCAAACGAAGAGGTTAGTTACCATGCATATTCTTATATTTTA
>PVIH01000248.1:59563-152667 GCA_004025045.1 Sigmodon hispidus
TTTTTTTTTTTTTTTTTTTTTTTTTTTTTTTTTTTTTTTTTTTTTTTTTTTTTTTTTTTTTTTTTTTTTTTTTTTTTTTTTTTTTTTTTTTTTTTTTTTTTTTTTTTTTTTTTTTTTTTTTTTTTTTTTTTTTTTTTTTTTTTTTTTTTTTTTTTTTTTTTTTTTTTTTTGTAGTCTTAGGAATAACTAGAGATTTGACAAGAGCTTGTGAACTGAGCTCTGTTACACTGAAGGTAGTTTTTGCTAGGAATTTATATGACCACTGAAGAATTTGTGAGTTGTATTTTTAAGTGAATCTTTCACAGAAAGCTTGCACAGCGGGACACATTTCTTTTTACATGAGATTAGAATTTGAAAGAACAACTTGCAGATGTTTATCTGTTGTCTGGGTTCTGGCCAACCCGAAGGCCAAGGAGAAAAGGAAAAAAAAAAAAACCATAAAAAAAAAACTACAGCAACATTTTTTTTAACCACAAAAAAAGTTGCACAAGTTTCCCACAGCTCTTTAGTGGAAGCATGTGTTTGCCATGCAGACAGCACTGACTGTCTTCTGTGTAAAAACGGAGACACAAGAAACTATGAGGGTGTGTGAATACCTTAGCAGTGAGAGTGAAGAGACACCGGATGCTCTGGCAGCCTAGAGAAGTAACCCTTGTCTGGGGCTTTACTGCTGATGTATCTTAAAAACCTTAATACAGATCTTTTGACACATGATGGACAATTTAGCTCTTTACCACAACTTCCGTGGTTTCAGGGTGACTTACATGTAAAAAGCATGTGTCCCATGACATCTGTGTGCACTGGCACTCAGAAGCACAGTGTCAATGTTGACTAAACTACAAAACTAGTTTAGTCCCCAGGTCTGCTATCTCCAGAGTCATGCTGTTTACACTGGATTTTCTTATCCATGTGCACGTGATACTTGAACTTAATCTGCACTGTCCCTTAGTTACACCACATCTGATTTCTGATACTATGATATAACTTTATTAAGATAACAGGTGTGCACAATTTTTTTCTTGTTGCCAGTAGGTACTCCTACATTTTTAAAAAATTATTTGGCATTATAAATAATATTTTATAATATCTAACCAAGACTCTCTTTCATATTATTTTTGCTGGAAATAATGTTTAGAATTGGTGAATCAAGCCAAAGATGCTTGCCAAGAGATATAATTAAATCACAAGCACAGGCAACACTTGGACAAGAAATCATTTTTTTTAAAAAAAAAAAAAAAAGTGTGTGAGAGCTGGGTGGTGGTGGCACACACCTTTAATCCCAGCACCAGGGAGGCAGAAGTAGGTAGATCTCTAAGTGGAGGCTAGCCTGGTCTACAGAGTAAGTTCCTGGACAGCCAGGGCTACACAGACAAACCCTGTCCCCCACTGGCTACAGTCCCTTTCTCTTTCTATGTTGCAAATATTCTACCTTTTCTTTTTTAATATTTTATCTTTGTGTATGTAATACTTTCAAAGTGTCCACTTCAAACCAGGTCCCCAGGCTCTACATGTAGAAATTATAAGGAGAGCATTGTTAAGAGGTCACACCACTTAACCTGCTATACATTGATTTTTTTTTTTTTTTTTTTTAAAGGATGTTTGGTGTGAGTTCTTGAGAGGAAAATGCTCTGTGGTTAAGTACAGATGCCTGTTGAAAATACTGTAGGTCTCATTTGATTCAGAATATGGGTATCCTTGGGGCTAGATGTACCGGGCATCCAAGAAGGTAAACTCATTGGTCATTATTATGAGCCATATTTCTTTCCACACAACAAAATGCTTGGCAGGACAGGAGCATTTACGATTGAAAGCTGAAAGGGGGTGAGTACTCTGTGTGGAAGGTTGGAAAGTAACTGGAGCGAGATGTTCAGTTTTTCAAATAACAAGGAAAAACAACAAGGTAAAGCTGCAAACTCTCAGGACATACCCAAGGCCACCTGAACTCTCTGCGGCCACGGAATGCTGGGTTAGAATCTCCTCTCCACGGCTAGCCACTGAGCGGAGAAGGCTCTTCTGCTCAGCAAGCTCCTGTTCAAACTCCTGTACAAACACAAACACCATTGGCACTTCAGAGGACAGTCTGAAATCCTTGTTATCGCTCTCTATCTACAGGATATCAAGGGCTCCAATAACTGCAAATCTGAGCACGGTGTAAAAGACAAGGCTGAGGTAAATTATCCTGCTCTGATTTAAGTATCTGAAAAAAGCAAAAGGAACAGGTTTTTGTTTTGTTTTTTTGTTTTTGCTGGACAATGGTGCCCCCATGTGGTGAAATATGTTCCCTCATTTCAAAGTCAATGCTGTCTTAAGCTAGCCAGGACAGACTCTAGACTCTAGGTTAGATAGACATCAGCTCCCGGCAGTCTTCGAATTCATTATCTACATTATCAGTGAATGTGATTTGCCCTTTTCCTCATTCACAGTAAATTTGTTTAAGCTTGCATTTGACAGGATGTCAAATTTAAGTGTGCCTTTTATAGAGTGTCTTCAAAAAAATTAACAGAAATCATTTGTATCATAACCATTTACAATCTGATCTTTTGAGGAATCTACTCAAAAGTAAAACACATTTTATGCCATTGAAAAAAATCTGTATTTCAGAGCTTTGGTCATTCTCAGAAACCTCCTGGGACATTTTTATAATTACCATAGAATAGATGCAAACAAAGTCCAATCAGAAAGCAAAGTGTCCCCAAGGAGGCACGTTTGTAGCTGGACCATATGGTGTGACCTTAAGCTCACACTGGAGAGGCACGCCCAAAAGCTCTAGGACGTCTTGTTTCGTTCAGAAATAAGGTAGAGTCAGTTCTGTGAAGAATGATGCTGGGGATGTGATCCAATGGGGCACTCGCCTCCCAGGATTGGAAACCAACCAAAACTATAACCTTAAAACATTGTCTATAGAAACACCCCCCTCAAATTCTTCTCAGGTCAGAAATGCTTTACTTTTTGTTGCTGGAGGCTGCTCTGCCGTTGGTGGGTCTGCGTGGTGCGGGCTTGAGCCAGCCATTCCTGTACACCAGGACTCTGAGGGGCTGTGAGGTCAACATCGCTCTCTTCTTTCTCTTGTGTGGCTCCCTGCTTTGAATGAAGTAAGAGAACAATCAAGGGACATATCACCCACAAGAAAACCTCGTCCCCATGGACAGAGGACACTTCTGGTATGGTTTGTATAATGACTTTAAACCCCCACCATTTGGACCTGACACCACATATTTTTAAAAAATGGTAACACAACACTCATCTAAATTGTGACCTTTTTTAGGAACAAGAAGAATAAACAAATGATTATGCCCAAGAACATTTACAGGGAAGCCCATATTTTTCCAAAATAGTCATCAAATATTTTTCTAAGTTTTTTCTAGAAAAATATAAAACACAAGCCTTCAATGAAAATTTTAAAGTCACACAAAGGTAAAATGCTACTCAGATAAAAATTACATGTCAAAATGTGTTGTCTTTCCTCTAAATGCTTCACTCTGCGACTATCTGTCCAGATAATGTGCTATCCACATTGGATACAATAGCAGGTACTTGCTTCTCAAAGAGTTTTCTAGAAAGTTGCCAACCAAAGAGATTAGTGCCTTTGAGAAACAATAAGTCCACAGCTGAGATCATATTTTAGAATTTGGGAAGAACAAGGCATGATGGTTAATCATGACTGCCAATATGGCTGAGTGGAAAGCACCTAAGAATAAATAGTAAGGCATTCTTCTCCACGTGTCTGTAGATCATGAGTGCTCTGACCTGATCCATAGTCTTAATCCACCCATGGATTCAAAATCTAAATAGACAATTAGGAAATGGAGGAACCAACTGAAAAACAGCCCAGTTATAGGAAGAGGGTCACTGGCATCATTTCAAGGGTATATCTTGGTCCTGGCTCCATCCTCATGTTCTGTCTTTTGGTCTGCCTGAGTTGAAAAGCTTCGCTTCACCATGCTCATGGGCCATGATATGATGTCCCTGCCCTTGCCATAATGTTAACATCAGGTCATGGAGTCAAACCTCTAAAAATATGAACAAAAATAAATCTTTCATCCCTAAGGTTGTTTCTCTCAGGCATTTAGTCACTCTGCTGAGACTCTTAGCAACATGCTGCAAGAGATTCCAAGATGGTTGAACGCCCTCTGTTGCTCCACCCCAGCCTCGCCTTTCCAGAGCTGCAGGAAGTGGTCAACCACCAAAGCAGTCCTCAGAGTGCTTTGTGAGGCAGGAAGCCTTGCCGTTCCCCGGCCTCTGACAACACTGCATTTCATAAGAAGGCAGCACTAACTAGATTCAGTGGGTTAAAAAATAAAAAAGTAAAAACGGGACATCGAGTTGGAAGGGAGATGTTTTGAGGGTCTTAGGGGCAGCTGAGAAGGATGTAAGAAGTGAAAATGATTAAGCAATATTGTACACTGTGTTCATATATGAAAGTGTCAAAGATTAAGTAAAAATGTAAAAAAAAATGCCATAAAAATTAAAAACATAAAAAGTTTGTAAAAATAAACACACAAAGCAAAAAAAGCAAAGTGGGGCTTCCGGCTCCACCTATGAATCCTCAGACTTAAACTAACTCCAGAACCCTTGACTTGTGAATGTCTGAGATTCAAAAAGACCTATTTATACACTTCTGTATAATCAGTAGCTCCTAGTGATCTGGAGGCCAAAGAAGACAGATTTTTTTTGAGTTCAAGGCTAGCCTATTCTACATGGCAAGTTCCAGCATAACCAGGGCTATATAATAGAGAAATACACAACACCTTCCCCCGCCAACACCCCAAATAATAAATAGCTGCTGTTCGAACAAGAGTCTTTCAGTGCCATTAAAATTAGCCTAATACAGTGCCGATCAACTGTGGGCACAGTGCTTGGCATTCTGCAAATTAAAAAAAAAAAAATTACCTGGGAGGGGGCGGTTAAAGGGACTTGGAGTGATAATTTCAAGTGGCAATCCTAAAACACACTGCTTCCTCACTCTACTCCATGACCACCTTGACCACTCACTACTTCTTTGCTGCTTTTGGAAAGTTTGGTTAGGAACAAAAGCAAGAAAGTGGTTACTTATCACCCAGGCAACCTTCTTACCTCATTATTCTAATGGGATGTGAAAGGTCCCACTAGTCCCTTGCTTTATAGGAAGACTAGGCTTTCTTTTTTCTTATCTATATTTCTATGTAAAGGGATAGATCAGATGTTTTTTATACAACTCATTCATTAAATACATATGCATGAGACACTGCTCTTGGAGGCCAGAGTACTTTATGAAGAAGCAGCTGAGAAAGTACTTAGGCAGGGATGCGGATAACTGACCAACATCCAAGAAAGGCTGGGTTACACACGGGCCAGCAGAGGGAAAGGAGGCAAAGGATGGGAAGGGATAGGAAGACATGCTAGGCTGGTCTGAGGGCATTTTCAGAGTAAGATAGGTATGGAAAATTAGGAGGCCTGGCACAGAAACAGGGTAGGGTATCCCAGATCTAGGAAGCTGCTATGATCCCACTCCCATCCCCATACAGAAACATAACTGAGAACATCAGCATGGCAGAGACCATTGTGGCTAGAGGCTAATGAGGTGGAGAGCTGGGTCATCCTGCTACCAACACTGAGACTGAACAATAAAGGGGGCAGAAAAAAAAAAAAAAGACAGCATCAAAAATGTATTTTCTGTGCTGTTGTATTTGGATTTTTAATTAGTAGATCTTTCTGACTCAGTCATTCTAAAAGCTAAGACTTGACTCTCAGAAAACAAAAATGGTTAAGAATCTAGTTCATATCTCAGCACTTTCTCCTTGGGGTGAGGTGGTACTGAGAAATGGAAGCCTGGAAATTGCTTCCCAGGGGTCTGACAGTGGTCCCTTCTGCCTAGGGCGGAAGAAGAGTAGTTGTTTCTGTCTCTAGAGACTCAGTGGGTGGGGCTGCCTGGGATGGTTATTTTGGAAAAGTAGAAGAGTTGCCACTTTTTTTCCTGGAAGAACAGTGAGAATTGGGAAATGCTAAACCTGAGATGAGCCACTTCTTCATAAAGCAGGTTGCTATTTTTTTTTTTTTAATTTGTGCATTGGTGTCTTGCCTGCATGAGTGTTGGGCACTCTGGAACTAGAGTTACAAACAGTTGTGAGTTGCTGTATGGATGCTGGGAATTAAACCTTGATCCTTTGGAAGAAAAGCCAGTGCTCTTAACCTCTGAGCCATCTCTCCAGCCCTGCCGTTTGCTGTTTAGATAGGGTGAACTCTACGTTACTTCCATTGCTGATGGTGTGTAAAAATAACCTAAGCCTCTTATGGAGACAGACACCTTGAAATTCAAGAAATATTTTCACATGCCCTTCAGTTTGCCTTTCTTCATGTCTGTTTGGGAGAAAGAGAGAAATTGGGTCTTTACTGATATCTATGCTGGTTCACTTTGTGAAACAAGAGGATAAAACAAATGGAGCATCTCTACACATATACAACAGGTATTACACTCCACATATATAAAATAGTATTGAGAAACATGGGTTAAGAGTAGAGCTCGGGGGATACTGTGATCCGCAGGGTATTTGACCGTGGAATAGGGGATCAAAGTCAGGATGGGAAGGTAGAAAAAAAAAGGAAGAGAGAGAGAGAGAGAGAGAGAGAGAGAGAGAGAGAGAGAGAGAGAGAGAGAGAAAGGGAAAAAGAAAGGGAGAAAGAAAGAAGAGAGAGAGAGTGTGTGTGTGTGTGTGAAGAACGCCCCATGCCCCTGTGCCCTTTGCTCTGTGCCATGACTGCCTCTTATTTGTCCTTCAGCTTCTACCCCAGTCCAAATGTGGGCACAGACTTACCATGTCACTCCTCTGTTTGCCAACAATGCCCGTTCACTTCTCTCATAGTTAAGGTCAAAGTGTCTAGGACACCTGTGATGTTGTCCCAGGCCCTTTGTTATCACTGAAACCTGATCCCTACTGTGATCCTAAATGGTGGGGCCATGAGAGGTGATTGCTATTGTAGTTTTCTTTCTTCTAAAGGAGACCCCAGAAAGCCAGAGCTTCTCCCTCCACAGGAGGATACAGGGAGAAACATCATCTATGAATCAGAGCGAGATCCCTCATTGCACACTGAACAGCTGGAATTTTCCTCTGAGACCCCCCAAATCCTACAACACTATGTACTATACTTTATAAACTACTCAGTTAGTGGAAATTTTGCTATAGCAAACTAAGCCATTTAAGATATAGTTTTAATTTGTTCCTATTATTCCATTCTAGCCACAATGGCTGCAGGCAGACCAGGTGGAATTCTTTCTGGCAGTCTATAAACTTGCTTTCTTTTGGGCTGGAATGTTCACACACACACACACACACACACACACACACACACACACACACACACGCACGCTCGTGCACATATCATTCACTCCTTCAGTGTGTACTATACAGTGAGTTCTAGGCTACATAGCTATATAGCAAGGGAGAGATACAGAGACAAAGACATAGAGACATAGAAAGAGAGACAGACAGAGAGAAGAGATAGAAACAAGAGAGTCAGAGAGAGTATAGGACAAATATAGAAAAATAAAAGTCCCCATAAGTCAGCTATGACAACAAGTTCAAATGCATTAAACATGTCCTTTGGAAATGTGAGACAGAGCTGGGGGTGGTGGCACATGCCTTTAATCCCAGCACTTGTGAGGCAGAAGCAGGCAGGTGTATGTGCATTTGAGGCTGGTCTGGTATATGAAGTGAGTTCCAGGCCAGCCAGAGCTGTTACACAGAGAAACCTTGTGTAAGGGAAGGAAGGAAGAAAAGAGGGGGGGGGAGGGAGGAGGAAAGAGAGAGAAAGGAGAGAGAAAAAGAAAAACAGAAAGAAAATAAAGGGGAGAAAGGAAACATAAAGAAAGAGAGCAAGAGAGAAAGAAAGAAAAAAGTGTGAGACAGAGGCCTGCATAATCCATGACTACAGTCAGATGTTTTGCATAAGAACAAATCCCTAAAATGTAAGGACACAGAGAAGCTGAAACCAAAAGAAAGATGTTAAAAGGCCCGGGAAACAGTGCCCAGGAAAATCTAGCAATGTAAAATAAAAATGACCATACAGTGTTGCAGTAAGAGGATTCATTCACCTGGTGTAAGGGAGGATTTGAACACAGGAACTACATAAACCAATATGAACACATCTAGAGAGTGGAGTGTAAGAGAAATCCAAGACAAAAGCACATTTGTCACATCCTCAGATCTGTGTGTTCAATCAACACTAACAGTTCAGCTGGAAACCCAGACCAAAGGCAGACTATAAATGGACACTTCAGATGTGCTGAAGTGTTAGTGAAAGCAAGTGCATACAGAAATGTGCTTCGGCCTCCAATATTTTCTTTCTACCACCACTTAGAGAGATGCATGTGGTGAGTATGGCTCAAATGTCATGTCAGCCCAGGCTATGGGTAGCCAATGCTCACCTGCATGTTGAGCTGTCTGTCATGCAGGGCCCTCTGCAGCTCCAAGAGACTCCCTTTGAGCACCCGCAGCTTTGCAGCCAGCTGCTCCGCCTCATCCTTCGTATGAGCCTTGCCCTCCAACATCAGGTTCTCGTTGTGCACAGACAGCTGCGACAGGGCCACCACTTTCTGCTCTATTTCCACGAGCATGTTCTGGAAGAAGAGAACAGGAGCAAAATTCTCACGTCTTGCCAGTCCCTGGGGACTGTTTCCAAACTCAACCTTCAGTGGTCACTTACCACACCAGCAGGAGGCTGTGGCCTTTTCTACTTTAAAGAATGGGGTATGTGCTTTGGGGTGGAGGTGGGGGGCAGAAATTACTCTGTACTTCTTACCTTTTTCTCTTTTTGAAAAAGTAGATACTTTATAATTAAAAACACATTGGGAAAGACATATGGAAAACACATTTGGCGTAGCCAAAGAGCACAAGGAAAAGACCGCTGCTCCAATGTTACACCATTATTAGCCCCATTATCATTACTAGATTACCAATGTCAGTAAAATTATCACGCAATAAACTTCTTTGTCAATTTAAAAAGGAATTTCTTTCAAAAACATAGATTTTGAAGTCCAGGTTGCCAAAGAACTTTCAACCTTCCTGTGTCAGCCTCCTCTTTCTTTCCTCCTCTTCATCAACATCTTCTTTTTAAAAATATGACACATCTTTGATCTTACATTTTAAAGTACTTTCCTCATCACATCACAGATTTTGGAGTTTTCCCTCCAGGATTGAGACTAAACAGCAAAGAAATGAAAAATAACCCCTTTCTTTCAAAGTAAAATCTTTTATGATACCAAAAATAGACTGAAAATGAATCAATAAAATGGTGCCCTAAGTCACTTTATTTTCTACATAAGTCATGTTGTTTTCATGTCCTTTGCCTCTAAACTCTTTGAAATGAAGAGGTGGTTTGAAAGAAGATGGCCCCCATGGGTCACAGGGAGTGGCATTGTTAGGCCTTACTGGAGCAAAGGTGGCCTTACTGTAGGAAGCGTGTCACTACCAGTTGGCTTTGAGGCTTCAAATGCTCAAGCCAGCCCCAGTGTCACTCTCTCTTCCTGCTGCCTGCAGACCCATATGTAGAACTCTGGGCTCACATGAGCAAAGTTTCCAGGTCAAGCAAATCATTGTGCACCTCCAATCCCCTCTCCTACCCCCTAGACAGGATCTCAGCATGTAACCATAGCCTGGAATTCCCTATGTAGACCAGGCTGGACTTCACCCCTAGAGCTGGTACTGTCTGCCAACTGCTGGGATTAAAGTCATGCACCACTATGCCCAACATATGACTCCAATCCTATGAGAAGACAGTCAATTATAATTGTGAAACAAATGGTTTAATTTTAGATTTTAAATTTATAAGAATTTCTTTAACATTTACATATTAAATCTTAATTTATGAGGGTCCACATTTTAACTGTATGGTGTCTGTATTTTAAATGTTTTAAAAATAATTAGGTTTGAAAAATCAATTTGACTAGCTTGCTTAGTTTCAGTGACATATGCTCCCAATTCCTTAAATACTAAGAAAACACCTTTCACTACTTTATAAATATTCTGAGCTGTATTGTCAGAATAATGCCAATTATATTGCAGATTTTCTGAATTTCTTTGAAAACAGATATATCTAAAAGTGGGGGTGGTAACAACAATATCACACAAGTCTGAAATGCTAGTTTGAATGTTAATTTTAAGCCTTAAAAGGAAACATTTAAATAGATGCATGCCTCAACTTCTGACAGCAAAAAAGAGGCTAGGAATAACAGAAAAGGCTTCCATCTGGTTCTTCAGTCTCCACCATAGAGCCAGAGAACAAAACTACTGCTACATAGAGAGGCATCCTAAAGCACTTCATGACCTTATGATCAATATCATAAGCCTCAAAATATGAATAAGAAAGACCACTGTAGTATACTATACATTTAAAAAGTAGACATAATTAGCTAATGGTAAGGCAGATCTCTTTTGATGCCACATAAGGGGAATATGAAATTGTGCTCACTGGTATTTAGCCCTGTGGATTGGGCATGGTTTTCTGGAATCCTTTATTTATAATTTTTTTTCATTTCATTTTTTAATGTATGGGGTTTTGCCTGCATGTATGTCTGGGCACCACTTGCATGCAGTGCCCAGACAAGGCCAGAAGAGGGCATTAGATTCCTTGAGACTAGAGTTATGGGTGGGAATGAGCCATTTGTAAGTGGCCTTGGAATTGAACTCAGGTCCTCTGAAAGAGCAGTCCCTTAAATGAAAGATTTCAAGGGTATTTCACTCACATGTGAATTGTAATATTTCAGTAATCATGAGGTTTGATGATGGACACATGCAAGTCCACTGTTTCTTGGTGTGTTAGACCTGGAATAACTCCTACAGGCTGGTATATTATAAGCTTGTTCCTCAACTTGGGGCTGTTTAAGGTGATAGAAACCTTTAGAAAGAGGAGTCTTGTGCAGAATTTTAGATGCTTTGTTTAGGTGGATTGTGGTTGCTTATCTTTATCTTTTGTTCCAAGCAATGAGATGAGCAGGCTTCTTCCATGTGCTTCAAACATGATGCACTATGCTGTTTAAAGCAATGTTGCAATGCATGGATGAAATCGCTCAAGAGGATTAAAATAAACCTTTCTTCTTTTTAAGTTGAATATCTCAAGGATTTTGTTACAGTAGCAAGAAGCCAGCACAAGTATACATAATATGAAAAAACTTTTGTGTATAGCTAGAGTTGTACCTTAGTGGCAGGGTCTTGCCTAGCACACAGGGGGCCCTAAATTTAATCTGTTACTTCTTGAGAAAGAGAGAGGGGAGGGGGGAGGAGGGAGGGAGGGAAAGAGGGAGGGATGGGGGGAGGAAGGAAGGAGAGAGTTGGGAGAATTATTCACTGAGGTTGACAACATTTTAAGGAGCAGGGGCAACAGATTTTAGAAATATAAGCCACTATGCTGAAATTTTCTTCAAGATAGATTTTATTTTTATTAATTTTAGTTATGGAATTGTGTGTATGTGCACATGAGTGCAGACCCCATGGAGGTTAGAAGCACTGGAGGCCTTGGGGCTGGTGTTGCAGGCAGGGAGTCCCTGATTTGAATTCTGGGACCTAAACATGGGTCTTCTGGGAGAGCAGTAATCACTCTTAACCACTGAGCCATCTCTCTAATCTCTTCTTGTTTTCAAAGACTAGATACCACTGAGAATGTTGTGCAAGAACCAATTTCAGGTTTGAATTTCATTTATGCTGTAGTGATGAGTCACTTTTTTGACCCTGTAAACATATTAAGTTTCTCGCTTGTGGAAACTTATGTATCTATACCAGGATCTTATCAGTGTGTTTTCTACATATTTAAAAAAAAGTGTTCATCATGATTTTCTTCTATAGCAGTGGATTTCAACCTTCCTAACACTGAGGCTCTTTAAAATAATTTCTCATGTTGTGGTGACCCCAATTATAAATTTATCTCGATGCTACTTTATAACTGTAATTTTGTTACTGCTATGAATCATAATATAAATATCTGATTTGGAAGATATCTAATATATGACCCCAAATGTAAATTTCTGACAAGCAACCCCAAAAGGGGTCACAACCCACAGATTGAGAACCACTGTTCTCCAGGTTCTTTGTACCTGGCAGTCCACCAGCTGTGCATCCATGTCCATGGGCTCCTGGAGTGTACCAAGTGCAACATCCAGAGTGGCCTTTGTATTCAGCAGCCAGTGGTCCAGCTCATCCGCCTCACAGCGGTACCTCTGCAGAGCCTGCTCCTGTCTCTGCTCCTCCAGCTGATCATTTAGCTTCTCCTGAGGAGTTAGGAAGAAGGTAACTTGAAGGGAGCATCGGGCAGTTAGAGCCTGAAGATTCCATACAGCAGAGCAACAATCCCAAGCCCGGGCTACAGTACCAGCTTCTAAGGTCTGGGAAATAATAAGACACTTTCATTCAAGTGTCTATTTGACACTCAAAATAGTCAAACTATGGAGCAACCAACCCAAGTGTCCAACAACAGAGAATGGGTAAGGAAAATGCTATGTGGAGTGCATGCACAAGCATGTATGTGTTTATGTGTGCATGTGTGTATGTATATGTACCTGTGTGTGTTTGTGTACACAATGCAATTTCTTATGACCATAAAGAAGAATATAATGACATCATTAGCAAGAAAATTGACAGGACCAAAAGTAATTATATGAAGTGAAGAAGTGAATTATACCTATTGTGGAAAGACAAATACTGTATGCTTTCTCTCACATGTGGTTCCTAGACTTTACACAAATATATAAAATTACACACACACACACACACACACACACACACACACACACACACACACACATGCTCACCATGAATGTAGAAATTAAACTTTTTAAGGGAACTAGAGAAAATAAGAAAATATGAGAATAGGGAGGTCTGAGGGCAAAGATGTGAGTATGTGTGTGAGTGTGAGTATGTTTAAAAGCTTTTTTTAAAAAAAGATATTAGGGCTGGAGAGTGGCTCAGTGTTTAAGGGCACTGGCTGTTCTTCCAGAGCTTCAGAGTTCAATTCCCAGCAACCACATGGTGGCTCACAACCATCTGTAATGAGACCTGGTGCCGTGTTCAGGTCTGCAGGTATACATGCAGGCAGAACACTGTATACTGAATAAATAAATAAATCTTTAAAAAATTAAATATCAAAAGAGAACAAAAGTAAGAACCAATTAAAACAACAACACCCCCATGCAGCTCATGTCAGTACCCAGGACAACTACTAACAGATACTAAAGCTTGATTCAGATGCAAGAGATGAAGCATCTCCAGGGCCTTCTAGTTACCTCCAAAAGCTGCCGCTTGCCAGCCGCTTTCATCCTGATGGTGGACATCCGTTCAGCCAGGACAGTTAGTGTGGACTGCAGTGCTAACTGTTCTGCAGGATCTGACTCCCGAGACTCAGCCACTAGCTCCTCTGCAAGTGACTCCTGAAGCCCATTGATCTCATCTTGGAGCATCTGCACCTCATCCATCAGGGCCTGTGGGGAAGACTGTGGAATCACACTCTTGACTGATGACTCCAGGCTCTGCCATCGTACACCCACTGAGATCCGACACTCACTCGGATGTTATGAATTGGGCCCACAGACACTGCAGAGCTGACTGCTGGGACAGTTCTGATTGGAATGCTAGGGATGTCAGTAATTTAAGTCCCACTGAACAAATTAATGAGCATTTCTGGGTTTCAACAGGCTCATTCAAAATAGGAGGGGATTCTTCAAGTGTGCCCACACTCATTCTCTTCCTTCTATACCTACTTCTAAAATGAGAGTTCTCAGAATTAACTTCCAGTCACTGCATCTCTCCAGTGTCCTTTTCCAAGTTTCGAAATGCTTTCTGATTCTGACTACCTGCAAGGCGTGCCCAATCCAGCCTCTTTCATTTAGCTTATATAGTTCAATGGTATCCCCATCATATGAGATATCTTTAAACAATTGAGCCTCTTGCATTTAGCTTATATAGTTCAATGGTATCCCCATCATATGAGATATCTTTAAACAATTGAAAAGTGCTTTATTTATGAAACAGGCTCCTGTACTGGCCTGCAAAACATCAGATTAAAACCCCCAAAATGGAGTAGTCACCAGGCTGAAGTTCCCTGTCACCGGATATAAAGCCAGGCTTTTGTCCACATTCCAACTGAGAGATAACAATCACTCCCCAAAGTGCCTAGTTTCAGCACACAAGATAAAACAGCTCTCTCTGCCTTAATCCTTTAAGCAAGAAGAGTAATTTGAAGCAACTACTGAATGACATCTTCTTTATTCTGCCTCCTGGTCTTGCCCTTAAAAGGAAAACAACTTTAAAATGACTAATTCATTATCTGTTCTTAATTCTGCTCTGGTTTATTTTTTAGAAAAAGTCTTACTGTATACCCTGGATGGACTAATACTGCATAGACCAGGCTGGCCTGGAACTCACAGATACCTCCCCTCCTTAGCACTGGAATTAATGCTGTGTAAGGCCACACCCAACACTGGTTTTGTTCTTGGTTTTGAGTCAGGGTTTCTTGTAGTCCAGGCTGCCCAGAAACTCTTTATAGCTGAAGATGACTTCAGTTCTGGTCAATGTTGAGGTCACAGGCACACACCAATAATGCCCTGTTTATTTGGTGCTGGGATTGGACCCAGGGCCTTGGGCATGCTAGGTAGTCACTGTATTAATGGTGAGTTTCTAGTCTTATGCCAGCCATCTAATCAATATCCATCTATCTATCTTCTATTTAGTTTCACAGGGCAATTGCTATTCAGAAATTGAGCAGCATGTTACAAAGTTAGGCACTGTCACTAAATCAACCATGGCCCAATGAAGTAAACTGGATGATTTTAACACCTTTACTGGCATTAGTTACATCTCTTCCACAGAAAGCAGGCATCACATTGAGAGCAGTACCTCCTCAGAGTGTACTGTCAATGCTATTAAGACAGAAAAACACCACTGTTCCCTAATATAGTGACCTGTCCAACTGAATTTTAACTGACTGTTACATTGACACTATTACATAGACCTAGATAAGAAGGGAGGTGGTATCTCCTGGTTCTTCACACAAGCTGTACATATCCCTGCTGCCACCATGCTGACCAGGAAATAATGCCTTTCCAGAACATGGCCAGGCCCTTTTGACTTCCCTGAGGTCACCCTCAGGCTTCCCAGCCACAGTGTTTACATGTGGCCTGCCACTTCGGTGAATAAATTGCTTTGTGCATGGATTGAGATTTAAGCTTGATCCTTGGAGAGAGTTGCTCACTTTCATCTTTGTTTAGTATCTCACTACCAACTGCTCTGTGAATCACTTTTGTTTAACACTTTCTGGATTTCTAGTAGAAACCCATGGAGTTTTATTTATTTTTTTATCCTCTGCCTCTTGGAGGGAGCCCAAATGAACATTTTCAATTTAGAGGTCTTCCAAGCTGTGCTGGATGGGCTGGATATCCTGCTGACACAGAATATTTGCCCCAACTAAGTGAGAGCCACGGAAGGTCAAATGGAGGACAGTGGGGTACAGGAGAGAGATTTCTGGGGTTGAGGGAATGGGGTCAGGGGCAGATCAGAGGTCTTTAGTAGCATCATCTTGGAAGGCTGCAGAAGCCTTGGCTACTGTTGAGGACAGACAGAAAAGGACAGTTTGTGTGGGCGAGGAACCATGAAGATGTGGGTAGAATGAAGGATCCTGTCTCTGTCTGTTTCACCAGGTCAAGAGTAACTGCTCCAGAGTGAGTTTTAGGCCAAATCAGAATACAGAGTGAACACTGTCTAAAAACAAGAGTCACAAAAAACAAAGATTTGTGTCAAGGAAATAAGATCATTTGAGCTGAACCTGGTCCACAGGGCCCTAAGAGTTTTATTTTTTAATCTTCTGTTGATGCTTACAACCAAAGCCTCCTCTGTGGTTGCCAGCTACCTCTCTGCCAGATCTCTACTGGAGTCTTTCCTTACTCAAACATTCTAGATGCTGGGTACCTGTTTCTTTCGGTTCTGTATATTACAAATGTCTGCTGTTACTTATGGGGACTGTCTGCTCCTCCAGTGATTTTTCTAGTGTTGTCTTTTAATATCAGAAATGTGTTCTGCTTTGTTTTGAGACAGGGTTCCAGTGTGTATGTAGCCGTAGCTGTCCTGGAACTCATTGTTTGTAGATAAAGATGACCTTAGCTTGCTTCCAACTCAAGGAGATCAATCTACCCTCCTTGGATGGGGTTAAAGGCCTGGGCCACCACATCTGACCAAGACAGGAGTTTTTAATTTGTTTACAGAACAATTATCTGTCCTTAATAGTGATAGATATTGGCATTCTGTTTGAGAAACTTTGTCTCCTTTGATTATGATGATTATGATGTGGTATGTCATTTTCAAAAAAGGATGTTGAGTAAAGAATGTTGTAGCTCAGTGGCATGCTGGGTGTCCTTCCCCCTAATCAAAACAAACAAACACAAAAAGAATTCTCTTGGAGCATAATTAATAGAATGGTATAAATTTTCAAAAGCTTCCAGGAAGGTTTCTGATGAGACAGAGACATGAACAAGTGTCAAGGAATTCTATAGCAATCTGGTACCATCATGACATCAAAGAGTATCTTATTTAATTTTATAAACTATTTGTATGTGATGAATCAGAAATTAATAAAAAAAAATCTCTTCACTGTAGGTAGTTAGGTCAATATCATCTTAAGAATCTTTTCTTTTGTTTTAACTTCATACTGAGGTCTGCTATAATCGAGCTTAATTTATCATACTTTTTTCTTTCCAGTGTAGGTACAAATCAAGATGTCACCTTCCTCTCCTTCCCCTTCCAGTCTCCATTCCTTTCTCCTTCTCCTGCTCTCTCTGAATACTTTGCAGCATATAGAATCTTTGCCATAAGCCAAATGTCTGCAAAAGTGGAGCTGTTCCTGGAGGCTCCCTGCTGTGCAAAGGACACTTTGCATGCTTAGAGCTTCGTAAATCTAAGTCATCAGTATGCACCCTGTGGATCATGACCTCTTTCGGGGGTGGTACATCAGATATCCAGCATGTCATATATTTACATTATGATTCATAATAGGAGCAAAATTACAGTTATGAAGTAGCAATAAAAATAATTTTATGGTTGGGGTCACCACAGCATAAGGAACTATATTAAAAGGTCTCAGTGTTAGGGAAGTTGAGAATGTTCTAAGTAGTAAGATATATTTTTCAACTTTAGCCATCTTCTCCTGTCCTTGAGGAAATTCTTTGTTTTGAAATAGGTTCTTACATAGAACACACCTCCAATTAGTTATGTAAGAGTATGTCCTTGAATCTGATTCTCCTGCTTCTGTTCCCCAAATTCTGAAGATACATTTCCTCTCCACAACATCCATTAGAGCTTCTGTTCTTTGGAGATATGATCTTTTTTATATTTGCAATATATTTTAACAACCCATATAAAACATATTACTTTAGTATTTAAGTTTATTTTTAAGATTTAGTCTCCATACAAAGGCCAGAATGGCTCTGAATGTGTAATATTCTGTCTCATTACAGGCACAGGCCACTATTCCCAATGTTTGAACTGAGACTGCATTAAATTTATAGACTGATTCTCTTTGCTGTTCATTTGAAGTATTTTCATGCATTATATTGTGATCCTTTACTGAAGACCCAATTATTAAAAAAAATATAAAGTCTGTCCAGATTGTGGAGACTCCTCTATAATTAGACTGGCCTCGTTATGTCTCCTCTTCTTCATGCAGCTTTGAACCATGCTCCCCCTCCGCTCACTCCCACCACCTTCCCACAGAGGAACCTACAGTTCCTTCTACCCACTTCTGTATCACTCCAGCTCCTGGACTCACTCTCCCGCCCCACACCAGACTGATGTCACTTAATCCTTTTTCATATAGATCATAAAAATAGTTCTGTTTTCTCTACAGCATGCTGGTAGTTCACACCAGCTACACCAGGTTTTCAAATCATATATCTATCTAAATAAATAGACTTTTGTCTTTTGCTGTTGATCTAGGGGGTGTTCAGTGTTCAAGTGAATTGATTCTAACTCATAATAGAGTTGATGTCTGGATCCTATAAGAAATAAGCAGAGAAACAAACATACCTCCTCACTAAATCTCAGGGGTATAGTAAAGTCACCAACTTTACTCTCTTCTTCTGTGAACATTCTTCATTAAGGATCTGGGTGGTTTAGCACCTTGAGACTGTCAGTTCCACACTAAGTCTCCCATCCATTTTCTGGCCCCAGCATCCTCACTCAGTAACAGGGAAGGTCTTATTGAAGTGATGAAAACATTTTAGAAACAGATAGAGGTGGGGTTATTGTTGTATGAGATGACTGCCTTCAATATCAAGGAGTGTGGCTTTAATTAATTTTTCTGTGTAAATCATATATGTATATATATATATATACATATATATATATATATATATTACTGTACTTAGCACTTAAACACACATTCAGGCCCATAATCCTGAGAAGAATTCTGGCACAGTGCCTGATGCAAATGAGGAAATGAAGGGGAATCTTTGGGTTTCTGGCTTGTGATGATGAAGAGGACATGTGAATAACAGTCACAAAATTATACATAAGTGGCTAGAGATAACAAGAAGCTGGGAAAGAGGTCTGATTGGTTGGGAAGAGGGAGGGAAGAAGGATCTGATTGGTACACATGTCAAACACACGTATGTGTATAAATATTTGTATATACAATAAATTAAAGAAAAATCACACTGAGCCCTATTAAGATGCACATCCACTAATATTTTAATACAAGATAAATACTTGGAGGTTCACTAGATGCCAATTCCTTTATAGTAGGGCCATGTGTAACTCATGTTTATTCAGGAAATAGTAGTTCTATTCTGACTATTCTGACCCTCAGGACTATCTCTCTGAGCACAGTTCTTTCCACAATCTCTATGTGATGGCAAAAATATCCTCAGAACTCTTCCCAAAGCTTGTCACTAGCTGAATGTGGCCAAGATGCTAAATGCTCCCAAGCATCAGACACCCTAAAAAGTCAAATTCCATGCACAAGGGTGAAACATTCAAACACACATTACCAGCTTATGAGCAGGAGGGGGCCCTGCACTCACCACATTATAGAGATTATAATCAGAAAGAGTCCTGATGTTTCAATCAAGCTGATTGATACATTGGTAAAAGTGTCTAGAGCATTGGTCCTCAACTTTCCTAATGCTCAACCCTTCAATATAGTTCCTCATGTTATGGTGACCCTCAACCACAAAATTATCTTTGTTGCTACTTTATAACTGCAATTTTGCTACTGTTACAAGTTGTAATATAAACACCTGACATGCAGGATATGTTATGTGTGGCCTTGAGAACCGCAGCTCTAGAGTCTCCTTGTAAGAATTAGGTTAACAAGAAATAATCCTGGCACAGTGCTGGGAAGCTGGAATAAATGGAACATCGCTATCAATTCTTTTAAAGTATAAAAAGCACAGTGGACTTTTCCACCACTGTTCAGTTTGAGTTTAGAAATAGAAATTCTATAATAAAAGACCGTTCCAAGAAACAGATTTAGATAGTGTGTTGGCATTAGCTTTTCATGTGGGCAGCTCTGTCCCACAATTTGTAGAACTTAGGCACAGACATGGAAAGTGAACAAAGATAGCTGAGGAAGGAAATCTAGACTTGTGGGAATGTGCAGAATTGTACCAAATTAAACATTCTCCGACTCCTTCCCCTCCATTAAACCATTAATAAGCCACTTCAGCCTCAATGTCGAACTTGCGTACATCACCAAATCAGCTGTATCTCCTCACTGTAGTGATAAGAGGTACTGTCCTTGGGAACAGCAAAGGACAGAAAGTCAAATGATAGCCTCCAGTGCAAGTGAAGTTACACGATGCCTTTCGGACTCTTAATACTTAGTAATAATGTTCAATTTTAGGTGCTCAGATTTCAGGAAAACTAGTAACTGTGGAGGGCTCAGTCCTAAGTACCTCTAAATGGGACATCAACATCTCCATCTCCTCCTCCTCCTCCCTCTCTCTGTCTCTCTCTCTCTGTCTCCCTCTGTCTGTCTGTCTCTCTCTCTGTCTCTCTCTCTCTGTCTCTGTCTGTCTCTCTCTCTCTCTCTCTCTCTCTCTCTCTCTCTCTCTCTCTCTCTCTCTCTCTCTCTCCAGGGAATAATGTAAAACACAAGGCAGGAAAGACAAAGGAGGCAGAGGTTAGAAAGTGCTGTTAGGAAACAGTGTCTGCTGGACACATCAGAATTATCAGCACTCATGAACTCAAAAAGACCAAGCCACTCAAAACTCCGGCACAGACTGGAGAGGAACTCACAAGACCCTCCCCTCCCATGGCTGAGAAGCTTTGCAAGCGGAAGGCTGGGGTGTGTGTGCATATGATCAAAATGCATTGAACACCTGTATGAAATTCTCAAAGAGTGAATAATAAAAAATACACCTAAAATGATAATGTTCCATTTTGAGTTTTCTCCATGAAATCCTTGAACAATGATTTTGTTTTATATGCTGGCTAGTCTAGACACACAGACTAGAGGTACTTGAAAGGAGGAAACCCTCACTGAGAAAATGTCTTCATAAGATTCAGTTGTAAGGTGTATTCTTTATTAGTTATTGATGTGGAGGGCCCAGCCCATTGTGGGTTGCTCCATCTCTGGGCTGGAGGTTCTGGGTTCTATAAGAAGGTAGACTGAGCAAACCCATGGGAAGCAAGCCAGTAAGCAGCATCCCTCCATGGCCTATGCATAAGCTCCTGCCTCCAGGATCCTGCCCTGAATAAGTTCTTGTTCAGACTTCCTTCAGTGATGAGCAAGGCTGTAGAAGTGTAAGCCAAATAAATTCTTTCTCTCCAATTGCTTTTTGGCCATGGTGTTTTATCACATCAATAGAAGCCATAACTATGACACTTCATGAACAGTATACATTTTCATACTAATAATGATGGAGAGGGAGGTGGTGGTGCTGCTTGGAGGTAACATGCATGTTCTGTTAGGAATTCTAAGGTGTGGGTCACCTTGACCCTGTTTCCTTGAAGTGCATCACTCCTGAAAGGGACAGTGAAGGGTCCTTGAGGAGCTGTAGTCAGTTACCTAGGATACAGGGATGATAGACCTCCAACAGAGGAAAAGATAACCTAAAGACAGACATTATAAAGCTATTTAAAACATTTCTCAGATCACTTGTTCTCAATAATATATATGTATGATTCTCAAATTACCCTGATACAGCCCTTAGATAACTCATCCCATATCATCTTTGGACACTTAAAAGAAGTAGACATTGCAGGACAGTCATCAACATTGGCCTAATAAATTATACTCAGAAGAAGAGAAACTCTACTCCATCCAAGTACTGTGATGCCCAAATTTGGAAACAAAATGGGAGAAGAAATGGCAGTCCTCTGAAGAGCAGAGTGCAAGGGAGCCTTCGGAGGTGAATATGTGACATCAGCAGCGAAAAAAGACTATGACATTGAGGTCCCTTTAGAAAGCAGGAAGGATGCAGGAGGGATGCTTGGAGGGTAGCAATGGCCTGGTAAGGAAATGGGTGGAGGTCAGAGAAAAACAACATTGCAATGGTCACCTGAGTGCCTGAGAGTCGTCATGATCATTATGTTAAGTTTATGTCTCTTTTGTCATTTTCCCGAGCCAGGCAGATTGTGGAAACTCTAGGGTATCTGAAAAGTTGTTTTTCAAAAAAAGGGGGGGGAGTCTAAAATAGATTTATCTCATGTACTTAATCTCTATCCCAAGAAGTTACAAGTTTCAAAACCCTGAAACCACTATTTCTCAATACACCGACTTTAGGTGAAATGTGTGCATTTCTATGTTATACTGAAAAGCCATATACTGCAAAGGAAAGCACTTGTATTAGACAGTAGGCAACTCATGAAGTCCAAGGTTATAGTGGATTTCAAATGAAGAAAGTGTATGTGTGTGTGTGTGTGTGTGTGTGCACACGTTTGTAACCTTAGAGATGACACTCAGAGCCTTGGGCATTCAGGGACAGTGCCCTACATGTGAATTACAGCCCTAGCCCTAGAGCATCATTTTTGCAACTGAAGAATTGCACTGTCTCTAACAGATACACACATTACACTGCACTTTTATCTCTCCTCTAGTGAAATTATCATTTTGTTCTCCTTTTAAGGTTCATATTTATTGATCTATACATGTGTTTCTGTATGATTGTATGCCACATGTGTGAGTGTCTGAGGAAGCCAGAAGAGGTCACTTCACCTCCTGGAGCAAGAGTTACAGGCTAAACATGAGTCTCTCATAGGAAAGCTAAAAGTCACACTTGGGTTCTCTGGAAGAGCTGGAAGTGCTCCTAACCACTAAGCCACCTCTCCAGCTTCAGTTCTGCTTTGGGACAGGACCCCTAAGGGGACTCAGTTGCTCTGGAGTGTACCTTTACATCCAGACTTCTGAGATTATTGGTGTGGGCCACATACCTAGCTTTTATAGTTCTTTTACATGTGATTTTTTTGGTGTGTGTATGACTGTTTTGTCTACATGTATGTATATTCACTACTTGTGTGCCTGGTGCCCACAGGTCAGAAGAGCACTTCAGATCCCCTGATACTAGAGCTACACATGGCTGTGAACCACCCACCATACAAATGCTAGGAACTGAACCTAGATTCTATTTGAAAGCAACATGCACCAACATACCTGGCCTACAGCTCAGCTAACATCTAAAGACAACTTTCTTTCCTGTTTACTTTCCAGTGAGTTTTTTCCTGCTCCTGAGTCCTGGCTAGGGATAAAAGCACATTCCTATGTCACACTGACTCAGCACACAGATAAGCACAGGGCTCCAAATCCTTAGGCCCCAGCTTTGCCACATATGTGCCACTAAGGTATTGACCATGTTCTTCTGGGAACTGAGTGTGGTCCTCATTGTCAGTGCACGCATCCCACATATGTATCTTAGCACAAATTTTAAGCTAATGTATTTTTAACCACATCTTTCTAATTTAGAAGAATAGACTCAGCTTTTTTTTCCCACATAAATCTGACACTTTCTCTAACTTATATAAAGTTTTTAAAATGACTAGAGCCAGAACAACACAAGACAAAACTTAGAACTCTTTCTCATGGAAGCCTGAGGGATGTTTCCAGAAAAGGCAGATTTGGGACATAATTTATTCTTACAATAATGGCTCACATCTAAAGGAAAACAATATCACAACTGGAAAGAATCATGCTTTCTATCAGAAAAGTCCCAAATCAAAGACAAAGCATGTAGCCTTTAAAAACTTGAATCCAGGTCTGATTTCCTCATTTTTTTTTCTTCTTAGATCCCACTCTGAAGGAGTGGTGGCAACTCCCACCTTTTGGAATTTTGCTCACTCCAACAAGAACCACCACTCTGCTTTCCACAACAGGAGCCTGCCAGACCAACTGCAGAGCACAGTGATCCCATCATGCAGGAAGCTGAAGTCATTGAGACTGCTATTTTTACCTGATGCTCAGCCATCTGGCTTTCTGGACTCCGGCCGGGCTGGAGATTCTCGCTCAGTTTCATCTCCATGGCCTCCATTTTGGTGGAGACCGACTGGAGAGAATCTTGGTACTTCTGCTGGCGTTCCAAGGCTTCATAGAGAGTCCGCTGCTTTTCACTGATCTGAACGAGAAAGGGGATCTTAACCAACGGCTTCCTACTTCTTATCTTGCAGGTTGTGACATTTCTTTCATCACTGTTTTACTCAAGGGCTTTTGACTATGTCCTAGATACTTTGCATGTACTTCATAAGACAATACCTAAAGACACGGGTGTCTGGGGGAGCTTGACCAAGTTGATATTTTAGAGGCTTACCACATTTTTTAAAGTTTCCCAGGAACGTTGTAAGTCACCCAGTTTGGCAGACGCTGAAGGCTCCAATCCTGGCTCATACAGCTCTTGGGATGCAGCAGCACTGCTGGGAATCCTTGCTGCATCTGTCTGCAGCCTCTCGGCGGACAGGGCTTGATAGTACGCAATGTCCTGGGTGGAGAGCACAAAGAAGGAATGAAGGAAAGGCAAGCTTGGCTTGCCTAGGGAACTATTCTTCACACAGTGGAAGGCCTAAGATTTCCATTCCTTGCTTTAATACTTTCATCAATATGAAAAGAAATCAAGCACGAATGTTTTAAATTGCCAAAATACCTTCCTATGTTTTATTCATTAAGTGTTAATGCAAACTATTCAAGCAGTAACTTCTATTTAATAGGTTTTCTTCTGTTTAACCAGTATTCTCTAGTTAACCAACATACTTTTAATTAGCCAGTATATCTCTACTTAACCAACACACTTTTAATTAACCAGCACATTTCTATTTAATCACCTTACCTCTATTTTATCAGCCCACCTCAAATAATCAATATACTTCTAGATGACCCGTACATCTCTACTTAACCATTATTTCTCTAGTTAACTAGGCACCTTTATTTAGCTAGTATACTTCTAATTAACTAACTACTATACCTGTATTGAACTAGTATAGAAAAAAGATGAGATCTGCTCTAGTTCTCAAAATATAGGTCAAACATAAATTAATATTCTGAATAACTGTTGAAAAAAATTGTCTCAAAAATAAATCTAGGTAGAGGCAGAAGGGTTGGGAGTTCAAACTATCCTGAGCTACATAGCAAGTTTGAAGCTAGTCTGGGCTATATGAGACTGTCTCAAAAAAAAATATATTGACATTAATTTGCAAATGAGGCCAGATTTATTGTTCACAAAAACAGATTATCTTAAATATTAAGTAGTGGGAAATATACAAAACAAAAATTTAGAAAGACCTGTCCATTTCCTGGAAGTAAATGAGAAAATTCACATTTTGACTTTTTAAATTGCTTGCATTATATATATGTAAATATATGTACATATATATGTTGTATGTATTTCTTTTTATGATGTTGTTATATCAAGACACAGTTGTGCTTTCTGTTTCTTCAGTAGCGTGTGTATTGAATGTGTGTTTGCAATGTGTGCACTTGCATATAGAGATCAGAGGTTGGTTTTGGGTGTCTTTCTTGATCAGCCTTTACCTTATTTTTCAAAATAGAGTTGCCGTTGAACCTGAAGCTCATTGATTCAGATAGGCTGAACGACCATTGAATAGCAGGGACCCACCGTTTCTGCCTTCCTGGGGCTAGGATTACATATGTGCAGCACCATGCCTGGCTTTTACACAGATGCGGACCCAGACTCTAAGGAGGCACATCACTTAGTGCACTTTCTCCCCAGTCCCTGTGTATTCAATGCTTTCTCTATGCACTTATCTGAATCTTAAACTGAGAACAATGTCTGTACTCTGTCAGTTGCTGTCTTAAAAGCTCACTGCTTTTGCAGCTGCGCTATTGAAGGTAATTATGGCAGTTTAGAACACCAAGCCTTGCTGAGAAAAATCTGTGAAGAAAGAAAGGTTGGAGCTACCTGGGAAAACATAATAGTAGGAAGTAGTCTGGTGTCAGGGATGGAGGTGACCTGTCTCAGGCCAGAAGAAGGGTAAGGTACCAGAACTGGATCAGACTTGGGGTGGGATACTTGAGACTCCAGCTGGGTTTCCCTCTCATGCTCTGTAACTGGAACAAGTCACATCCATCTTGTGTATCAGCTCATGCCCGTGCCTTGCCATCTGCTCCTATACCTAATGTCCCTCTGGAACACTGTGAGCCAAAATAAGCCATCTCTCCCCAAAGTTGCTTTGTTGGAGCATTTCATCACAGCAACAAGATATCTCTCTCTCTCTCTCTCTCTCTCTCTCTCTCTCTCTCTCTCTCTCTCACACACACACACACACACACACACACACACACACATACACACACACTTCTATTGTGTCTACTGATTTGTGCTAAATAAGTTCTGCACATAACTACCAGTTAAATTTCTTTTTGGCTCACTGCTGTTTTCTGGATAAAGTACTGACTCATTTATGTACCATAAAGTCATTTGTTTGGTCCCTCATAATGTGGTTCCTACCTCCCCTCCCAATCTCAGCTTTTCCAAAGATACTGAAGCCCTTTGTAGTTGCCAGGATGCTGTTCTCTCTGCTTCCATTCTCCCACTTGGGGTCCCTTCTACCTGAGAAAGCTCCACCTCCTGCTGTCCTAGCATCCTCCACATACCTCATGAAGCTTTCTTCTCTTATAGCTAATGCGGCAGGGTTTGACACAGACCTGAAACTACCTGGCTTGGCTGTTGCCTCTGTAATCTCCCATGCCCCTGCTTCCCCTTATCAGGCCACTTGTCAGCCTCTACCCAGTGGTTCTCAACCTTCCTAATGCTGGGGCCCTTTAACATACTTCTTCATGTGGTGACCCCCCCTCCATGCCATAAAATTATTTTTGTTGCTACTTCATAACTAACTTTACTACAGTTATGAATTACAGTATCTGTGTCTTCCAATGGTCTTAGGTGACCCTGTGAAAAGGTCATTCCATTGCCAGTGACCCACAGGTTGAGAATCTCTACCTTAGCCCCATTTATGTGCCATTTCTCACAAACTTGTGAGCTTCTTAATAACTGCCTGAACCTTTTCATTCAGAGCATGTTCTGTGTGTTGAGAAAATAACAGGCAGGGGCTGTGCATAATGAATCTCACACCTAAATTTACATTATAGGAATGGGAAATGATACAGTAGTCGTTCTTATTTATGCCCATGTTTTCATTCTCAGTTTGTTCAGTGACACATAGTCAACCACAGTCCTGAAATTATAATTCAGGAAAATTCAATAATGGGCACTTCATAAAAATGATAAGATTTACCAGCCTACACTGATATAAGTGTTCTCTCTTATTGATGATATTGGTAATCTCTTACTTTCCCTAATTTGAAAAATAATTCCTTGGTAGGTGTGTATATGTAGAAGTAAGCAATGCATGTTTCTATCTATGGAATGATTAGCAGTGAGGTAGGAATACTGAACTGTTACTACCACCAAGACGAAAAGTCAAAGCCTCACTGTAAATATGATCAAATTCCTTAGTTATATGCACAGTCCATTATAAATAAAAAAGGTATCAAAGAGCTAGAATACAATTTGTTACTAAAAAAATATTTTTTGGTTCTATGTGTATATGGCTCATGACTACCAACATATGACAACTGGTTTCTTAGGAGTTGAAAGTCCATCATCTTTTGTATATGAGTAACTTGGGCCTGTTGTAGGAGACTACTCAAAATCAATTAAGTAAATTCCTAAGTATCCCTACAAATAATTGGCATTATCAACACCTGGTATAGTGAGAAATCATCATTAAAATATGAGTCTCAGTGCTCATGTGTCTAACGTTAAGACACCCAAAGAAATAAATTTGAACATACTGGTTATAAATCAATCCACATTTTTCTAGTCTTCTAAGTAGTGGTGATTAAATATCTCAGTTAATGTTGGTGATTTTGTGTTGACATTAATATATAGATGTACATATACACATTCCATATATACATGAGGAGTTGCGAAACTTCCCTGGGGCAATTAGCTTGGACACTGAAGGGCTGTGATCTCATGGAGCTTCTGACCAAGAGGCTAATGGTGTGACAATACCCATCTCAACTCCGCTATAGAATACAGGCCATAGCTTGTGTCTAAGGGGGTAGAGAGGACTGCAGCATATTCTAGGGACACCTCCGTGCTTCTCCTCTCTCACAGTCAGCAGAGGGAACACACTGACTGCGAGGGGGAATCTGTTTGTTATGTAACAGAGATCTACTTGGAGAAAGAGCAAGCACAGAGCCTGAGGATGTGATGCTAAGAAGCAGTTATATCTGGATCTTCCTTGAATGACTTTGTACATTCTGTACAGCACTGGAAGACTGAAACCTGCAGCTGAAAGACACACTCCCGAGGTTCCTGAAGTCCCAAAACCAATTCTAAAATCTAGTGCATTGCTGCCCAAGCTGTCATTATTTCTAATTGTGTTGCTTTATACACATGTGACCAACTGATGGGATTTGTGGATTGATTTGATGGAATGATGCCATAGTGTCCTCCACCCTCAGGTGTCTGCCTTAACCCAAGGAAGGTCACTTCTACCAACAAGAATGTTAGTAGAACATACTTCCCTATCTAGATATTTGCCTATCAATGTGATTGAACTAACTGATGTTTCCTTGTGATCAAGGAGACTTGTTAAAACCTGAGCCACAGGAGGTCTCCCCTAGTTCAGTTTAAGATGCTATTATGATTGATGCCAATTAGTAACAAGAAAATAAGAAAAATGTGCCTGTGCTTTGTCATGACTTACTGGACATAACTCACATGTACATCAAAAGTGTCTTCCAAGATGTAGCACAGAAATGGGCAATATTACAAAAACCATATACTTTCATAGCACACAGTCTCAAGATCAGTATTAATCATTCTACTTAAAAAAATATTACATCATCTTCAATATACAATCAGCTGACTATAGTCCATTTCCTCTGACTCTAGCGACATCTGTAACCACAGGAAAGATGAGTAATTCATAATTTTAATTCAGAACTTGGGAAACAGCTACCTAAATCTCCCAGGGAGTTCTGAGCTTCGTCTTTTTTCTTGTTCTTGTTCTTTCCCCCTGTTCCTCTTGTCATCACTGAATTCTTGTTGACCTCTCTGTTCTGAGTCTAGGTAGAAGCTCTTCTGCTCATCAACTCAGAGTTGTTTGGTTTTGATTTGATTTGATTTGCTAGTTTCAAGACCTTTTCATTCTGTAATCCAAGCTGGAGGGAAAGTCACTATGTAGCTCACATTGGCTTTGAACTCATGGCAATCTAATCTCAGCCTCTAAGTGCCAGGACTACAGAAGAAGTCATCATACCCAGCTAAGAATGTATCTGGTGAATGAATGAAGTAAGACTTTCTCTAGAGCTGGATGGTGGCACACACCTTTAATCTCAGCCCTCAGGCAGAAGCAGGCTAATCTCTAACACCAGGCTAGCCTGGTCTACAGAGCAGTTCCAGAACAGCCATGGGTACACAGAGAACCCTGTTAAACAAAACTAAAACAAAAAATCTTCCCTAGAACTATATTGATTTCTACCAACAGATTCTTATATTAATTAAAGTATCATCGTTATACTCCTTTGTTATTTAAATATTGTCCTCTTTATCACAGAAGTGGTTAAACCCTTGGCTTTAAAATTAAAGCAATGCGGTAGATAAAGGTAGTTAGCCTTCAGTATATTTGCTCTAATTAGTGCTTTCTGATATTATTATCTCAGCTCTCAAGCAGTTATGTAACTTCCTAGCAACATCATTGAAATCTGTCAAAATTTGTTTTGGCTAAAAATACAGCATCACTTATCATGCATTAAAAGTTTTGGATATTTTTAAGGTATTTTGCTTATAGCAAACATATATCACTAAACATTTTGACGCATAACTTAGAATAGGCTATGTTTAGTATAACACATATTAAAATGCCTAACAACCATAACAAGGTTCATCTTTATCTTTTGGAAAATAAAACGCTCATATGAATTCAAGATTTTCTATTTCAAGTAGGACACAGTGTTAGCAGTGTGTCAATGCATGTTAACTGGGCCATAAATCAATCATACTACTGCGTTCTCTGTTAGGATGCAGTATCCCATGCCTGTGATTGTTTTAGAAAGCCATAAGGCTGTATAGGAACCGTCTTCAGGCTTTAATTTTCATGAATGAAATTTTATGTATATTGATCTATAATTTCCATGAACTAACTTTTGCTCACCCCACTGTCAACAGCTTGGGAGACGTGGCAACAAATGAGGCCAACTGTCTCACTTGACAATCATAATGTATGTGACAAAAGCACTCAATGGTGTTCCCCTGAACCCAAATTTAATAAAGCCAGAGAGTCACCCCTACAGACTAAAGAGGATAGAAAATGGGATTACTGCATTCAGCTGGAGATCACAGCAAAAGAAAAGTCAATGGTGGGGGTTACCTGGTTAACAGATGCCTCTGTGTTAGCCACAGGTGATGGGGAGCGACAAGCAGGCGGAGAGGAAATCTCACTGTTGGTTCCCTCCTCCCCAGACTCTTCAGTGACAGGTGACAGCAAAGTGTGACAACGACCAGCAGTCATCTGCCACGTAAAATGTAGCCCAGAGGACATAAAAATCAGTTAGCAGTGTTAGCACAAAAACTTCACGACACAGCTCAGGGCATCATTATTGTCCCAAGGTTGGAATGACTGAAGCTAATTTACATATTAACTCAGTTAGTATTTAATGTATGATCTTCAGGTGGATATGATGTTAGTAGTATTTCTAAAGCTGAGATCCGTGACTGTGGTCACAACGGAGAGTTTGGCTCTTGCTTAAAAGCTGAGTGGATTTGTGTCTTTATAGAATAAGTAGAGAAACCATGAGTCAAACAAAGAAAAGTATCTGAGATAAAACTTAGTCTACGGTGATGTCTCAAGTTCCAGGTATCCTAGGAAGATACATGAGTCTAAAGTCAAGCCTGACCACCTGAGTTACACATTACCTGAGACACAGCATAGGTGAAGAAAATACATGTCACCAGAAGACAATGTAGTTACCAAAACACTTGATGTATTATAAGTCGCAAAATGTATGAGGAGATACTGGTACAAAAGATTAAATCAGGCCTTTCTTTTGACCCAAAACTAAACTTTAAATTCTCAATTTCTTTATTTTTTCTCATAATAGCTTTTCTTCTAATTTTTACTAATCATATTGTACATGCAGATATATACTATATGTGTATATAATATGTGTATATATACATACATATATATACTCAACTTGGAAAACAGTTAAATATATGTGTCATGCCTCCCACATTCCTGTGGTGTAAAGAAATTGCTTTCAAAATAAAGCACGCAGTGTGTCAGTATTATTGCAAAACTGCACACGAATGAAGGCGAAATCTTAGACTTCAAATCTAACATTAACAGTTCCAACTGCTACTGTGTACAGGGTTAAAGATCAGCTCTGGTTCCTGGGCTGCCTCTGCAAATGAAGGAAACAGCTCCTAAATTACAATCTACATGCTCTAAAGCTAGTCTCTAAAAGAAGCATGGCTATGCCTCTAGGGCCAGCACCAGCAAGGCTCCAGTCCAAAGAGCAAAGCTAGCAGGAGGGACAGACTTGATCCTTACCATGACCATGGAGGGGTGGGCCGAAGGTGTTGGGAGGAGCTCTCGGTCCAGGTCCTCGGTCCCTTCCGCCAACCCCTCCACCTCAGTCACTGTCAGCAGCATGGTGGCATGTTTGGCTTTCATGGTCAGCATCTTGCATTTGGAATTTAAAGAGGCGATCTGTTCCTGGTAGCCCTTGATTTTCTGCGCCAGCTCCTGCGGAAACATTTCCCCTCACAGTGTCAGCGCAGCATCAAAAGGAAACAGTAGAGGCGTTCATCTTCCTGCAGCCCGGAGCCAACGAGGGGCGGAGCCGAGCCCAGCGCTGAACAGAGGCGTCTGCAGCTGCCGGCTGCTGAACCTCCAGTCTAGCTGAGCCAGACCACAGCACAGCCCGACCCAACTCCAGACACTGTGCCCAGCCAAGCTTGCCCAGCGAAAATGGGGCGTGCAGAAGGGATTGGAGCCCTGACAGGTGACCCGTGTTCTATCATGAAATTCCAACACAAGGAGCTGGCAACTTTTTAAAAAATACCTGAAGTCTCTGAAATTTACCAGATGGTTCATGCCATGGAAATTAGGTCATGTGATGACTAAAACTAAAAAAAAAAAAAAAAAAAAAATTGCAATGCTCAGCTCTTATACTGACTACTTCCAAGAGGTGGCAGTCACTTAAAGACAGGGTCACAAAATAAATTGCTTGCTGGCTCCTGTGACCAAGACCACTGTTTTTCTATTTAAAAAAATCTGAATATTATATATGAAATCTATATCTTAATTTGTAACCAACTAAAGAAATGATCCCTGAAAGTATAGTCTTAATATCTTAATTTATATGCTAATGTCCTAAACATGTCTATTTAGCCCTCTTTCATCAGACATCACAGCTCAAGTGTTTCTCATATTCAAAGCAGAATTCTAAAGCACTGTGCAAAATAATGCCTTTGAATTTCATTTTGCTCTTGAAAAAAAAAATTATCTTGTGATGTAATTGAAGCTTTCTGTAACTATACACAGCTCCTAAAAAGAGTTAACTACAGATCAGTTCTGGGAGTGTGGCGATTCTACATATTACAGCTATACTTTCTTTCCTACATAAAAATTACAATTATAAAGTATTAGAATAACACTTCCTTGTACTCTTAACAGATTGAAAAAAATGTATGTAAGATAGAAATGCAGAACTGCTCTGATCTCCTTTCCCTTGGGTTTGACCCCTTTGCCTGAGGAAGTCAGTTGGTGTTTTGTATAGAGCTTTCTATAACTGAGAATCAAGTTCCTAGAATAAGAGCTGCATCTGTCCCAAAGATGCCAAAAGGCTGGTTGATTAGAACTTCATGGACTATTGCAGAATCAGCGACAACTTATCTCAGCCTGTGTTTAGTATCCTTAATACTTAGTATTCACCTGTCTGACTTAACTTCATGGTGACATCAGGTACATCTTTTGGGGTGTATTAAGTTCAGTCAATGCAACGCTAAGGCTCATCAGATAACATCTGAAACCTATAGACAAGTTTTTCCTGGCTTTTCTATAGGCCACCTACCCAAGCTGCCCACTAAAGCACTTGAAAAAAATGCCTTGATTTAGGACTTTCATTCATTTGGAGTGATCTATAGCTACAGTAACATCATCCTTTTCCATGGTCTAACATGTTAATAGAAGGACCACCAAAATCTATGTTCCCTGGGATGGTGGTTCACATTTGGCATGAGCGAGCCTTCTTATTCCCTTTGAGGTAAGACACTGGACATCAAACTCTTTGGTTCCCCGAAGATTCATCTGGACTTAAACTCACAATCTTCCTGTTTCAGCCAGAGTGCTAGTATTACAGGTGTGTGGCACCACACTAGGCTAAATGCTAAAATATTAATCATTTTATAAAATGATAGTATACCCCCCTCCACACATACACCAGGTTCTTACTATTGCTTTGTTTCTGTCCTTCCAATTGAAAGTGAACAGAGGGTGAGAAAGTCCCACAAATCTAGTCAGCAGCTTGTCAGTTCGGTACTAGTTAACACCAGGAATGTTTAAACCAATGTTTCAAAAGGCAGAAGTCATAAATCGTAGTCGTTCCTGTGATGGAAAGTAATTAAATTTATGGTTTGTTTTTTTGCTTTTTAAGACGCCTTGCCTCTAAGAGTGAAGCCCATGGTTAGACATACCCTTTGCCCACTGTGTGGCCCCGAAATGGGTGACAGTGTCTTTTGACTGTGTCCCACATAGGGAAGCTATTGCTGATAGGAAGTACCTTTCTCCAAGGTGACAGTCTCAGCTTTAGCATGTATAAAAGCCATCTGAGATCTTTGTTTAAAATGCAGCTCTGATTACAGCTTCCTGGACTTTGAATTTCTTGGTTTGATTAGAGTCTATACTCGTCAGTCAATCTACTTGTCTACAGAACTTCTGTGAAAGCAACCTGCCTCTCATGACTAAGATAAATCCAAGATGAAGTCCAATGGGTAAATGATGTATCCCTTTTCAGAAAAGAATTTATGTGTGTATATTTTAATTTGGACTAGGAATTTCTACAAATGATTGTAACAGTGGGTGTTTGGGGGCCAATATCCCCTCCAAAGAAAAGTAGCCCTGTGGACAGCCTCCTATCTTAAGAAGCAGAGCTTTTGTGTCAGGTGTGAAGCTAAGAAGTTGGAATGTTCTTTTCTATGGCTTCAAAGTAGCTGGGGTTTGGTTTTGTTTTTCAAATGAAATGTGTCTTTTGAAATTTTCAGAGTGAAAGAAGCAACTTAAGAGCACAATTGTAACTGTATTAGACTCTTCAAAACTGAAACTTAAAGTTTTGAAGGAAACTTTAAACGCAGGAAATGAGACACAGCCAGATTTCTATGTGATTATCACTCAGCTTTCTCCCCTGGGCACTTCCTTTCCTGTGTTTTTGTCTCTTCTGCACAATGTGTGTCTACATCATGATTTGTATGCAGCATCTTCCTACACACAGGATGAAACTAACCAATGTCCACATGGAGACAGTTATGAGGACAATCTGTGACAGGATGAGGGAGGTCACTATCTGGGTCTACCAGTGATTCTGCAAAGAGGTGGCTCATGACCGTGGGCAGTCATTTCTTGTCTTGAACCACCTTTCTCTTTTTGTGATGATGTCACACATAGTCTGGTGCAGTGAGAAAAAAAAAGTCATCAGAATTTGAACCCCAAATACTTAATTTGATCAGCACTAGATTTGAGAGCTCAAGAGGTCACGTTTTTAAAAAGAAGCTGGCTTACTGGTTTTCCTTCCTTCCTTCCGTCCTTCCTTCCCTCTCTCTCTCCTAACTTTTTTTTTTTTTTTTGATATTATAGAGTAGTTGGTGTAAGAGCATTTACCTGTAATTTCGGCCTTTGGAAGTCGGAGACAGGAGATTCTGGAGTATTAGGCTAGCCTGAGCTACCTTTCTCCCTCACCAAAAAAACACCTCAAAAAATAAAATCCCAATCCTCATAGAGTTGACCAAGAGAGATATAAATTTCTTATATTATTTTCAAAACATAAGCTTTAGTAATAGCTAATGTTAGTCTGGACAAGTTATAAAAATATTTGGGTCATAATAAAAGAGCTATGGAAAAGGCATTTTTGGATCTTGTGAAATAAAAATAAAATAATATATGGCAAATATATAATATACCATGTAGACAATGATTTCAAAAATTGGCACTGCTCATTACCTATGAGTAAAAGAAACAGCTAGCAGATGATAGCTATAAAAATTAATATAATCAGAATATCAATTTTTCACGCCACAGAACTATAATATTCTGTTATACCATGTCAAAAAATCCTGTAGTTGTACAAAGAAACCAGACAGGAGATTTTCTATGCTTCAAAGGAACATTTCAATCTCTGCTAAACTTACTTCTATAACGGGAAGATTGGTCTTATGATAAAGGTAAAACAACAGATAGAAAAACAAGCTAAATGTCTATCCTTGTCATAAAGGAGTAAGATACCCTTCTCTGAGTCATTCACCAAAAAGTATGGATCTTTGAGTCAGCCCCAAGGGAGAGTAGATTGACCTAATAGGAAATTACAGGCCAGAAGAGGAAATTTACTGCTCAATGTCACTGGGCTTTGATACTCTGGAGCTGTGAGACCTGAGGCCAGGAATATACAAGGAATGTGTCTGGGGTCAAGGTCATGGTGTGTACCTAAAGACAAGGAGGAAGTATCTTTGAGTGAGGAACCACTGATAATTCTTGATTTTAGTGATGTAGCTTGACAGGTGGACAAATGAAAATGGTTTTCTCTGTAATATGAAACCACCCTTTGTAAGAAGGCAGACAACACAGCTGAGTGGTGAGCATGGCTGTTTCTTCATAAGGCTTTAAGATCAAGAATTAGACTATTGTCATAAATGAACTGTTTAGTGCATTGATCTGTTTCCATTACGGGGCGTTTGGTGAGATGTGTCATGAATGGCTCCTAGAGGCAGCAGAATGCAGGGGAATACCTGTGTTGCTGAATAACTTTCAAAACGCAATGATGGGCAAAGTGCTATACAGCAAATTCCCCACAGAGGAGGGAGTGCTTCCCTTCCAGCCACTGAATGAAGCTAGTTTCCAGTGTTTAATGCTCTTGTCCTGCCTGCCCTGCTGTCTCACCTCATGCCGGGAAATCTGAGCCTGGAGCTCCTGGATGTTACTGGTGGCCACAGGTTTGTCCTCGATCTCTCTGTGAGCTCCTTCAATTAGCTGCTGGAGATATTTCATTTCCTGTTCATATTGTTCATACTGCACCACTGCCTCCTGTAACAGAAAATAAAATGAGAATGTGTTTTCCCATAAAGTTATTGGGTGGCTTTGCCACTAATATTACCTTCTGTCCCATAGAAGAGAATGGTAAAGTCCTGTAGATGGCCCAAATTATCAACTTTCACTTAGATACATCGACTTTATGTGTTTTTGAAATACTATAATAGTATTTGATTAATGAAATTGATCAATAATGAAATCAAAATAGATGAGAATTTAGGAGTCTCTGCTCTGCCTACTATGATTGTCCAGAAGATGAACAATGGCCAGTGGGTGGAGCTTAAGCTTCCTTGTCTCTTTGTATAAGAGCTACTGACTTATGGGTTGGGAAAATGGCTCCAGTTGGTAAAGCAACTGCCATGCAAACATAAGGATCTGAGTTCCAATCCCCAGTATTAAAACAAAGTGCACATCTGTGACCCCAGTACTAAGAGGTGAGGGGTTAAGGGCAGGAGGCCCCCAGAGCTCACTGATGAGCTGGCTTAAGCAAATCTACTAGCAACAGGTTCAACAGAAGGCTGTGCCTCAAAAAATAAAATAGAGGGCAATCAAGGAAGTCAGTGTTGACCTCTAGCCTTCACATACATGGACACAACCCCCCCCCCATATACACACACCACATTATTACGTATATATCGTACATAAAAATGCAAAGCAAAATTAAAAACAGTGTTGAACAACAAAAGACCAGTCATTCTTTATAAAAAAAAAAATCACGAAAAGATAATTTTCATGTAAGATAATTTTTAAAAAGCTTTCCCCCAGGCTTTTGTGTATGATCCACATGGCAGTCTTAATCTCCTGATTTTATATAACTACAACAGACTGTCAAATTTAGCACTCTGGGTGTTTTGATGGCTGAGCCCACACAATGCTAAGAAAAGCAGCCCATGACTCATGTGCACTTGCTCTGTGCCATGGGCCCTGCTAGCTGAACTGGCTGTATAGCTGCACCTGCCTGCATGATGTTGTACTGCTGGATGGCTGTGTGCTGCAGCTGACTGGCTTCCTCCTGCAGTCTTAGAGCAGCATGGCACAGAGGCAGGCTAGCAACCACGTCTTCGGGGATGCGGAGAGCACTCTGGCAGAGCTGCACGGCTTGAACCTTCGGCTTCAGCGACTCCATCTCAGACAATAGATGCTGGAAGGGGCAGTATCAGGGCTTAAGCTTTCAGTAATTTCATCATGTGTTGCATAAACAAAGGCATTTCCTGACTTGTAGCTACGGGGGTCAATAGTTTGTAAGGAAGATAGGCTCTAAACAATGCATCTGTGTTAAGACTAGCACTGGGCTTAGAAACACATTTTCTTGTCGTATTTTTAAAATATAGACTCCCCCACCTTATTCATCTCAAATTATTGCAATTGTATATATATGTATTCATATGTGGGTGTGTAAATGTATATTTGAGTTCCTATTTGCAAGTACATAGTGGGAATTATACATATATGTGTGCGTGCGTAAGGAGGTCAGAGACAACAAACAGAATAGCTTGACCACACAGGACTGTGGTACCCAGAAGATCTTAGCTACACAATTGCCAAGACAGGCCTAATAAAATTCAGCCCGACTGTAGGTCTGAGTCTTTTACTAGCAGCAGATGGCAGTTCCAGGAAAAGCCCATAACAAACACCACCCAGGGAGGGTCTAGCACCTAAGGAGAAGTATTTGATATTCCATACATTCCAATTGAAAGATAGTCCCTGAACCCAACACACATGCCTATTCCCCTTGATCTTGCTAAGATACTCCTAGACAAATGTGTCAATCAGGGTCCTGAACCCTGGAGATCCCTCACTCCAACCTCTTCTATGATAAACCAATCCAAACAACAAACAAAAACAAAACCAACCTACTCTGCCCAGGCTTGGTGTCTCTACTCTAACTACAGGGTCAGACAGGGAAAGAGACTAGGCTTACACTTGAATAAAGGCTCTTTGCTTTTACATTCGAGATTCAGTCTCCTTGGTGGTCTTTTGGGGGTCTCCTCAATCTGGGCATAACAATTCAATAACTAGTTATGTTTTCAAATGTTAAAACATGATCTCTCACTGGTCAAGAGCTTGCCAAATAGGATAAGATGGGTAACCCATAATCTCCAGGGACCCACCAGTGTCTTTTCCCCTGTACTGTGATTTTTAAACACAGGACACCCTGTCTTTTTTATTGTTTTTCTGATACAGGATCTCACTATGTAGCCCTTGCTGGCCTGGAACTCATGTAGACCAAGCTGGCTTGGTCTTTCTGCCTCTGTCTCCCAAGTGCTGGGGCTTAAGGTGTGCTCTACCTGGCTACACTTTTTAACATGAGTTCTGGGAATCTGATCTTGCGATTGCAAGGCAATAACTTTAATGGTTGAACCATTCCTCAAGGCCATTCTAAATTCTTTTTGCTTACCTGTCGATGGGACAGTTGCTCCTTGAGACTAAGGCGCCCCACTTCTGGGGAAGTCAGACTTGTCTGGGCTTGTTCCAAAGCTGCCTGCAAATTTCTCAGCTCTCCTTCAAACTTTTTCATATCCTAGAGAACAAATCACATTTAACATCAGTACGTTGACTTTAAGTTCAGTCATAGCTGAAGAATGGCATCATACTCAAGAAACTATCTCATCATGGGTGAACACTTTCACCCCCTGAGTCTGGTGATATATTTATTGTCTACTTAATAAAAATAGTCTGGAATATCAGGGGACAGAGCCAAGCCAAAAAAGTCAGGGAGTGGTGATCCATGCCTTTAATTCTATTACTACCCAGACCCAGACAGAGAGCTCTGTGATCTAAACCTCTGGGAGTGCAAAGCCTAACTGCCACGCAGTGGTAGCATACATCTTTAATCCTAGCACTAGGAATGTTGAACCAGGAAGTGAGATAGCTGGGCCGAGGGAGGGAAGGGAGGAATTCAGCTCCCCTTCCACTTTCCTTTTTTTGGCTGAGAAAGGAGAGGCCACAGTCAGAAGGTATGTGAAGACAGGGCTGAAGACTCGGCTGGGTGAGAATTGGCTTTGGTTTGTTTCCTACCTCTCTAATATTTGATTATCTTTTAATTAAATATACAATATATCACCACACTGACAGCATACCAGTTGTTTTTTATTTTATTTTATTTTTACCTTGGCTGCATCTTGCAGACTCTGCAAACGACCTCTCATCATCTGTCGTAACTCCCCAGTCTCCCGTCCTAACTGTACCACTTGCTGTGACATGTCTTCTGTACAGTACACGTTGCCAAGGTATTGCACTTTCTCAGCCATTGTTTCCAGGTCGCTGTCAATTTCTTCAGATTCTTCTAGCAGCGTCTAGAGTGAAGTGTTGATATTTGTGAAACTTATAGGCAGAAGATACACACACATATATAGTAAGACCAGCAGACTAGAAAAGAGTCAAGAACTAAGCTGCAGTCTACACTTGTCCTATCCTTGCTGTGAGATCTTTTATGAGCATGGTACAACAACGTTTGGCCATCTCAGCCCTGTGAATCCACTTACAAGCTATACATTGTTATCCTGGCTGCATAGAAAACAAAGGAGAATCCAGGCCACTTGTTACTGAATGTGGGACTTGAGGTTCATGCTTTCTCTCACTCAGGTTTCCCACATGGAGCAGGGAGATTCCAGCAGTGTAATGCTTGGATACACTGTGTCTAGATCACCTCTCTGGATCTGCTTTCTGGAACCAAATCCTGAGCTATATATACATCTGCAGGTAGAGAGTATCTGTCAGTGTCTTCGGGGTGCTTTTGACATAAAGCCTAGGTTCCTAAAGACTTTTGTCCACCCTTCTTATCAGTTGGTTCTTAAAATTTTTATTCTTCTAAGTTTTCCAGGGCATCAAAGGCACCCAATTCTTTCTAGTTGTTAGTATTTCCACATGACCGTGTGCTTCACAGAAAACGTGTGTTGGGAGTAAGCAGCAGTGTTTAGGACTTGTTCACTGTTGCCTTGTCCTGAGAAGCCTTCCTTGGCCTTCCTCTTCAGTCAGGCAGTTATGGTTCCCAAGGCCCCTAGGGTATCTGGAGCCCTCCCAGTCAGTACTTACACATTGCAACTGTTCCCCTCTCTTGTCCTCTTTTAACTGTAGGAACAAGGGAAGATCCCTTCCATTCCAAATGCTTATTAAAATTTCCAGATAAGAAAAGTATTGTATAATTTTCAGGTCAACAAAAAAAAATGAATTAGTCTGAAAACTATTTTAAAAATTACTTCATTTTTTTTTTTGTAAAGAAGAATGAAGCTACATCATTTACAGAAAAATGGATGTCACTGGAGATAACTCTTACCAAGTGATTTAAGTCAGAAAGACAAATAATACACATTTTCTCTCAGTTATGGGTCTTGGACTTTACAGCTACACAAAATCCCCTGAAAGGAAAGCCAAGCTCTCTCGGGAACAATGAAGACTGATGAAGGGGTGAAGTAGGGAGGGCAGATGGCTCAGTGGCACCTGCTGACCTTGCAGAGGACCAAGGTTCTGTTCCCAGCACCCACATAGTGGATCACAACTGCTTGTAACTGCATTTCCAGGAGATCCAATGCTTTCTTCTTATATATGTACAAGTACAGGTGTACACACACACATACTCATACTCATAATAGGGAAATAAATAAATTTTAAAAAATATGGAGAGTAGTAGTATATAAAAAATATTCTCAAAATATATTATATGCATAAAATAGAGTTGTTTAATCATTTATTATTATTTAATAATGCTAAACTAATTTTTAAAATCTCCTCAGATAGGCATGTTGGCTCACTCAGGAATGCAGTGAGTTTAAAACCAGGCTGGGCTTAATAATAAACTCCAGGGCTATACAACAAGACTTCATCCCTAAAGACAAAAACTGCAATAAAAACTTTCATGGCGTCTTCTGTAACCTGCATTATATCTCACTATATGCTAGCATCTTACAAAAGCACTGCCTGATATTTAAATTTCCTTTAAAAATCTACTACAGGGCCATCATGAGGACTAAGCAGGTCAGCATATTTGCTGGGCAAGCCTGGTAATCTCAGTGTAGTGGGGGGATCCCAGAGTGGAAAGATGTCATTGTGTCCTGATTATTACACATAGGCATACCTGAATTATCCCCCAACATACAGAAATATACAAATAAATAATAATATCCCACAACAGTCATTAATATTACATTAAATGTTTTCAATATTTTGGATTCAAGTCTCACTTAAGGAATCCAAGAAGTGAAATCAATAGGCCTAAGTCATGCCATCTTTGATCACCACCATATAAAAAGGTAATTGCGTTTCAAAAGATTTTACTGAATTACCAGCATTGGTAAAAATATAGCAGTCAGTCAGTAGTGTCATACACCTTTGATCACAGCACTTGGGAAGCAGAGGCAAGCAGATCTCTGAGTTCGAGGTCAGCCTGGTCTACAGAGTGAGATCTAGAACAGCCAGGGCTATACAGAGAAACCCTGTCTTGGGGAGAGGGGGTTGAAAAAACACAGTGTTTTCTTGACAGTTAAAAGTTAAAATTCCTTTTATCTTTTCTGTTCTTAAATCTGCATCTTTAGATTTCTAGAAGTTGTTAGTATTTTTGTTGTTTAGCAGCAAATTTGTAACATGTTTAGTCTGTCAGCATCTAAACACATCACACAGCAAAGCACCAGAGCTGTCTGAGAGATACAGTTATCCGTATCTTGAAGGAAGGAGTGTACTGAGGAGAGGCAGGAGATGATAGATAGTGGCTGGAATTTGAGCTGTGGAAACATTCCAGGGAGAAAAAATATCCCAAACCTAGAACTATATCAGGTAGGAAGACAAAAGGAAATTTATTTTTCCTGTGAAAATAGAAAAAAATTACCCACGTGACCTAAATGAGAGCCAGCCTGCATTTTGTGGCAAAACCTGTTAGAAACATGCATTAAATTCAATAGTAATTTGCTAGGGGGATGAAATAATTTCCGGGAGAGTATGACCAAAAGTAAAGGAACATTTTTGTCTCCTAAGGTCAGAGGAAATGAAGTAATGTATCCTTAGGGTGTGGAGATAGGGTTTGTTCTCAACTGCTCTGACCTGGAAAGTAAGCCAGATGACTCAGCCCTGGCTACAGCTGAAAAGAAGCAGGTATGAGAACCTACAGGGAGGACCAGCATGTACCAGGTGAGTGCTGGGTGTTTGCTCCCAGTGACTGACATAGGGATATTACTGGCATCTCTCCATGATGACAGATGAGGAGTTATAACTGAAAGACAGTATTTTGTTCCAAGGCACATAGTCCCAGCTGATAGAGTTTGGAATTTTTTCTCCTACAGGGTGTGACGCCTATCATCTAGCCACGTGGAACTGTCCCAAATCAGGTTCTACAGCAGCAACAACAGAAACACAAGGACCATGGCATGGGGGTGACTGTTTTCAGGCTCAGAAACAGGGTCGTATAAAGAAAATAGAGAATATATATTTATGTACAAGTCTTGTGAACTCTCAACCTTAGCTACTTGTGGTGTAACAGGAATAGCAAGTGGCTGTTTGTTTGTTTAAATGCTGTTCTAAAAATTACATGTATTTATTGGTAAGGGAGCCACAGTACACATACAGAGGTCACAGGTCAACCCTCAGAATTCAGTTCTTTCCTTCCACCTGGGAGGACCTGGTAATCAAGTCCAATTAAGGCATTAGACTTTGTGGCAATGACCTTTCTCCACGGAGTCATCCTGCCAAACCCAAACATTCTCTTTAGGTGGACCATACAATAATTTTGCATTGTAGTCATTTAAATTTTGTGTTTTGACAAGTCAAGTTAACTCTTTTATTCTTAACATATTTTTTTTTCTTCTAAAATTACCTGGTGTAAGACATACTGTTCTCGGAGCTGGTTTGCAGAATTCCATGCAATGTTGCCATGGACCAAGACTTTAGCTTTCTCAATCCACTTCAGAATAGACTCAAGCATTTCATTGTATTCTTCCAAGTGTGACGAGGCCTGGAAAGTAATTAACATGAAAGTAATGAATGTAAGTCCTCTCTGGTGAGTTGGGAATTCAACCCTAATGTGTGTCTTTGCATACAACCACCCTAGGGGGTAGCAATTATATCTGTGACGTTGAAAGGGATCCTGGAAAGTCACCTGCCTATGGACAATCTGTCAAAGAGTTCCCAGTGACTGTAGGGTAAAAATCCAAGTTCCTAATGTGCTTGAGTTATTTTTCTTTTCCTCACTCTTCATTTGCATCTTTTTCTTTTCCTTTTCTATCCTCTTTCTACATCTCATTGCGTAAAGGAGGTGACAGGCAAGAACCAAATCTTGAGGGGTCTCAAAAGCATAATTCACAACCACTAATTCCTAAACTGGGAACAGGGCCTGTTTTCTTGGTCTGGCAGGCGGAGGCAGGAGGACCAGGAAGGGAATCTGGGTCCTCATTGGCTATATTGTGTGATTTTGAGGCCAGCTTTGGCTATATAGAAAAAAAAATTAAGACAAAGTTGAACTACTCATTTTAACTTTAGCCTGATTATAAGATTAATGCTTAATAGATTTGCAAAGGCAAATCTAAAACTAAAAACTTAAGATGTAACTTTACAATATTTAAATATGTCCTAAACTAATTTTATAAAACTCATTAGTGGATGGTTATTCTTATTACAATTACATCTCCAGTTTTCAAAGTTATACAGTCAAGTCTATTCATGTGAAACTTTGTCAAAGTATGATACATTTTTTTTATGAAACAAATATGGGTTCATATGTAAATCATAGAAACATTGCAGAAAGTAAGCCACAGTAAAACATCTTACAGCATCTCTAGTATTGTCTTTTTATTTATTTTCAAAATAAAAATGGTAATAATGTCTCCCTTAAAGCAATTTGGTTATTAGCCTGGGGCACATACCTGGTTGAGTTTGGAGAGCCGGCTCTCAGCCTGCCTGATGGTTTGCTGGTGGAGTTCCACCAACTTTCCAATCTTCTTGGCCAATGGCTTGCCTAGCTGACCATGCTGTTCTGAGAAGGTTTGTATAGCAGCATCCAATTCCATTAACTTTGAATTACAGCCATCTAACTCTTCTCCCAGCTTCTACAGGGTCATCAACAAGAAAGAACAAGCAATTACAGAGAATACATTTCCCAGAGTTTCCATCCTAAGATGAGAATTATATTTTAGACAGTTTGTGTTGATGCTAAGAATTATAAATATCCATACTCCCATCATCTCTTGGGTGAGAACAGCAGAGCAGTGTGTTGTGAGCCTTGTCTCTTGCCCTGAGAGAATATCGTTTTTTCTTCTGTCCCACTCAATGGATTTGAGCTATGTGGCTCATCATCAGGGTGCAAACACAAGATATGATTCATTTGCCTTGGAATTTATAAATTTTGACTTCTACACCATCATGCATCATTTTTCTACTCTATTGCACACATATGCATGTATATCTACAATGTAATTTTAATAAAATGATAAATTACATAAATGGATTAGTATTACATCCAGGTAGTATCTTAAGTGCTTCCCTTTCCCACTGGGTTTCATTATTTCCTTAAGAACTTTCTACAACCTGGTGACTCTGATGGAGAAAACAAGTTATGCCAGCAGCCAAAAGCACCACTTACCTTTCCCCCTCCTTATCTTCTGCCCCCCCTTACCTACTACCCCCTTTCTTACTTTCTGCCCCTCTCTCCTTGCTTTCTGCCCCCCCTTCTGCCCCCCTTACCCTCTGGCTCCTCTTTTGCCTTCTGGGCCCTTCCTTTCCTTCTGGTCTCCCCCTTTTTTATACCTTCTGGCCCCTCCTCCTTGCCTTATGGCCCCACCACCCTATTTTCTGGCCCCCCCTTCTTACCTTCTGGTCAGTCTTAGCTTGGGCAAGATTGTCGGTTCTGGTTTTCAGTTTTGTTAGAATGGTGGTGAGATCTTTGGCCACCTTCTGAATCTGGTGACTGAACTCCTGGCTTGTGGCCTTGCCCTTCTCAATTTCCTGTAACTTCTCTTGGATCTAAAGGACCAAGGGAGACATCAAAACCCACCATTGTTAAAATCGGAGAAGAGATGTTGACTAGTCATATTTTAAATGGACAGTGCTGCTTTGGCACTGATGGACTTCATGAGAATGGGTATGAGGAGTTTCAGAGACAGCTCAAAGTTTAAAAGTACTTGAACAATTGTGAGGACCAGATTTGGATCTCAGAATGCAGGTAACAAACTGGGTGTTCTGCACTGTCTGTAACCCCAGTTCCACAGCAGGCAGTTAGTAGGATTGCTGAGGCGGCTGACTTCCAGTCTCAATGAGAAAACAGTGCTCAGGAAGAGACCCTGCCTCAAAGGATAGGCGGGGGGTCATAAAGAACGACACTGGATGCCTCCTTTTGGCCGCTGTGTATGCATGGCTCACATAAGCATGAGAATAAATAAATAAATATTTTTAAAATGTTTAGAGGAAGAAGATCCAAGCCCCCAAGGCTTTGAGGCTGATTTATTCTTGGTAGCTTTGTGCATTTACTGTGCTCGTTCTTATGTTCCAGTAAGAAAAGAAATCCATGTCTGTTTCCTGAGTCATTTATTAAATATTTATAGATGCTAGTTAGGAGCTGACCCTAGCTTGTCTACTCACTGACCTTGTTTCTGTGATATAGAGACTCATTATAGCTTTTTCCTTCTTTTTACTCTGTGTGTATGTGTGTGTGTGTGTGTGTGTGTGTGTGTGTGTGTAAAACAGAAACATGTGAAGGGTGGGCTACTGACTCTTGGGCGTTCTTCCACCATGGAATTTCTGGGGAGTCAAACTCAGGTTGTCAGGCTTGGCAGTATGTGCCTTTCCCAGCTGAGCCATCTCCTAAGATATTTTTCTTCATGAAATAGAAACATACCCACAAATAGTTAAAGGCATGAGGCTTGTTTTCAAGCACCCTTTTAAAAGTGTCTGATAGTGACATGGCAACTTCCTTAGCTTTCAGCTGTATCCCTACCACATAGGAACAAAGCAGGAAGTGAATGCAGTGTGAAAACGGGTTACAAATGAGGACTTGAAAGTGTGGCTCAGTGGCAGAGTGCTTCCCCAGCAGCATGGGTACGGTTTAGTCACCAGCAACACACACACACACACACACATACACACACACACACACACACACACACACACTACAATGAGTTTGATTTGATTTATAGCAACATTTACTTCATGTGTTTTTTTAGAATATAATTCTGTGAAAAAAATAATCCAGAGCACAAATGTAACTGCATGTGGGGATGCACATCTATAATCCCAGCACTCAGGAGGCTGAGACAGAAAAATCAGGATCTTGAGGTTGAAGCTAGGCTGGGTTACTATAGTGAGCATGTCTTAAAAATAAATAAATTATAAATGTTTTACTTTTGTTTTGTTTTGTTTTTTCTTTTGAGATAGGGTTTCCCTTTATAACAGTTGCAGCTGTCCTGGGAACAAATGTTTTTCTTTAGATATAAGAAAGGCCTTTTGAATTCTCAGAAGCAATATTGCATTAGTACTGTCCTAGCCTGCATCATTTTGACTTGAATACCAAAATAACTACTTAATTGCACAGAGTAACTCTAGCAAGCAATAGATGAACCAAGGTCTAAGTTCAATAGGCCAGTTAGATATTTAAAAAAAAAAATAAAACAAACAGAAAGCAACAGCATGTTTTTGTTTCTCAAAATCTTGGTGCAGTAGAACTGGATTGTGATATAATTTTCAAACACTCTGGAGATTCAAAAGTGCAGCATTGCTGTGTGAATTCTGTGGACTTTGTTTTCTGATCCACAAAGCATTGCTGCATCCGTGTCTGTTTTCCCTTTGTGCCACACTGAGTTGTCTATAATTGAACTTCAAAGGCTCTAAGCCATCAGCTTACTACATTTCCACACAGATGCCACATGGCATGTTTTTTTTTTTTTTTTTAACATGAAGGTGAATCCTATTTATGGGAGAAGAATCCCAAATCTTCTGGTCTTTGCAGCAAAAAGGACTATATTATTCTTGTTTCAAACAATTTTCAAGTCTGTAGTCCTGAGTTCTGGTTATGATGTGCCTTCTGTCTGTTGCTTGGGAGACAGGGCAGAATGAAGCCCTTCCTTTAATGGCCTGGACCCTCAGCACTCACACTAGCAACACCTATGTCCCTGGCTTTACATGTTTCCTTCCCATGAACATCCTTTTCCTTCAATATCTTTACCCACTCATCTTGCTGAACTAAAATCACAGTTTGAGAGTGACAAGCACGCACTGGTTACTCAATATTAATATTGAAACATATCATGTCTTCCTTTTTGTTTAAGATATTATTTTATTCATGTGTGAGTAAATCAATTCTATTTCTTCATTTATGCCTTGAACACCAGGTTCCTGTTACTGGGTTACTGGTGCTGTTTAAGGACATTGTAGTTCTTTTTGAACATGGGGCTTAGCTGGAAGATGTGGGTTCCTGTCTATAGCACTTGAAATTTATAGCCATCTCTATGTATAGCCCAAGATTTCTGATTTCTGCTTTCTGGTCTCCAGTATTTGAGGAGTCCGAGCCACACATTCCTGCCATGTCCTCCCAACCACAATGGAATGTCCTCCTGAGCACAAACAAATCCTTCTTCCCTCGTTAACGTCTGCTGGGTTTTCTGTCATAGTAATGAGAAAAATAAACAGTACATTTTTCTAGCATTACTGTTCTTAACCATTATCATTTGATATGTTTCTTGTCTAGGAACAAGTTCCAAGTGAATGCTAATTGTTTTATAGTGGTCAATTATTTATGTTGGTTTTCTGAGAAATATAATGGTGCAAACCAAGACACTTATAGGACTAAACATGTAAAAGAACAGAAAGCCCCTCCACACACCCAATAAGGTCACCTGATCATGGATCTTTAGGTCCAGTGCAACTTCAGCTAGCTGAAGGGAGATTTCAGATGGTAATATAGTATAAAGACCTAAGTACTTATTCTTCTGTTCTTCTGCAATTTTCTCGATGCTCTCCCGGTGCCTTGTGGCTTCTGCTAGGAGAACCTGAGGAAAGAAAGCAAAACAAGAAAATAGTCGGTACCTAATAGGGAACACACTTTTTATAGATCTAGAGATAAAGCTATCTTTTTTTTTTTTTTTTTTTTTTTTTTGCCAGTTTTGAAATTAGAGAAACATCTTACAGGGGAATGAGCTTTGACATGTCACCTTTCATCAGGCAGCTAATCCCATGAAGGGATAATACATGCCTAAAAGTCATAATTAACTAGTCATTAACTGTACAATAGTAACCAAGGCAAAGGCCACATTTTGTGTCGTGGGCACAGAGAGAGAGGAGACTTCTGTACCTTCAGTTCTTCTAGCTGTGTGTCTATTTCCATTGTGGGGTTCCCTAAATATTCCTTTGTTTCTTGAACCCAGGACTTCACAGAGTTGATTTTCGTCTCCACTGCTTCTCGATCCTGGAGCTCCTCCTTCACCAACTTCCCATGACTCTTCACTTGATCCTGCATCCTTCAAAATACCAGAGGGAGAAAGCAGAAGAGGATCTGAAGTGAACCGATCTCTCCTGGGCATGACACCGTTTTACAGCAGATATATAGAAAGGGGAAACCTAGTATGTTTGTGGTAGGTAATGTTACTTCTCATTCTGTCAGATATTGCTTAGTGACACCAGGGTTCAGGTCAAGTATAACAGAAGAAATTGCATCACTGGAGGTGAATAATTTATCTCTGGGAATTTGAGAGTTGACTTCATTCCCAGCCACTAGATTGCTACTTATTTCGCTATGCAGAAAACCTAGAGATAACCAGATTCTTTTCTTCATCTTTCATATGTGCTCAAATGATACAGTATTTGAAGGTAATATGTCATTGGAATATGGATGGCCGAAAGAAGCCAGCCTTTAAAGAAAGAATCAAACTTTAGACATGTCACCATGATTAATGTCAATGCCCTGATTTAAATTAATGGGATAAAAGGCTTTTCATACATAGCATCAGATTATCCTAACACCATTAATAACTAAGAGAGGTGAATATATATTTGTTGAGGTAACATTATTTAAGAGAAGACTAAAACTTTCTAAGGACATTTTCCCAATGACCCAAGAAGTAAATCAGGCCAGTTTTAGGTCATCAAGATGAACTTTCTCCTAGATTCACTATCAAGAAATGGGATTAATTGCCTAGATTTCTGTATCATTCTTGTCCTATCTCCTACATCACCAATAGGTTATCAAGTTTCCCAAACCAACATTTTAAATAATGCTCAGTTGCTGAAAGTCTATGTCTAACCTGGGACTTACTAATAGCCAGGCTGACCTCAAACTCATGACCCCCCTGCCTCAGCCTGCTGGTGGTTAGGATAATAAGTATGTGACCTCAAACTCATGACCCCCCTGCCTCAGCCTGCTGGTAGTTAGGATAATAAGTATGTGACCTCAAACTCATGACCCCCCCTGCCTCAGCCTGCTGGTGGTTAGGATAATAAGTATGTGACCTCAAACTCATGACCCCCCTGCCTCAGCCTGCTGGTGGTTAGGATAATAAGTATGTGCCAGTATGTCTGGCACTTGTTATTTTTTGAATGATGCATTCTCTCCCCCACCACCCAAGGGATTTCTAATCTTTGTATATGTCATTCCACCCCAGTGTCATCCAAACCCATGCAATTTCCAGATGCAGAAGACACCTTCTTTGCCGTCCCTCTAAACTAGTCATCTCTGCTTATAGTCACTTAATGTCTGTGGTGGTCTCTCTTCGTTGCCAGCTTCCCTGGGTGTGGAGTCACCCCATAAGTGTGACAAGTACACTTATGAGCAACTTTCCAGAGATGCTGAACTGAAGGGGGATGCCCTCTCCTAAATGTGGGCGGACACTACCCCATAGGCTGGGATCCCAGTCTGAATCAAAAGGAAAACAAGAGAAAGCAAACTTGAGCACAACCAGGGATGCTCTGTTTTCTGTCTTAGATGCGTTGAGAGCAGTGACCTCATGATCCATCATTGCTCCCCTCATATGGCAGGCTGTATCCCTTCAGACTATGAAACAAAATCAAACCCTCCTTCCTTAAGGTGATTTAGACACAGTGACAAGAAAAGGAACAACTGTGTGTATATTTGGTAATACTTTACTGAACTGATCCTTCAGTCACCATCAGTACTTTAAAATGAGGAAGGTTAGATAATGAGTCAATTTGACTTGTCAGTGTATCCCCCCTTGTGTGTGTGTGTGTGTGTGTGTGTGTGTGTGTGTGTGCGCGCGTGTGCAGATGTGGGGGTATGAGTATACATATATGTACAGATGCATGTATGTGTGCATGTATATAGTAGTGGCAAGAGGTCAGACTTGGGTGCAATTCCTCAGGAGCTAGCTATCCATCTGGGTTTTTCAGACAGAGTTTCTATGGCCTTGAGTTCCTGGAGTAGGAAAAGCTGCATGGGTAGTTAGCCCTGGAGATCTGCCTGTCTCTATGTCCCTGCTGATGGGATTATAGGTATGGGCTACCATGTTAGGCTTTCTCTTTCTTTCTCTCTCTTTAGTGTGAGTGATGAGGATCAAACTCAGACTACCATGCTTATACAACAGGCACCTTACCAAATGAGGTATTCTTCTCATAGCTCTTCTTAGCGTATAATATTTCTATTATTAAATATGAACTTGTCTAAAATATAAACTTGTCTAATAAGGAATGGAAGAGCTAAGAAAACCTAGAAATAGAAATGATAGGACTACATCTCTACTTTTTGCAGATAGCAATGGTAGAGTGTTTTTGTGTACCCCAGGAGTCCCTTTGAGTCAAGGCCAATTGTAATAGAGAACAAAATGGGAGTATAATTACTTGAGACACTGATCTTGCAATGCGGTGATTTCCTGAAGGATGGGCACTTCTTCTCCAGCACCAGAGAGGGCTCCGTCTTGCAGCATGCTCAGGGCTCGCTGCTGGAGCACACCGATGGCAAGCTGCTGCTGTTCTAGCTCCAGCAAACAGCTGTCGTGGCATTCAAGGAGAGCCAAGAGTTCTGCTTTGGTGGCCTTTTCTGTTAAACTTCCAGGTAATTTGCCTTGCAGTTGATTGAGCATTTCGGTGGTCTCCTTAATCTAGTGATAAGTAGACATCTTATGAAGCTCAAAATTATACTGAAAAAAAAAGTATGGCGAATCCACTAAGTGCCACACTTGACATTGTTAACCATGATGACATACATTCTAAATTTTAGAAATGAAAACCAACACGGTAGTTTTAAGGTTAAAGTCCACCTCTCTCACCCTGGGTTTGAATTATTAATCCCCAAATCTTATCAAGGTAGTCACAGACTTTATGAACAAACACACAAAATATCCATTCTTAAAGTTAGCCTGAGCATGTGTGTGAGTCACAAAGAAGACACATGTCTAAAACACTGAACTTTACCTAACGGGTGGAAGAAATTACACATGGATTTGAAGAACGAGCTCAGTTCTTACAACAACAACAAACAAATTCACTTTGGACTGTTTCCAAAATAGGTTAAAAACTAATGGGGCTTACACTGGTTTGTCTTCTTTTCAAATTTTTTATTGTTTAATTTTCTTTTTAAAGATTTATTTATATATTTCTTTTTGAAGCTTTATTATTAATGTGAGTGTGTATGCACATGAATGCACAAGGCAGGCACAAGAGCAAGAGGACAGATGAACATGTAACGCACATGCGGATGTCATAGGGCAACTTTTAGAAGTACGTTCCCTGACTTCACTGTGGGTTCTAGGGAGCAAATCAGCTCACCAGTCTTGTACTACAAGCCCTTTGACTTGCTGAACCATTTAACTGGCCCTTATTTATTTAAGAATTAGTATATAAAACAACAGATTCCTTTAAAACATTTCATACACACTTGGTTTTGGTTAGTCCTACCACCAGCCCCCTACAGACACACAGCTCCTTTTCCACTCTCCTTGTCTTTTCCCATCCTACCTCTTACATTCATCACTTTGTCTATTAAATTCTTTTTTATTTTTGTCTATTGGCCTCTCCATGCCCTCTGATCCTAACTTAAAACTAAATTGTACAATGCACATTACAGTTTGTTTCATAATTTAGTTTGAAATGATGAAAGTTTTATAAGACTAATTTCAAAAGAGAAGCCTGTGGCCCTTTGAATAAGAAATTCCCCTTCGCCCTCCAGCCTCCCGTGTTTGAATACTTGGTTACTTGGTCCCCAGTTGATGGCCATGTTTGAAAAGGTTTAAGAGGTGTGGCCTTAGTGGAGGACAGATGTCACTGGGAGTGCTTTCAGAGCTAAAGTTTTCCTGTGTTCTGTGTGTGTGTGCATGCGCATATATACTCTTTGCTTTGTGCTTGGGTGCAAAGTATGAGCACTGAGCTTGTTAGATCAACTGCCATGCCTGCTGCCCTGCTGCCCTGCTGCCCTGCTGCCCTGCTGCCCTGCTGCCCCGCCAGTGAGGACCCCTCATCCTCTGGAACTCCAGGCCAAAATAAACTCTTTCTTCTCTAAGTTGCCTTGGTCGTGGTGTGTTTTTATCACAGCAATAGAAAAGTAACTAGCACAAAGGCAAAAGGCAAGATACCAGTTTTTAAAATACATTCTAATCTTTGAGAAATAAAATGAAACACAGTTTAAGCCGATTCGTAATCAAAGTTACCTTATCGCTCAAGCCCTTCCACTCATCTATAGCTTCCTTCAGTATCTTCTCCTGGTCCTGGGCCACAGCACGGAGTCGGGTCCAGCGCTGCCAGACAGTGGTCATCGACCTGCTTAGGGTCGCTTTGCTTGCATCATTTCCGGTTTTCTCTAGTAGTGATGCTTTTTCCTCCAGGGCCACAATTTTCTCATGGAAAGAGTCAACTACAGATACTAAAGCCTGGTGCAGGGTTGGGGGTGAGTAGAGGGAGTTAGAGAAAGATTGATTTTGTTTCTTAAGTTCCATGGACTTGGGTAAAAGCCCAAAGACACTTGCAAAAGGAAATATTTCTATATAAATTTAGGTTCCTTGGGCAATCATGGTGGGGTAGCACATGTCTATAATCTTAGTATTGGGGAGGTGGGGCAAGAGAGTCTGAAAGTCAAGGTCAACCTCAGCTACATGGAGAGTTCAAGACCAGCCTGGGCCATCTGGAATCCTGCCTCAAAAACCCAGAAGTAAATTAATAATTATGAATACATTTTGCTTCCTCTAACAACTCTAAAGTTTTACTTGTCAGAGTTGGATTTAGATTTATTTTGAAAGCTGAATATTATTTATTTGTGAAAGAGAGAAGTTATTTTCTACTTAAGATGATTTTTTTTTTATTTCTGAAAGCCAAAAAAAAAAAAAGAAAGAACTTTTTACTTTGGTGTTTTAGAATGCTATTATCTTCCTTAGTTGGGGGTCACTCAATTCTTTATGTCTGGATTTTGTTAAGTTTGTTAGTTCAAGTTATCAAGAGATGATATTTACTGATGTTTTCAAAGGATTAGTTATTTATCCTGGGGGCTGTCAGGATATGGGTAGGCGTTAAAGATGACGTTTTATGAGTCAATTCTCTCTTTCCACCATTTTTCTGCTGCTGCATGGATTCTGGAAGCTTCCAGGAGATTCTCTCACTGGCAGCTCCCTTGCTGCAGGGCTTCTAGGATTACTAACTGAGGCCTGCACATCTTGCCTTTTATGTGGATTCAGGGGACTCGACTCAGGTTGTCAGGTATCAGGATTGTTCAGCCAGCACTTATACCCACTGAGTCATCCCCTAGCCTTTTGCTGCCATTTTTAAAGTACCGTATATTTTCAGAAGTAGACTGCTTTGAATTTCTCTGAGGATCCTTAGTTATGTATTTCTTGTGAACACCCCCCAACTATGTCTATTTGTGTTCTTATCATACTGAAAAAAGCCAGATGGAATTAAAGATTTAATGATGTGATTCTGGAAACATAACAAAGACTTGTTGCAATTAACATTAAAAAGACATTAAAATAAATAACAATGACAAAACTGACCTTGTGTTTTGACAACTTTTCTTCAGCTTCCTGGCTGGAAGATGTCTTCCACAAGGAAAACTCAGACAGCTTCTTTTCCACATCATTCATCAACTCGATAACCTCTTCTCTTGTTTTCTGGTACTCCTGCCATTGAACTGTACACCTTGAAAGAAGCCAAGAGAAATAAATAAGCAATACAAACCCAGTTATTTCCACACAGAACTCTGGTGTCTATGTGTCTAGTGATAAGAGAGAAAACCAAATTTACAGGCCAATGTTTGTTACTATATATATTATATTAGCATACTGTGGTCTTCTGTGTGACACTATCTCTTCACATGAACCTATGCTAAATACCTCTGCAGGAGGTCCTGCTGGGCATGGGAGTCCTGGAAGACCTTCTGACTCCTCCTTTCTAGGGAAGCCATCTTCTGAGCTAGTGCTTCCTTTCCAGTTGGCTTGATGAGTGGGTCAAGCTTGGTGACAAGACCTTGGAGTTCCTCCATGTTGCTATGGAACTGACCCTCTGTTTTGAAAAATTCCATGTGACTTTTGAGATTTTCCTCTGCACTCTCAAAATCTAGACCATTGGCAGCCAGCTGTAGCATTTCTTGGGCATCCTCAAGCCAATCGTTAGCTGTTTGGAATACTTGGTAATACCTTTGACAGTGACTGTATATTTCTGTCAAGGTTGCCTGAAAGACAACAATTGTAATATAATTAAAGTCCATTTATAGTAAGGATTACAATAAGTCATTTTATTTTTCCATGTCTGTTCTAGATTCCAGTTCAGAAGTTAACACATAAGTTGGGAGAATTGTTTTCATGATGAGTGCAGCCAAATCCCTTGTTCCTTCTTTTGCTCATCTTACTATAATTCCACCAGTGCAGTTATAATATATCATGGATAAGTAAGGAGAGAAATATGCTGCGGGATAATGCTCTTGTACACTGTAAAGATTTGTTACTCATATTGGTTTAATAAAGCACTGATTGGCCAGTAGCCAGGCAGGAAGTATAACCAAGGTAACTAGACTAGGAGAATTTTGGGAAGAGGACAGGTACAGTCAGGAGTCACCAGCCAGATGCAGAAGAAGAAAGATGAGAATGTTAGATTAAGAGAAGGTACCAAACATAGATAAGAATTATGTGTTAATTAAGTGTAAGAAGTAGTTAGCAATATACTTGAGCTACTGACCCAGCATTTACTATAATATCAAGCCTCTGAGTCAATTATTTAGGAACAGCTAGTGGGTATTTGAGAGTTTCTGGTGGGACAGAAACTTCTGACTACAGAAATAAACTATAAATTTATGATAGCATCTTGACTGAAGCTATATTTGTTGTTGTTGTTTTCTCCCTCAAGACAAAGATTAGTAACTGGATGGTTTTCGAAGTACTTATATCTCAGTAGGTTAAAAGAATCACAACACTGAAGTCTAAATTAACTATTGTCTGGAAATTAATGACTTGCCCTTGATTCTTGAACAATAGTAGAAATTCACAAAGCTTTCTGCTTCAAACCCAGAAGGAATGGAAATACTCTAACTGCACATTAATGAATGGACAAAAGAGGCCACCCTAAAAGCAGAGACAACTATGCAGTAGTCAGGGTCAGCAGCAGACAAGGAACAAATGGAAAGAGAGAGCAAATGTGAGCATGTGGGCTGCAAATACTCCCAATAACATCTAGATAGAGGCAACCAAGGCACAGAGGCAAAGCAGAGACAACCTACCAGACAGACTTAAGCCTGTTCAAGAATTGTTGACTTGAAACAAATAATCAGTGTGACAGTTCAACAGTTCTCAATCTGTGTGGTAACACCTTTGGGGGGTCACATATCAGATATCCTGCATATCAGATATTCACATTACAATTTACAAAAGTAGCAAACTATAGTTATGAAGCAGCAAGGAAAATTTTATGGTTGGGCGTCACCACAACATAGAGAACGCCCTGCATTAAAGGGCAGCAGCATTAGGAAGGCTGAGATCCACTGTGATAGATGATTTTCAAACAGAAGAGGTCAATCCTTGCCCTGCACTCAGGGTCTATCTCTGTACCTTCAGCTGTAGGAAAACAGTTGTTAAAGTTAAATGATGGCTTTGAGTTAACATGGAGAGGAAGTATGTTAAACACACTTTGAAAGCCAGCATTTTGTGTGTTTATTATAACCTTATACAAACACTATATGTTTTGCTGTTTAAAGTGTTTGGGATAGTCTATTTATGAAGAAAAGATAAGACTGATGCCCAAAGAGGTCAGAAGAGGTATCAGATCATCTTGAACTAGAATTACTAGTGATCATTAGCCAGCTCAAGGTTCCCAAATTCAGGTCCTCCACAAGAATATCAAATAGTCTTAATGCCTTAACCACTGAACCATCCTCTCTGAGCCAGAATTATCTTTTGTAGCTGGTTTTCATATAACTTATGTGTCGATGTTTAATTTTTGGCCCTTCTTGTGTGTCTTCTTCTTGAGTTCTGGTTATACTGCCATCTACCATTATGCTCCATTTAAGTAGGTGCATGATGGGCAAAGCAATTTAACTTTACCAACAGAGCTACATTCCGAGGCCCATGGCCAGGGGATTAAAGGAGACAATTCCATGGTAGCTACTGTATCTTTTTCCTTCTATTTAACAAGGAGAATGTGCAGGGCCTTGAGAAATCTGGGAAGTTCTCTACACACTCCCATCACTGTATTTTCTAGGTCTCAGGAGCAGCAGATAGAGTACCCTTGTTCCTAATGGGTTACATTTGACTCCAGGGAGGAAAGCACTCTGACCTAAAGAAGACTAGAGACTTATATGTATGAATCTTAGAGTTTTTTGATATAAACATACATATGCATGTATATGACATGAGAATGAATAATGACTAGAGAAAGACGTGAAATAAATGGGACAGGGCATGATGCATGAAAATGTCTTTATAAAAATGAGTCAGTTGCAAAAAGGAGGAAGTTTTCCTGAGGTTGGTTGAATCTGTTGCAAGCTACACTACCAAAATCATTTATTATCTTTTCTAAAGGTGAGGGGAAAAATGGTACACTACACCAATCTAAGTAAAATGTAGTCAGCATGAGGCACACGACAATGACCACACACATAAACAATAAAACTGGTCTTTGAAGTCACCATTGAGATGATTTGATAAATCAGCAAAAAAGCAGTGCTTTTTTATTCGTTTGTTTTGTTTTGCTTTGCCCTTTGATTTTGTCAGATAAGGTCTCCTGTAGCCCAGGATAGCCTCAAAGTTGGTTTGTAGTTTAGGAAGACCTTGAACTCTCCACATCACAAGAGCTGGGATTATATGCACGACTCCCCCAAACCTGGATAAAATGAGGCACTGGGCTCAAAACAGAGAACCAAACCTAACCAGATATTCCACCTGTTTGCTGATAGTCAGCCTGGAAAAGAAAAGCAGAGCGCCTACAGACCTGCCGAGTGCGTAGTGCTTCCTGTACATCTCCATCTAGCTCCTTGAGCTCAGCCAATGTATGCTCCAGGTCTGCAGAAATTAGTTCCTTGGCTTTGGTGAACTTCTCCTGTTCCTTGTGACTCAGGGCACTCATGATCCTCAGGCTAGACAGGACTTCCTCCTGGTGGATCTGGATCTTTCTGATTTCCTCCTGGATATCCTGGAGGTTGAGGTCAGGGCACACGGGCCCACTGAGCTCTGCCTTCACCCTCCGAAGCCAGTCCAGGGAACGGCTCATTTCCGTCTGGAAATCTATACTCTGCACCATTCTGTTCTCACACTCTGTCACCATCTCCCCAATGCCAGCTGTCAATTGTTTCAGCTCCTCCTGCCAGGACTGGACTTGACCCTTGGCTTTCTCATAAGCCGAAGGATCAAGGTGTGGAGTAAGATCTTCCAGGTGTACAGCCACTCGTTTAAGCAGAATCCCCGAGTCCTGCAGACTTCCAGCCAGCGAGTGGTACACTTTGAGCTTCTCCTCCGCAGGTAGCGTTTCCTCATTCACTTTGGCCTGTTCTGTTTTCACGACTTCCAGTTGACTCTCTAGCTGTCTGCGCATCCTTGCATGCTCTTTGTAACTGTTGGTGGTATCTTCTAACAAACTGACCCTTTGCTCTGCTTGTCGCTTCAGCCTGTGATACAGCGTGGTCAGCTGCAGCATCTTCTCTGGCTCCCAAGGCTGACCTGTGCTGCGAAAACTTTCTTTTTTCTGGTTCAGCTCATTCACGGCTTCTCCGAGGCTCACCACCTCACCCAGGAGGGTTTGGCAGCTCTCTTGAAGAGACATACTCTCCTCAACAATCAGGTCTGAGGGCATTTTTCTCATCTTCAGGAACTGGTCTTCCAGTTCACTCAGAGACTGGGTTGTCAACTCGATCAAAGACGCATATTCCTTTCGAGCCAGAATTGCTTCTTGGATTTTATAGAACTTGTCCTTGGCCAAGTCAACAATGACATTGAATTGTTGAGGCAGAGCACTGAGTTTTTCAGTGAGGTAGGAATGATCAGCTTCATTTAGAGATGGTAGCATGGCCTGCCCAGTCCTCTGCAGTGCAAGCAGAAGGTTTTCATACTCTGGAGATTGTTCTAAAATGTTCTGGTATTTGTCCAATTGTGCATGGAGTTCGGCCCTCCCATTCATGAGATTGATTTCAGGAAATGTGACAATGTCAGCCTGTTTAAGCCAATGGCAAGCTTTATCAAAATCTTCCTTAAAATGCTTTCTAGAAACTAGGCTCTTCTCTAGATCCTGCAACCGGTGACTACATTTTTGCAAAACAGTGTCATAGACACTTTGCAATTCTTGAAGCTTCCCTAGCACTTCGGGCCTTTCTTGCTCTATAATTCCTTTCATCAATTCACGACCTTGTGCCCAGAGCCCAGTGACCTCATTTTGGTAAGTCTTAAGACTGGCCTGGGCAGTCTTACATGTTTTGACCTGCTTGCTCACATCATCTGGAAGTAGGCAGATATATTCCCGGAACATGATCTTTCGTTCATGTTGCTGGATTTGGCTGGTGGCCTGAAAGACAGCCATAAGAAACTGGGTTTTCTCAGACAAAGCCTTATTCAAGTACTTCCTTCGCTGGCCCACCAAATCGCTGAGACAATTCACATGTTTCTGAGCATCTGAGAGTGCCTTCTGGATCACCTTTCGCTCATTGAGGCCGAGGTCAGCCATCACACGATCTGCATCCTTCATCAGTGACTTCAGGAGCATCTGTTTGGTCTCCAGCTCACTGCAGATGGCCAGGTGGTCCATAAGGAGATTCTGAGCCATATCAGGAGGTGGGCTCTGCTTCAAGGCCTCCACAATGTTGGGCTGTTGTTCTTCAGCCCACTCCATTAGCTCCTGGAACCTGGATTGTACCACATTTAATTCCTCCAAGTTGGTGACTGACACCTGGATTTTCCTTTTCACAAGGTCCTCGAGCTGAAACCAGCGTCGCTCCAAGTGGCTGGTCTGTTCTCTCACCAGCTCTTTGTCATCTAGGCTCAGGTGCTCTATCAGCTTCTGCTTGTGGTCTTTCAGGTCCTCAACAGCATGTTTCTTCTCCTGCAATGCCAAGGCTAACTTCTTTAAAGCCTCCAAGTGGACAGCTGTGCTTTCTGCATTGGATCTACACATACACAAACAACACAGGAACAAGTCAGTTCTTACCCTCTTAAATGACATTTCAACACTTTCACTGAGTGGACATTCGTGGCTTAGATTCACCATCACCCACATCAGTTTGTGGTTGATTGATAAGGCTGTTGGCTGATCTCATCTTGACCTGATTCTATATGTTTCTCAACTCTCTTTTTATTAGACAATGCTGCCTGCCAACCACATCTCCATGTGCCTTTAGCTTTCCACAGATCTTATAATTTGTCAAGTAACATTATATGTGTGGTGTTACATACGGAGATACATAGATTTACTGCCTCATAAAAATAAGTGTTTAATGCAGTCAGTAACAATAGAGGTAAAGTCATTTCTGATGGATCAAGGTACAATGGTAGAATGCTAGATGGAACAATTTGGAAAGTACAACCAATGGCTCAGTAGCTATCTATATGTACTTGGTTATTTTTATATATCTCTGCATTTATGTATGAAAAATTTAAATACATGTGTGATTTAAATCACTTTTTTCATTACAAAGCCCAGATTAAAAAAAAATGAATCTTACAGTCTCCTGGAATTAAAGGTAATCAGTTATGAAGTATGAAAAAAATCAGACTTGTTGATAGCATGACTAAGTTTGGTCTTAGATACATGAGGTTTAAGATCCCTCTGGAATTAATGTAAGTCAGATACATAGGAAGATATAGCTGACATTGACTGCATTTATTTAAAAAAAATTAAAATGCTGAACACCAAGAAAGAATAAAAATGAGAAAATGGTATGCCCAAAATAAACAAACAGTAAATCTTATTATGATCTGCCTACTTCTAAATAATTTTTTCATTTTGTATTGTATAAAACTAATAGGTTATATTTTAAAAGTTCATTTTTTTAGGAATTGCAGTGTTATAAAGCATGGGGATGTTTTCACATAATATACTAGAATGTGTGTGTGTGTGTGTGTGTGTGTGTGTGTGTGTGTGTAAGGCAAGCACTTACTTTTTAAGGAATAAAAGCTATGTGTGATTCAAGGACAAGACAAAGGGCATAATTTAACTGAATGGCAAAATAATTTCCTAGAATATAAATGATGTGATTTGAAACTAAAATGTTCTGCCATAGGCTCATGTGTTTGAACACTTAGTGCTCAGTGGGCAGCACTGTTTGGAGAATTGCAGAACCTTTAAGAAGCACAATTTTGCTAGAGGAAGCAGGTCACCAGGTTGAACTTTTAGGTTATATAACTCAGCTTGATTCCTATCTGTTCTCTGCTTTCTGTTCCAAGATGGGATAGTCCAGATGCACATCCCTGCCACTGGGGGATGTCTGTCACCTTATCCTTCCCTCTGCATGGACTGCATTTCCCCAAACTCTTAAGCCTAAATAATACTTTCTCAGAGCAATAAGAAATATATCTTATATAGAGACCAAACTATATAAAGTACAAGTATATATACATAAACATATACATACACACATATATATACATAAACATATACATACACACACATATATGTGTATATGTGTATGTGTGTATATATATACCAGAGGCTTGACAAGCTGGTGGAAAAATTCTGAGACATGGAGGTTCAAGATGGATCCAGTTCAGAGTCATGGATGGTAACCAATAACTGGCAGTTAAACAAGGTGAAAACATCCAGCAATGTTATGCCTGGAATTGTGTCTGAGAACACAGACACAGGTGTCTCTCTTGCTTATTGGTAATTAGTGTTAAATTAAAGCAGGATGCTTCCCAGTCTACATCTGCTCCACATTAGGATCCTAGTGACTTCTGACTTAGGACTTTCTGACTTAGCATCATGGAAACCCACTGGATGATTTCTGCTACCTGGCCAGGCTATCCCATTCTGTAGTAAACTTTTCAAGAAAGGCTTCTACAATATCCATGTGGTCATGGTAGTTGCTGGTTCTCTGAAGGTCCTGCTCTCTCTGGGCACACAGCTTGTCAGACTGAAGGCAAAGGTCTTGCCATTGGTCATTCAGATGACGTATTTCCTTGTGTTCAGGAGACTCCTGGTTCTTTGTTAAGGTGTTCACCTTTTCTACGATGGTGCTCACAGACGCCTGTTTGCACTGAAGCTGCTTAACAAAATCCTGAGGACGACATTGCAAAACAATATAGTTTAAATATAGTTTTTAAAAATCAGAAAATTAAAAAATCACTATTATTTCTGTTGAACATTGGTTTCCAACTCTGGAAGAGTAGAGTAACATTGATACTTCCTACTTTGTGTTATTTTGAGAAGTACAAACAAAATCTGAAAGTGTGTTTCCTTGAAGGTCTCAGTTTTTTTAAATTATATTGAATAAAAAAAGTGTTTAAGCCAGGAGGTGGTGGTTTACACCTCTAATTCCAGCACCTGGAAGGCAGAGGTAGGCAGACTCTGTGGGTTCTATTCCAGCCTGGTCTACAGAGCAAGCTCCAGGGCAGACAGGGCTATGCAGAGAAACCTTGTCTTAAACAAACAAACAAAACAACAACAACAAAAACCCAAAACCCTCAAACCAAACAAATGAAAACTTTAAAAAAAACACTGTAGATTAAAAAATTTTAGGTGTTTCTGATTTTTATGAAAAACCATATTTGATTCAGAATCTCTCTTTTCTTTTTATTTTGTAGTTACAAATAATATTCAGTAGAAAATATAAATAACTCTTCATCAAAAAAGTCTTAAGGTTTGTTTAAAATATGAATCTCTTTACAATTAATATCCTGACAATAATTCTCAAGTACATACATTATATAGATTATAAATTATATTTCTGCTATATTTAAATCAATTGCATATTAAGGCTCCATTTAACAAATCAGTTTATATCCCAAAAGCTGTAGCTATATGGCAATAAAAATTCTGAACAATGAGGCGCTATGTTTGTTAAATAGCAGTTTGCTGGTTCTATGGGCTAAAGGTCAGGTATCATACTTGCAAGCAGTGGAAAAGACCACGTAGAACTCTGAGAATATACATGAAATATTATTATTTACTTATGGAGACAGGGTCTTGCTACATTGCCTGAGCTAGTCTTGGCCTCCTGGGCTCAAGCCGTTTTCCTTCCCTAGCTTCCAAGTATAGAAAGACTGCAAGTGTGTGTCACTGTGTTCTACCTATGGCTGTTCGCTGCTCATACTCTTACTCTATAAGAGGCTACCCTAGTGTCAGAGGACTCACAAACACCCAGGCATATTGCAATAACTGTTCTGAGTACATTGCATTTTTTGCTCTGTTCTCTGCCTCCTTTATGTGTCTCAGGGAGACATGAGTTCCCACCTTTACTTGAGAGACCATGTTCTGAGCAATATTCAGCTCCAGTTCTGAGTGCCTCCTCTTCATGTTTTGTAATTGTTGGTCAGCATCCTGCAGGTAAATCCAGAGCTCGGCCTTCAGGTGCTTGATCTCTTCCCAGCCCTGAGTTAAGTTCTGTGCTTGGACTAGCCTTTGTTCAATCTGGAGAAAACACAGTTAAACACTATCACTTTTCTATAGACACATCTCTGAGGTGTGTGTTGTTAGTGGGTCCATGTATAGAACCCAACACTGTGCTCATATTCAGCTAGATCTTTATTTGTGTTAAGAAAAGCATATTTCTCTTAGGTTTAAGAGTTTCTAAAGAATCAAAACATCTAAGAGTTCTCCCATGTGATTTTAATCAGTGATGTGAGGATCCAAGAAATTTTAAAAGTGTTATGAGATCAAAAGCCTCCCCAAGTGCTTTTCCCATCAGGTTGAGCTGCAGACACATTATTTGCTTGGTAAGTTAAGGTTGGAGTAATTAAGAAAGGCTTACATCTCTAATACATTAGTCTTTTCATCTTAGAAAATTCTAAGAGCTTGACTCTTTTGTTGTTGTTTTGTTGTTGTTTTTTGAAACAGGGAATTCTAGGGTGCCTTAGAAGTCCTGGCAATACTCCTGCTTCAACCACCCCTACCCCACCTCAGTTGTAGGGTCATAGTCTCACCACACTGCTATACAATACCCTATTAATGTTTTAGATTGTCTTTAGATCTGCTTTTCTGGCTTTTAGAAGTACATAATTTGTTTTATTATGTTTATCAAAGATACTTAGATTATATCATCTTTTGGAAAGATTTAAGCACTAGCTATAGCAGGCGTGATATAAAGAAGCCAGGGCAAGGGCTTCTCCAGGCTGAGTTTTACTTACAGGGGAAAAGAGTAACAAAAACGGTGTGAGGGAACATGAACACGGAAAGACACTGGTAACTAGAACAGAGGAAAGTACGAAAGACAGTGCTTGAATAGATTGAACAGTTCAGCTGTGACTCCACCACACTAATATCCACTTCCACATCTGTAATAGCTAAAGTTCATATACTAATTCATTACTATGATCTAAGAGAACTATAGCAAGAATATCCCAAGAAATGGGATACAGCAAAGCATACAATTTGCTGTTATCATTTTTTTTTCTTTTACCAATTGCTCTGTTTGCTGGATGTCTTTTGCAGTGTTTTTCACTGAGGAGTTTGACAAATCACACATGGAGCAAAGGAGATCCAAGTAGGTCCGTGCCTGCTCCTGCAAAGCTCTGAAGTGTTTGACCTGAAAGGAAAAAAAAATGTATTTATCAGAGTCAGTTAGATGGGTGTACTGTTTAGGCAGCGAGCTGTGTGGTTGGTAGCAAGCATGTTATTGATATTTCAAAAATCATCTTGCTTTGTCAAGTGTTTTCACCACCGTCCTGAAATATATTTGTGACTCATGGGAGAGAATTCCAAACACACTGGCGGGCCTGTGTGTCTGCCATCTGGTTTGCATTATAATTAAAGCTGTCTGCCTGATCTGGGAAAGGGAAAACCCAAGGCTTGTCTCCAGTCTTTCCAGATTTTTCTCTCAGCATTTGTATTTCTTTTTTATATCAGGAAAAGAAGTCACAGCCTATTTTTCACAGCTTATTCAAATGCTTGTGTATGGTGTGGAGAAGAGAACACAGTTAGGTGAGCTGGGAAATGGCACTGGAGTAATGTGCCTTGTGTATGGTGTGGAGATGAGACCACAGTCGGGTGAGCTGGGAAGCGTCACTGGAGTGATATGGCTGGGGTTTCTTTCTCTGCAGGAAGTTCAACATCTGTTCTTCCCTTTATCAAATCCCAAGAGGGGCTCATGTGAGTAGATTTCTCTTTTCATTTTTTTATAGAGATATAGAAACATGGGTCTTTATGACCATTGAGGAAGTGTATATTTTAAATGTTGGTATAAAGCACTCCATACAACACAACCTTGACCATCATGGAAGTGGCATTCTTCTAAAGACAGGCAAGGAAATATGTCAGTAGATATTCAGTGTAGTTTTGCTCAACGCCATGTGGGAGAAAAAAGGGGATAAGTAGATTATGCAGAGGAAGCCCTGCTACCCTATAGGCAGCATATCTGAGACTGCTCAGAGGATTAGATCTGAACATATTCAGGAAGCAAGCCATCAAATACACTAAGGACCGTTGACTCAGATAAACACTGGGTACAAAGGCTGGAGCACAGGGAACAGAGCAGAAGTCAAGGGAACGGACAGAGACCCAGTCACAGAGACTCTTGTAGGGAATTAATTACATTTGCAATAAAAAGAGCAACAGATGGCTGAAAAAAGCTCACAGTCTAAAGAAATGTGCTATATGCCACAGTGGAGTTGTACTCTGCTCCAAGGAAAAATGAAAGTATATTCTGTGAAGGGCAGTAGATGGAACTGGAAGTTACCCTGGTAAATGAAATAAGCCAAACATCCCAGTGTTCTGGTTTTCTGCCTCTTGTCAACAGTTTCTAAATTCAGACTCATTGACTCTGAGTTCCATCCTGTACCCGATAGGATGTTCAGTAGCATGCTTAGACTGTACCTGCTCAGAACCAAACATCTCAACTACTGTTAACCATAGCATGTGACTATGTGTGTAATCACAGCTAAATGACCCTGGGGTTGGAGGTAACATGATGTCACTTAAGTTCTAGACCACTGCTACGGTCTCATCAGATTTTAAAAAGTCAATTCTTTGCTACTTCAAATCTTTCTTTGTTAGGCAAACAATAGCCCATTCATAGGCTCTGGAATAAAATTTGGAGTTTATGCTGAAGGATAATGGAATGGTATTGGAAGAATCATGACCAGGTCTTGGCCCAAGTGCTACTTTTAATATGGAATGAACCGTCTGCAGAGGATGAAGAGCATGGAGGACCTGTTGGCTTCTCCTGTGGATATAATAAATACAGATCTGCTTCCCACCAAGTGAGAAGCAGCACCTTGTGTACTCAATGTGCAAAGTGACTGGTGTTTTCACTTCTAGCTAGTCTTACTAATCAGTAACCAATGTAAACAGCATCCCTCCAAGTCTCTTGAACCAGGCCATAACCTGGCCCAGACAGATGAATGTTTAGAAATGACAAGAGAATAAGCTGTCAAAATATGAGTTTCAAAAGTACATGTAATTTAAAAGATAATGATTTATTCTGTGATTAATAAAGCTACTTTAATTCTAACCAGTAGCAACCATTACAAATGTTTATTGCTAGCATTAACTTCCAAGGCAAATCTGGCATACGTTTTCCTCATCTCCCCAATTTCTATTTCATGCCTTCTTTTAAAAACATGTAAGTCTGAATGGGATCAAATAATGAGTCAGTCTTGAGGTCACACAGAGTGTTGCTGGTATGTGTTTATGGAGTGCTAACTACAGGAGAGATACTGGCGAGTCAAAATGCAACTTGGGGCCAAAGAGTAGATGTTGATCAAAGCTTGAATCTGGATCTGCCTCTGTGTAGAGTAGTAGGGTGCTCCAGCAATATGTAAGTACTAGTCAACTGTGAGAGGCCTGTACAGTTTGGCATGAAGACAGTATTCAGCAAAAAAAACCCAAAAAACAAAAAACAAAACAAAAAACAAAAACATTAACTAGTTGGAACAAAACAAAGAAGAACTGAAAGAAAATTTGACAAAACAAAATTCCTTCGTCTTCAGTGTCTCAGATCCAGATGGCCCACAGGCTCTAATTCTCTTCTGTGAGTACTTTCAAGTGGGCAGCACGCATACAGAAAGGCTGTGGGAGAGCAGTTGTGGGGGCGGGGGAAGACTACAGACTCAAGCTACAAGATCAGTGTGTGCCTCTTGATTGGTGTGGTGAATCCTGCCCTGTTCTGGCAAGAGGCCATTGTGAGAAACACATTCTGTGTGGGAACAAAGGAGAAAAAATTAAGTTTTGTTTTGGAATGTTTTAAATAGAATATAACAAAAAATAAAGGCCCACACAGAAAAGGAGTAACTCAAGGCAGCTCATAGTGGAAAGAAAATGTGGTCAATGGACATGATGGAGATGTAATATTCTACCATCCAGCTGAATGACGGAACCCAAGACTACTGTGTTAAGTGAAACAAGCCAGACTAGGAAGGACAGGAATCATGGTTTTTCTCAGATGTGGAATTTAAAGAATGGGAAAAGAGACTTGAGAGTCAATACGGATCAATAAGGACTTGGATGGAGACAGAAGAGAAGTAAGAGAGGGGAGAAAAGCGTGATCACAGGATGTGCAAGAATGCCATAAAGAAACTCACTGTCTCGTATAATTTAATATACAATACAAATTATAAAATTAAAAAAAAAACAGAATCTAAGTAGCCTTTAATTTTTTTTTTTACTTTAAAAAAATGACACTTTTTTTCTTGATACTTGATAAAGTATGATGTGTATGCTGATGGGAACCTTTTCATGACTTAAATAATGTAAATCACTTAAGCCAGTTCACACTGGAAATGGAATTAATGGGCATATTCTCTATGAGAATTAAATGAACAAGGGTGTTCTATTGATCTCCAAGGTAAAAAAATTGAAATTTTTACTTAATACAATTAATTCATCTGGCAGTAATAACATTTGCAAATGAATTTCTCTATGATATTTTTCCACAAGATTTGCACTGCATGTTAATTTGCTAAGCACAAAGGCTTTAAAGTGTTTCTTCATATCCTAATGAAGTTTCTGCAGCTTGATTATAAGCCTGAAGATATTATATTAATATGCAATAGACTCTTTTCATGTGACAGCAATTAACATTCCCTTCATCGGCCCTTCAGCAGTCACATTATAAGTACCTTGTTTGTGGAAAAAAGAAAGCAACATGGGGGAAGGCGGTATTGCTTTTCTGTTTACAACTCACGTTCTTTTGTGAGATGACATTTGAATTTTGGCATAGTTCAGAAGTATGTGCACAGCTGGCCTGCTAGCCTGAGATTATGCACCTACAGGCTCAGTCCACAGCATTGAAGAAAACTAAAACTGTGCCTGTCATGAATATGCACAGACATAGTTCCTCATCATGGTTACCCCAAAAACTTCATAGCAGCTATTTTTGCAGGATTATATTGCATTAAATATTCAAAATAATCTAGAGAGGGTATAAAGAATCTGGGTGGACATGGGTAAGTTCATTGCTCATATCACATATACCATTTCCAACAAGGGATTGAACACTTAAATATTGTGGTGTCCACAGGGTCACTGGAAACAACTCCTAATGCATGTTGAGTAACAACTGTACTTGCAAGCATCATTTTACATAGGAGAGGCTCAGGTTCAGGGAAATTAAGTAAAGTCAATAGCCACCTACTGATAAGGTTTTAGGGTTTAGCTTTGGTAAAAGAACCATATTCTTTCTCTTCCACAGGTCCACATGCCTGTGTTAGAACACAGACTATGAGATCAGACTTCATACTTTTCTATCCCTAGAAGCCAGCACAGTTTTAAATGAATGAATGATTCATAAGAATAATAAACTTCCCAGGCTCTACTACCTGCTTAACGGCTTCTGCTCTGCTGAGAGGTGGCTGTGGACTGGGCTTCAGGTCCGGTTGAACTGCAGAGATCCATGCCTGGCACTGCTGTAGAGTGTCTTGTCGGCTGACATGCTTTTGAAGTTCATATTCCAAACTGCGGTATACCTGAGACAGAGTGGTATCAACATATTAGACTTCTGTCTCTACGAACATCACTATGCACAAGGATCAGGCCACTTAAATCTTTAGGACTCCCTAGCACCATGTACATATCTAACATGACTGAGTGTGCTCCAAAATGGTGCAAAGTTCAATGGCCACAGCCTACTTTATAATTCTTTGATATACCCACACATAACAATGTCATATATAACAGGTCCATTGTTCATATGTGGGACAAAATGTGTTGAAGTACATAAAGTCACTGAAATAAATGAGAACAAAATGTCAGCGGTTGTGGAAACTTCTTTTTGTATTATAAATACTGGAGTTTTTGTTTAAATTAGAAACAAAAAAAAATTTATCATCTTTAAAAGACAATCAAACTTCTTTAACTCTGATGCCTTTGCTAGAAATTAATAATAGCACATGAGGAGGTGGATGAATTTAAATACACATTCCACCATGGAAGCAATACTCAAGAACTACAGTACAGGGACCGGAGAGATGGCCTGGTAGTTGAGAGCCCTAGAGGTTACAGGTGTGGTTCCCTGCACCATGTGACTGCTCACAGACATTTGTAATGCCAGTCACAAGGGACTAAGAGCCCCTTCTGCTCTTTGCAGGTATTGTACACATTCATAGTGAAATACACATTTGGACAGAACACTAATACACATAAAATAAGTCTAAACTTTTAGAAAAGAAGCATAATTGGAATACATTCATATTTTTTTCTGATATGACTATTCTATTAATTCATTTTGAATCATTTGATCAGCTTGGCTACCTTGTTCTATACAATGAACTCAAAGCTGGCCAAGATGATTTAATACATCCTCATTTCAAAAGAAAACAAATATGTTATCAAAGTGAACTTTTCAAGTCTAAAGAACCAAAAATATTATCTATAATTTATGTTTTCTGTTATTATAAACACAATCAGTCTTCCTTCCTAATGTGTCCCATCAGTTTCTCCTGGCTAGCCTAATATAATCTTTTAAAGTCAGAAACATTTGACATCACTTAAAAATTCTACAGTAGTTGGGTGTGATGGCACACACTTTGAATACTAGCACTCTGGAGGGAAAGAGACAGTTCTCTGAAATTTGGAGGCTAGCCTTATCTACACAGTGAAGTCTATGCCATCCAGGGTGACATGGCAAGACCCTTTCTCAGAAACAATAACAAACAAAAGAAACAAATTAGCAAACAAAATCCCCACCACCATCAACAGCAAAACAATCAAAAATCATAATGACAAAAAGCAACTTGCTTACAATACTAGTTTTTATTTTTTAAAAAACCAGTTCTTATTGATTGTATATTTATTTCTATGACATTGAGAATGTAGTTTTGTGGAAATATACCCATTAAACTATAATTCAAAACTGACATGGACTTACTACACATTTTCAAGTTTTATACAAGTGGTCAGAAATATTGAGTTAAAGTAGAGAACCAGGCCTCACAGTGTTAAAAATTAATGATGATGAGAATAAAATGCATTTATTTTAGTGCTATATAATAGACAACAAACTATGGGGGAATTCTGAGGGTGTGTAAAAAAAAAAAAAAGAGAAAAACTGCCAATATAACTTTTCCTTTTGTTTGCTTTGAGACTGGGTATCACTTTGCAGCCTAGGCTGGCCTTGACCTCAAGGCAACCATCCCACCTAAACCTCTCACAGCCTTTCAAGTGTAGGAATTATAGGCATGAACCATCACACTCAATTTACAAAATGGCTTCTATCTTTTGTTTTGTTTTTGTTTTGTGAGCCAGGGCATCATGTCACTCACCCGGGCTGACTTGAACCTTGTAATGTATTTAGTATGGGTGACTATGGCCTTTGGATCTTATGGCCTCTAGTTCCATAGTGTTAAGATTACAGACCTGTGCCACCACTCTTGTTATTTTTTTATGTGCTGAGGATCAAATCTGGGCTTTATGCATACTAGACAGATACTCTACCAAGAGAGCCACATCCAGAGCCTAATATGTTTTCATAATTAATTCTTTGTGAAGAGGATTGGATGGAAGTGAATGTCTGAATTCCAAGCTTCCTCACATGGAGCAGATGATGCCTGACATGTTTGTTTTACTGTGAACTTCGTCTTCTTACTTTCAGTCTGCCAAAACACCAAAGCTATTCCAAAAATTTAGGCATTGACCTTATTTTTGAAGACCTAGCCTTTCTCTTCACTCCATGCTTGCATGCAACACTCTGGAGCACTCACCCTCTGGGCCGTGCTGCAGATGGCCGAGTAGCTGTCCTTGGTGCCCTGCAGGTGAGTTTGCACACTCAGTTTCTGCTTGGCTTGCAGATGATCTGGACACTGGCCAATCAAAGTGTCACCTTTGGTTTTAAGGTCTTCTAAGCGGTCTTCAAAACCTGCTATTTCTTCCATTATCGCCTGCAAGGAATGGGGTAGAGAACACTTAGGATTCCAACTTCTGCCTGAAACAACCTCTTTGTTAAGCATTGAGTTTAAGATCTAATTTTATTGTCTAACAGCTTTTTAAGAAGAGTTCTACGACATATCTGGGTGATGTATTGGGTAAAAAGCCAAGGAGTATTTCAGGAAGCTACCAACGGGAAAAGTGAGTGAGTGAGTTATAGATTTGTCACATGACAGTGAAGTCACTGTAAGACAACACCGTGTTCACAACTGGTGTCAGAGCATTACTATGACAATGCAGCCGGGTAAAGATGCCCATCTGAGTGTCAAATCTGTTTGTAATCTAAGCATTTTTCTTTAACCTCAGATGATATAATTACTATTAAATTTACTTACTGCTCTAGTTTCTGTAATAATATACAATTCACACCCAACAACATTTATATAACTAAAAATAACTATCATGGTTACAGTTAATTTCCCACTGTTGTCTGGAAATTATAAATGAGCTCTAATAGTGTGGGTTGTCATTGTCGTGTGGTTGAGGGACCAGAGCACAGAAAGGTCATATCAAGGCAACCTAGTAGTAAACAGCCAAGAAGTTTGGGGCTTGTCCTTCTGCACTTCGGCTCCCACCACACTTCCCACATGCGTTATCCTATGAGCATGTTCACAGCTTGTTCAGGGAATGAGAAGCAAGCTTGTCAAATGAGGCTTGAATTATTATAGGTCACACAATGCTAATGACAAGTGAAACATTCCAATGCAAGGGTGCCTGGGTGGATGCATCTCAACATAATGGAATCATGGCTGGGCTCTCAGCATTGCTGGGTTTTTCTTTTGTTCAGTGGGGTTGGGAGAGTGGATAATAAACTCAACTGGAAACCACTTTTGTCTTCAGCTTAAAACTATTGTATCCTAAACTAGAGAGAGGGAGAAGTATGTGACATCACTGCGTGGCTCTGTGCAGCCTTGCACTCACAGAGACCCAGTGATCTCTGCTTCTCAAGTGCTGGAATTAAAGTCATGGGTCACTACTCACTGACCTTCATGGCCTAGCTCTGTGGGTAGCTTTGTCTTCAGACATTCCAGACTATTTTTATTAAATATACAATATATCACCAGAGAAGGAAGGGGGAAGACAGAAAGGGGAAATCACTCCCTGAGGTCACTGTAGGGAAGGCCTATCTACTGGGTTAACACATGAAACGGTTAGTCCTTTGTCAAGATTACATAAGCTAGGGTCACCTAAAAAGAAGGAACATCAATTGAAAAAAAATTCCTCTATGAAACTGGTCTCTGGGCAAGTCTGTAAGGCTTGATTAATGATTGATATGGAAGGGCCCAGTACACTGTGGGTAGGGCCTCTTTTGGGCAGGTGGTCCTGAGATGTATAACAAAGCAGCTGACCAAGCCATAGAGAACAAGTCAGTAATCCACATTCCTCCCTGATCCTTGCTTTCATACCTACATTGAAACCCTGCCCTGACTCTCCTCCGTGATGAACTGTAAGCTGTAAGGTGAAATAAATCCTTTCCTTCCCAGGTTGCTTTTGGACATGGTAGTTACCACAGCAATAGGATGCACAACTAGACAGTATGTTTTTGTAGCCTGGCAATATCAGCACAATAGTTGCTCATCTCCCATCTACACATGGAGCATATCTGACCCAACTTAGCTTCCAGGATCAAATGACACCTGACATGTTCATAGAAGTCAAGTCAGAGATTAGCAGTTGATTTTCTACTCCTATTTGGGAGGTGAAAATTTTCCTCTGACAAAGAGGCTTATGGCTTTCCTGAAACACTACAAGGTATTGATCTACATCATAAATAAAATATTTCTCATTGAGACCATGGGAGATCATTCCATAAAATGGTCCACATGCCATATGTCACTAGCACATGTAATTACTAACAACACAGACCTGCAAAGATAAGAAAGTCCGTCCTCAGTGTTGCTCTTTGTGGCTCACAAAATGCTCTCAGGAATGCCATTCCCTCGAGTTTCCAGCACAATAATGTGGAGAGACAAGATTAGGACACACTGCTAGGGAGAGGCCTGGGTTCCAACTCGGAAGGGTATGTGGCTGGCCCAGAATGCAGACTAACTCCTAGCTTTGTGTTCCACAGTTGGCATGTGTCTCTAAAGTAGAAGGAATCTCTTCCCTTGCTAAATGATCCATGCAGACTAAATTCCAACACACACACACACACACACACACACACACACACACACACACACACACAATCTATGAGCTCAACAAAGTGCAACAAGTTCAGAGGCAGAGTGCTGAGATTTGAGTGATCTTTGTTCTCCCAAATATCAAGTTCAAGTTCAATGGTTCTAATACCAGGTTCTTGAAGCATAGTCAGTTCAGAGCTGTGTTTGAAATTACACATGTATATACACAAATGCGCAGATATGTATGCATCTACATACACATGAACATATACATTCATGCAGACACATACTCAGTGGCAGGGCAGACAATGCTACCCTTTGGTGAGGTTAAGCTGTACCTTGTGATGGGCAAGCTGTTGGGTAATGGTCTCTAGGCTGCTGGCCTCCAAAAGGTCAGGTGCCACCAGGCGGCTGGACATCTGCAGCAGCCACTTTTCTACCTCTTGGAGGTCACTGTTGTAGTTTTCGTGGTCTCTGACTTTTGCTTCCAGACTTAAGACGTGTTCCTGCAAAACCAGGTATATGTCAGAGCTGACTTTTGAGCCTAAAACCTACTCAGAATTGTGTTATATTTTTAAAAATGTCTAGGATAAGCTAGGCAAAGTAAATTATGGCAGAAAAACCTACCAGGATGGGGCTAGGGTACAGTTCAGGGGCAGAATATGGTTAGTATACCCAAGGGAATGGGTTCCATCCCCCACATGTAATAGGAAACTAATTATGTAGGTAATTATAAGGAATGGAAGAATCAGTCATCATGCTATTGATGTGCCTCTGACCCATGCCAGTCCTCAAAAGTCTCCAACTTAGAGGAGGCAGGCAGGCTTTGTCACATCCCGGGCAGTCAGCACTCAGAGTGACACCCTCCCCTCACCTTTCCTATGCTGCAGAGATCCTGGAAGTCGCTTTGAAGTTTTTGCATCATGTCCTTTAACGTCTGATCCTGTACCAGTTCCAGAAGTGCCTCACCCTTCTCTTGCACCAACTTTACAGATGGCTCGTGGGACAGCACCATTTGCTGTAGTGACTTGAGTCACAGAGACAAAGAGGGAAAAAAGTCATCTCATTTGGGCGAACAAGAAGACATTACAAGATCTACCTCAGAGAAGGGTCTGGCAAATGTTTATGAATTCAATGAAGCACAAAGCATTAAAAAGAGTATACTTTACCATAGCATGTGCTATTTCAAAATATTATATGGAGGAGAAAAAGCACATGTAATGGCCTCTATCAGTGGAGAAAAACACAGAAAAATCATCATTAGCAAAATGGAACACAGCTCATATTTCTGCCTCCCACTGCAATACTTTCAGCATAAACAATGTCAACAAAAAGAGAGTATCTTTCAGTTCATAGGTCATGATGTCTGTTGTAGATTGAGGTAGAGCTGGCCTTAGGTAGAAAGGCCAGCTTGCTGAGACAGGTTCAAAACATATGGAACTAGACTATGAAATTGACCTAAACTGGGGGAAGAGAGGAGATGATTCTCATGAGGACATCTTCAGTGACAAGCTGCCAGGGGAGGCAAGCACAACATAGTAGCTAGAAATGCCACTAGCTTCTGCAGAAGCAGTTTGGGGTGAGCCTGAATACTGTCATTTCTAAAGACTGTTGCTAAATCCTTTAGGGTCATTTTCAAGCCCAGATGGCCTACAATACTATCAAAGTATTCAGCCATGAATTTGAGATACATATATGCACATGTATGTGTGTATGTATGTATATGTGTGTGTGCATATATATATACATATATATATATGCCTTTCTATCATGATATCTATGCCAGATGTTCTTTAGTTAAGACCAGATGAAAACAAATGTGTAAGGCATTCATGACAATACATAACATGTAAGCAGAAGCCAGCTTTGGTGATTATTTTGAAAGTCTCAGCAGGTGAAATCTCTAGCTTTCTCTACCTGTTTATATATCCTCTATATCTCTAGAATATATTACTGCTCCCTCAGAAACTGAATTACCAGCCTCTAAAATTGATGAGAAATATTATTGTTGATTAATTCATGTGAAATGACATATAATAACATTGAGCAAACATTCTGTCTTTGGGAAATTATATTTTGGGCAGAAAAAAAATAACAATGGTTGCTTGTCTGATACAGTTCTGTATTATGCCTGTTGTGTTAAGTTGATTAATAACTGGGCCCCAATCACTTTGTACATTGTATTTGTTTGGATGACAAATTATATTACTATTCTGTCTATAAATAAGCTAAATGAAATAACTGATTGATGGCTCAAGCCTTTACAACTATAGTTTTATAACATAAACATGTTTCAAAATAAATTTCAAATTTTATGGTTTTTTTTGTATTGTCTAGATCATAAAATAGTAAACCTAAAATTAGTATAAGTTTACCAGCTTCTGACTAAGAGACCTGTCTGGACCAAATCATGAAGCTCCTAACTCAGAATTATGTCCACTATTGTTTACTGTATGTATATGTGAATGGTTTTTTTTTCTGAAACTATCTCAAGAATCCTTGGAAAATAAAGATAAAAGATTCAGACAAGAATAGAAATCAGTAAGCATAAACTCAATGATTCTTCAGGAACTTTATGCATTATAATATAAGGTATAACCCCAGAGGCATACTCTATGTTCAATGTTAGAAGTCTAGAAGTTTAGTAAATAACAGTCTGTGGGTTGGGTAGACCAGGCAGCTGTCTTCAAAGCAGTCCCAGAAGATCCCATGGCTAACTTTGATGATGATGTTTTTGATATTAAACTCTTCATGGAAATAAGCTAGGCACATTCAAGCAATAAGGAATTATAAGAAGAAAACTCTAAGAAGAGGCAAGACCTAAAGATTGCTGAGAGATAAGAGTTGTCTATTAGCATATACAGTTGCAATAATAAACAAGCAAAAAGCTTCTTAGCTTTTTTATATAGAATGTTTTCAGTGACTATATTTTAACAAATCTATTATCCTAATATTCAAAAATTATATTATGATGTTTAGAGTCCTTATAAAGTACAACAAAATTTTGGATATGGTTAATGATTGAGTTTTCTATTATCCATTAATCACTTATAGTTGTATATAACAAAGCATTATGAAATATGCTTATATTATAACAAAAAGCAAAAGTTTTCATTAATTAAATAAAGAGATCTGGTTCCCTAAAACAACAACAGAAACAACCCCCCCCAAAAAAAATGTGCTATTTTATTTTTAGTTTGCCGAGTCAGATTCCAGGACTATGGAACCATAAGAAGAACTGAAGTGACTACATGGGACAGATGTGTTATCAGTGACAAAGGTCACATTTGGGAATCATGCAGTCAAGTTACAGAAGAAAAAAAACTTGCAAATATTTCATAAGCTTTTCAAGTTTATGATTTTGTAGTTGGCTCAACTCATGGCTATCTTCAGCCACATGAGGCCCTCACGTTGGGAGTTGAACACTTTTGAGAAGATCTATATATCTGTATCACAAAGGTGTGTTGGCTAATGATAACAACTTTTGAATATTAGTCCCTAATAGAAATAAACAAGTCATAGCTGTATAGTTAGCCAAATATAGCTGCATAAATCAGCAGCAAAGATAATATATAAGGGTATGTTTCAGCACCAGTATAGGTGAGCCCTTTAAGAATAGACTCTTTGCTATTCAGCCCCTGCCTGATTTCCACATGCATGTGTTAGTCAGTAGCTAGGTATTACCTTGTATTTGGAGAGCTGAGCCTTTTTTTCATACAGTTCCATTTTGGGTTCCTCAGGTGCATGCAGGATTTCCTGGTATTCTGACATCCACCGGGTCAGCACTTTGCATTTATCTGAGAACTCTTTGGCTAAGTGAAGGCCCTTCTCCAGGCACATGTGCTCCTTACGCACAGTGCCAGTCAGGTCCTTCAACTGTTCTATGTGGCCATGGATCTCCTTCTTCAGTGCCTCTGCCTCACTTTCCTCCAGGAATTTCATAGCCCTTTCCCCTTTCTCTCGGGCTGATTTCAGCAAACTATGGCCCTTCTCCATGTCTTTTAATAAAACCTGGGAAAGAAAGTGGGTTACTGTTGCTGTGAAATGATCAAAAGTAACTTGAGGCAGAGAGGGTTTATTTCACTCACAGTTCTAACAGTTTATCGAAATCAGTGAGGGTAGGAACCAGGAGGCAGCAACTGATGCTCAGCCTGCTGTCCTGTAGATCCCAGGACCACAGCCCTGGGGTAGCACCACTCACAATGGGCTGGACTCTCTCTCACTGATCACTAGCGGTTCCCTCTTCTCAGACAACTCTAGCTATATTGATATAAAACCAGTCAGCCCAGAGAGCAAGCATTAAGCAAATATAGTATGGATCTTATTCTCTGTAAATAAAGGCTTTCAAATTTTATTTGCAATCCTCCTGTTCTTTCTTAAAATAATCTTTTTTTTTGAGGTTGGACCAGTCAAGGAATCTGAAGTTTCCTTCTTTTATTGAACAAAGAATGAAAGTCTTGATCAATACATCATTTTCAAATCAGTAACTTAAAACAGAACCTGATGTGTCTTATAACCCCAGCAAACTTTTTCATTCCAAAAGACTTGGATTACTAGTCTGTTCATACACCAGCAGGATATGATTTAAGATCTAAGTGTCAGGTCTTGTCTACCTAAGACCAGGTGGACAGTTGCACATAGGCCATTCAAATGACTAAATATTTCATGAGTGGAACCACCTTTGGATCATCAATGAGCTGAAGGTCATTATTCTCTTGGAGTGAGGAGGGGTACACATGCTTTTAGCCCTACCCAGTGGAAAAGGATCATGAGAGGAGGAGGGGAAGTTGGAGGCAGAAGGGCGCACACCTACCTCCAATGTCTTCAATTTCTTTCCCATCTTTACTTCATCAACTCTATCAATTTTGGTAGCCACATTCTTGAAGTTTTTATGAATGGAGCCATACCAATCTGAATAGGAACTGAGGGATGATTCTGTTTCCTCCAGACTCTGGATTTCCTCTTCTAAGAATTTTATTTGCTCCTGTAAAAGCAAAGAGAAGAATGAACCGTGGACAAAAGTCCCAGGGCCAGGGCCACTCTGGATCACTAGACATCTTCAGTAGGAATTGGTGAAGAAAGACTACTTAGGTTCAGGATGTCAGCTGTCTCTTGTAAGTGGCAGAGGAGGGGGACAGCTCACCAACACTTGGAGCAGCAGGGCCTGGTACTGGGAAGTCAGCTGTGTGGCCTGGCTGCCCATCCTGCTGCTCACATGACTCTCATCCAGGATCTCCTGTGCTCTTGTTCCCACCTCCTCAACTTCATCTCTGCGAGCTGACAGCTCTTCATGCCACTTCTGAAATGACAGAAGAGCCAGAGAGAAAGGAAGTCAGTCCTGGATGTTCTTAAGTAAAGAAAAATACTGTATGTACCTTCTGAAGAGAACATGATTTCCACACATGTTTATTCTGAGATGCAATTTTTGAAAGTGTGTTAAATGTAGTCTTTGTGCAAAATTATGTTACAACAATGTGATAACTATTGTATTTCTATAACTCTGGGTATCTTTCTTTATATTTTGAACTTTTTTAAAAAAGCATTTCACATCTTTCCTTGCAGTTTCATCAGTTTTAAAACACGAAAATGGATAATGAAAACAAATTACCAAGGCCAATTCACTACTTTGGATGTGTGCAAAGAACTTATGTAAAAATTAGAAACTAGTTATGAATCAATTATTAAGGGACTATGATAGCTTCCTTTTATATCATAACCATAACTGTAAAAAATAATCATTTCTATATTTTTATTATGGAAGTCATCAGACATGGGGAATAAATATAATAGTTTCATAAAACCGCACTCTGACTTTTTTTTAATTTAAAAAATTATTTACTACGATATGTGCACTTGTATATGTTTGGAGAATTGCAGAACCTTTAAGAAGCAGAATTTTGCTAGAGAAAGCAGGTCACCAGATTGAGCTTCTAGATTATATAACTCAGCTTGCTTCCTGTCTATATACGTGTGGAGGGCCAAAGACAACTTTAACTTTAAGGTCGTTCTGTCCTTCCGGTTTGGGTACTAGGAACCAAACTTGGGTAATTAGGGTGTGCAACACGCATTTTTACCCCCTGAGCCATCTCACTAACCCAAACATTCTGTCAAAAATGAGCCTAAGAAGTAATTGTTGCAAACAGCACTTTCATTTATTTTAAATGCTCTAGATAAGCATAGTGAAAACTCAGAGGACATCGCCTTAGACAGACACTGACTAAATGTTCTCATGAAACAAACTCCAAAGTATGCAAGGTAATTGGCTTTGACAAGACTCAGGAATTCCCCAGACTTGCACCTTCATCTGCAGCAACTGTATCTCCTTGGTGGAGCGGCTACTCCGACATTCGCTCCGGACACTCATTTTCTCCTCCATCCTTTTCAGCCACTCGTCTACTTGCTGGAACTTCTGCTCCATCAGCCTCAGTTTGTTCACCACGTTGTTGAACTGCGTCCGGGTCTCAGCCAGTCTCTGCTGGTAAACCTGCCAGTCTTGACGCAGAGACTCCAACACCCTGTCTTCGGCCTGGGGGATGCCGGATGGGATCACTTCCTCCCGGGTGTGCAGTACCGAGTTCAGCAGGGCCTGACCCTCTGCACAGTGCACTTGAAGCTCCTGCAGGAAAAAAATGTGGGCATCATGACTCCTGGTTCATGTCAGTCAGGGCATCTCATCTTACCTAAACCATCTGAGTCAGCTTGCAATTCACACTGGACATGTGATTTTATTCTGCACCATTAAACAATGCATACCTGCATCACTAATAGTGAACATTGCCTTCCTAAGCCTGGAGAAAGAGACTGAAAAATCTTCCAATTAAAATAAGAATTTCCACCAGGCAGTGGTGGTGCACACCTTTAATCCCTGAACTCAAGAGGCAGAGGCAGGTAGATCTCTGAGTTTGAGGGCAGTGTGGTCTACAGAGTAAGTTCCAGGACAGTCAGGGCTGTTACACAGAGAAATCCTGTCTGGAAAAACAAAACAAAACAAACAAAATAAATAAATAAAAAATAATTTCCCAGGTAAGTTTCTGAGCACTCATGGCAAAAGTCATATTACTTAGAATAATGACCTAGGCTTATTACAGCTCAGAAGCTTCTTACACAGTACGCAAGGCTGGTGGCTTTGGCATTAACTGGGCACTACAATTACTGCTGAGCAAGAAAGTGTGAATTCTCTTTATTGCAAGCGGTAGGAATCCTCCCAGGTTTATGTTCTATGGAATGTGGTAGCCCAGAATATATGGACGCTTTGTAGGCATATAAACCTGGAAGGCTGAATCATTACACCAGCCTGCTAGGTGCTCCTATATATAAATACATTATTTTGACCACAGGATAAGCTTCAAAAGTTCACCCTAAACAAATGAGTCTGAACATATCTTAAATAGCATGTGTTGCTTTTTATAGAAACATTATATCCTTAATTATTCTGGAAAATGGTATTATACACTTTAAATTATAGTCATACGAAATCAGTCCATATTGTTAAATGATATGACTATCTGTAAAAATAAACAAAGAACTATGTAAAACCCTATCATGAACATTAAAGGAAGCAACACATTAGGCCAGAATGTAGTAACATAGATGGCTATTTAATTTAGTAAGGTGTTTGCTAGGCAAGCAAATCCCTTACTCTCAATCCTAGTGCCATACAAAAAACAAAACAAAACAAAACAAAAAACAAAAACAAACAAACAAACAAACAAAAAACCAAAACCAAAACCAAAACCAAAACCAAACAAACAAAAAAATCTCATTCAATATTGTACATATGTGAGCCCGGTAGTCATAGGACACTGAGGCAGGAGGATCACCAATTTGTGAGCAGCTTAGGGTACATTTCAAATTAAAGGCCACCCTGAGCTACCTACTAAGACTATCTTAAGCCTGCTTCTAAAAGAGGACTCTACACTGTTTCTACAGCCATCTGACCTTGCAAATATATAATAATTTTTATAGAAAAACAGCAATCTCACATGCTTTCTCAAGGGCAATGTCAGTGTCAGAGTGATGCACTATATACCTCTGTGCACATGAAACATGGCAACACACAGCTATATAACACTCGCACAAACATGAAAGCTTCATTTAAAATCCTTAAATTTTTTTAAAACGATGTATAAATTTCCTTAATTTGTTTGCATATTTTTTCTTTGAAAGGGCTTGAAAATAAATACTTTAGATTTTGCAGGTCTTTGGGCTATGCTACCATTGTGTAATTCTGCTAGTGTAGCCCTCATTCAGCCATAGACAGTGTTAAGGAATGTGGCTGTGTACCAGTCTTACAGCACACACACTGTGGCCATATGCTGTAGTTAACTGATATCTACTCTAATTTATTAATCTTAATTTACTTCCTCTTCCAAGTTTCATAAAAATAATTTTATCTATTATATAAATCATCATTCTACTAAATAAATTCTCATGTATTCTAATATATCAAGTCTTTATGCCAAAGAGAAACAAAGTTTGATATTTAAGTATGGATATATATGTCCCATGACTCAAATTAGGCCCTTAGTTTATATAAAGTAAGGTGCCTATGATCTATTAAACTGTGACTCTTCTGATTTCTAGTATTTATTTGCTTTATAAATTTATCAGTTGTTTAAGTAAGGTTTTCTTACTTTTAATTTAATCTTACTATGTGGCATCAGAAAAGCTGTCTTGTGTCTGATGTCTCCTAATAGCAGATTCCACTGGGTATGTGTGGGAGGACATAAGTATTCTGGAGAAGGCCGGTCTTGTAGCCCTGTATCTATCCACATTTCCTGCTACTGCTTCTTCCTTCCTTGAGTGGAAACTTAGGTCAGACAATGGAGAAGAAAGCACACGAATGGCAAGATCCTAGAGTTTAAGCCATGCTAATCTGTCTGACCCAAACAAGAGAAACATGTAGGCAGGAACTTGCTGGTTCTTTTCATACAGAGCAACTTAAAGAGCTCAGAATTTTCTCCCCAGGGCGCCTAGCGTGCAGTGAGAAGAGAGCTATTTAAGGACACAAAGTCAAGTGTTCTCAAGTGAAAGGCAACAGCTGTTGGGTATTGGGAAGTCTGCCTACAGTCCCTGCATTCAAGAGACTGAGGTAGTAATATCCGGAGCTCAAGGCTAGACTGGGTTATATCCCAGAACCCTGTTTTAAACAACAATAGCATGTGTACAATACACACAGAGTAAAGCCAGGCCTGTAAGATCTCACAGATTAGAACACTTATCACTGTAAAGTAGAGCAATGAGACTTTTAAATCAGTTAATGAAATTGTAACCTGTGTAACCTCTAGTGTTCATCTATCATTTATTACCTTTAAGTAAAATAAAGTTTTTTTTCTTATTTAATCACCACAATTGTGAGGAGGAAACTGAATGAGAGAAGTCCATTTGTGTCTGAAGTTGTGTAGTTGCATGTCCCATGGAGAAGTAGAGTTCAAGTTTCCTAACCCCAATCTGTTTGCTTGGCTTACACAACACTTGTTGAAACTCAGCAGAAGGTCATGGGAATTGCAGACACCAGAGATAACCATGACTCTTTGATTCTTGTACCTTGTCCCAGCTGGAGGGACAGCTTGATAGTCTTGAACAAATTCTACTTGAAGTTAACAGCATGTTAAGAAGAACACCCCTTAGTGGGGACACCATGGGGGAGAGGTGGTCTTATCAGCCTTTTCTAATTCTCTGTTATGTTCTTTTGGAAACCTTTCCTGGAGACTTCCCTGACTCTACCCAACTTTACAAGTATGAATGGTTAAGGGAGCAACGCTGCCATCAGATCCCTTGCATTAATCTATTACTGTCTTTACCTTGTTGTTGATAATAATGTACTCATGGGTTTGTTTTCCTCACTAATTGTATGTAATTTAACTCCCAAGCCATATTTCCATGCTGTAGTATGGAAAGTACCTGCTTTGTGTTCAGTGTTGAATAACTAACTGAATGAGTGAATAAGAACATGGGCTGTGACTGCTGTACCCACTCTATCTGCCTGTGTCCATAGCATCTACACATCACCTAGATACTTTGATTTTTTTTAAATCTTGAATTCAGAGCCAAGTCCCACACCTTCAAGAGTGCCAGAGGTTTTGATTGCAGACAAGTGGCTACAGATCACACTATCAGTGCCACTCAGAGCCTGCCATATTTTGCTGGCTCTTAGTGTTTTATCCTTCATCTGAAACTGTCCTTTGGAGAACATCAGGCAGGCATGTTAGTCAACACCATAAACCAGATTGGTGGCCACCATGGTAGCCAAATGAGTCTTCCAAGAGCTGGTTCTGCCTAACAAGTGATAGGATTTCGAATGTTCCAGATCAAGCCTTACTTTAACTGGATGTGTGTCAGTTCTCTGTAGGAGCCAAGGTCACATTAACTTCTCATCACTTGAAATTATAATTCCATTTTCATAGAAAGGGACCCTTTGTTTTCTGATAGAATTACCTGGAGATCTCGCAATGCTGTCTCGTGAGTGTGGGTGTCACCTTCAAGAGCTGAGCATCGGTCAAGCTTTTCCTGTTCTTGCCCCAGCCAATTTTCAAATGTCTTTAGATCTCTCTGATACTCCTGGTGAAGGCGAACTAGCTTCTCTAATTTTGTCACCGCTTCCTGTGGCCAGCATGGAAAATGGTTAAGAAAGAAAAGAAACATATCACTGAATGTAGGATTCATTTTGGAGTGAATTTTTCTTTTATGTTTTTTTTTCTCTCTCTCTGTATATGCATGCTACTAAATGCTGTTTTCTTTCTCCCTCTCTCTCCTCCTCTCTCCTTTCCCCTCTCTCTCTCTCTCTCTCTCTCTCTCTCTCTCTCTCTCTCTCTCTCTCTGTCTGAATGTCCTTTTGGGATTCTCCTCTCCTTCTACATCAGACTTAGTTGTCAGGTTTGGTGACAAGAACCTTTGCTTTGCTGAAATATCTTGTCAGCTACATGTCTCAAGTTTTAGAGAAGCATAATTTTTAAATCATTAGAAAACAAATAATGTCTCTTTTAAAAAGAAACTTTAAATTCTCCATACAGATAGAGGACATGATCGAGAGTTGGTAGAGAGTGGGATTAATTGGGGGTAATATCTTCAAAATATATTGCATGAAATTCTCAAAGAACTAATTAAAAATGAACAAGAGAAAAAAAAAACATATTTCTCTCTAAGGAAAAAAAAAAACCTTAAAAGAAATACTTAAGTTTGAAAAGATCTCAATGATCTGTAGTGGGATCATGTTGGTACTTTATAAATATTTGTCCCTCCTACTAGCTTAGTAAAAATGCTGATTGACCAGAGACAGACAGAAAGTGTGGGTGGGGCTACCAGACTAAGAAAACTCTGGGAACATCTCAGAGCAGAAATGAAGAGGAAGGAAGTTGAAATGCTGCTGGGAAAGATACTGAGCCAAATGGCTGAACAAGATAAGAATCATGGGTTAGTTTAAGGGTAAAGAGTTAGCAAGTTATATGCTGGGCCCTAGGTCGATCAATGTAAAATTAATGTAAGCATCTGTGTGTCTCTGTGTCTCTGTAGGTTTGCGGGTCAGAACCCCAGGGCTAGAAAGTCAGAAACCTCATGCAACAAAGATCATTTTGAAATAACTACCTGGCCTATGAATTTTCAATGAAATGTTAGATGGACACACTTAAAAAAAAATCTCAATTAGTGATGAAAACTGAAACATTTACATTGTGTCATAATGAGAATTTGGAGTTGGTAAGCTTATTATTCTGGACTCTGTCTAGTAAAGTAGGAAGTACTCCTAAAAGATATTACTATTTTCCTGGAGAGGCCTAGGTGACAAGTGATAAATGCCACCAGATGACTGTTTGCTACTCTATAAAACTCCCATAGCCAAACATCACACAGAATTTAGAAATTTTCCATGTGACACTCTTTGAAATTTTTCTGAAAATGTTATATTTCTAGTTGAGAATTATTTTTCTACCTTAACTCTCAGGTACTAAAAATATTTGAAGCTTTGTTTAAGTTTGTTGGTAATATTTTTAAATACTAAACTGTACTTAGCTGGTTTTGCCCTTCTTTCACAAGGTATTGATCTTGGAATTCATCACCCTAGCTCTCCACACTCGGGGGTGAATCCACCAGATCTGAGTAGTCATACCTTGGCCCTGTCTTTGATGGCTTGGTGTCTCTCCTGCAGATCCTGGACTTCTAACTGGGTGACATAATGCTCTGTCATGCCTGCCCTCTTCACTTCAATGGTCTCCAGCAGGCTGCTATGACTCAGCACTTCTTCATTTAATAGCTAGAGAACAAAAGAATGAAAAAAATAAAATGAGTTACTCATGTACAAACACAATGATCTTGCAAAAAGGAAAGTGTTCACTGTACTGGGACAAAAGACTTTTAGTTATCTGTCCATCCATTCACTTTTATTGTACACACATGTATGTGTAAATTAAAAAATGTATCTAATGGGTATATCATATCTGGTTCAGAATGTCTCTGAGACAGTATCTAATGGGTGTATCATATCTGGTTCAGAATGTCTCTGAGACAGTTTCCCAATCTACTTTATATTTCTGCTTAAATATTTGAAATTTCTTATATCTAGAAATGACCTCCTGATTTTCACTTTTTTACCATTCGGCCTCATCAAGCCTTCTTCCACAGCCCCACTGTTTTAAATAGTAAGTTTGATCACCCCACCCCTCACCTGTCAAATAGCTAATCTGCAAAACAGAAAGGAGTCTCCTGTTCTCTCCACCTATCCCAGGCCTCTCTTAAATTGAAATTAAATTTTAAAAGGAGGCTCTCAGAGGTAAAGTGAAAGATTAGATAGGCTGGGATATGGAGTCCACTAGGAGCCTAAAGACAGTACAGGAGAAGGTGCCTGCACCCACCTCCAGCTCACCTCAGCCCCCTCCCCAGGCCACCTCAGCCTCCTCACCCGGGTCACGTTAGCATCTTTTGCTGCTATCTCCACTACAGTAATTCTCATCCCATAGTGCATCAAGGCCACTTCTTCCTCAGCCTATGGACATGATGGAATCTGCCTTCTGTTCCTTCCAGATTATTCTTTGAGGCCAATCCTTTAGGGTAATATCAGACTGTCCCTTGTTTCAGAAATGCCTTTCTTGTTCCTCTGCCCTGACCCCAAACAATCTAATGTTAATCCTTTCCAAATGAGTGTCCTATACTCCACAGTATATCTTTATATGTACTGTTATAATTATTTACTTACATGCTTATTAGTAAGTGTATACATACCTATAATAATATAACCTTTGCTTGCTATCTTACAAATACATGAGGGAGCTCAATGTTATATTGTAAACAATGGGGACTCAATTTTGGGGGCCTCTTAGGGAACTGAGATGTCAATGTTTACACAAATATAGCAGCCAACTGGTCAACAAGAAACAAATTAGGAGCCTTAGAATTCAGGTGAAACAGATGAGTTCACAGTTACTTAGGGTGATGATATGGGCCTGAAATAAAAGGATCCTGGGATGAGGAAGTAGCCAACTTAAGATGTCCTTGTGAGGTGATACAAATAAGCAGAAATAAGGACCTGAAGCATTTCCGTAAAGAATATAGCAAACTCAGTTCAAGACATGATATTCCAGTGAATATGCCCTGGAGGAAAGTATGGCTACCTAGCAAAGGACTCTAGCATGTTGGGTTTGAATATTACTTCAAAAAAAGGTTTTCTGTTTAGTTTGTTGAGACAGGGTTTCTCTGTGCATCCTTGGCTGTCCTGGAATTTCCTCTGTAACCAGGCTGGCCTGGAACTTACAGAGATCCATCTGCCTCTGTCTCCCCAGTGCTGGGATTAAAGACATGTAGCACCATCACCCAGTTAATCAAGGAGGTTTCATTTAAGCTCTTCATGTATTTTAAAACGTTTTTCTTATAATATTAGAACCATATAATCTTGATCAAATTGTCCAAAATTGGTAACGGTTTAGTTCAGTGATTCAGTGCTTTCCCGACATGCCCAGGGCCTTGGGTCTAGTGCCCAGCAGTGAGGATGAGAGAGCAGGTAGGAAGACAGAAACAAAAACAAAACCAAGAAACCAGTGCTACTACAAAAGAATGTGAAAAAACGGCCTGTGTCACAAAACACTTCACTCCTGAGTAAAATAACTACAAGCAAAATCCTACTTTAGAAAAATATTAGAAAGTATAGCAAGAGGCTCAAACATAATTTCTTAATGTGTGCATCTCTGGTGCCTCGGTGACCACGTCTGCCTGAAGTTTATGATTGAATGTGGAGTGTGGAATCCAGTTCAAACCTTGGCATTTCCAAGAGCCGCCACTTTCTCTCGAAGCTCCGTGTGTGGTCTTTCCGATTCGTTCAGGCTGCCCTCCACGCCATCCATCCAACTGGAGAACTGTCTCACATCATCCTGATAGCTTGTCCACTTAGAGAGCGCTCCTTCCAGCTGACTGAAAGGGGGAAACGTCAGTTCCCTAATCTGAGGATCTTTATGGGTCTAACGTCTGTTCTCTCTAGCCAGCAGAGGATGGAGAGGCCTGGGATAGACAGCTAGCTACCAAACCCAATTCTAAATTTCTAACGAAAACCCGCTTCAGAGAGCAGGGTACATTTAAATTCAAAGTGGGACTGCACATGACCTCTAGAGGGGCAAGGAGACACCAGGCCTTGTAATGAGGAGAGGCTGAAGGTCACTCAGTAAGATTTCTAGGTCAAGTCAGAGGAGCAGAACTAACCAGAGAGAGAATCTACATTTACTCCCAGCAGGTCAACTTATCAGGTCATTCAGAATAGAAAAGACAGAAAAGAGTGACCATCCACCAGAAGGAATGGGAAAACTTGGAAAAATGAGCACAGTGACCATTTTACATGACGTTTAAGAATCAGAAATGCACAATGGAAATGGGGCCATATTCCCTGAAGTGTCCTAATATTAAAATATAACATCTCCCTGACAGATAAATACTTCCTTCACTTATTGCACACATCACATACTTAATGCTGTTAATTGCCGAGACTGATTTTTATTCTGTGATTGGTCTTGGCAAATACCATCAGCAGCCACTCTCAGGGATCCTCGGATCCCCCACTGCAGAGGCTGCAACTGGACTGCTAAGGGCTGGATCCTGGAGCTCACAGGCTGAGGACCCTGCTGCATTCGTGAATTGAGAATTCTGAAAACAAGGAGTGCCTAAGAACTGTTGGCCCACTTCTCTGACCTGGTTGTTTCGCCATGAATATCCCCACTTTCTGCCCTCAGATGGGACAATTTGGAGGCAGAAAACAGCACTTAGTGTCACCTAGCAAAGGAAGTCCCAGCTGTGCCCTGAAGGACCAGTGACATCCTTTTCCTTATCACTCCTCCATGGATGTCTCCTTAAGAATCCTCCAAGTGAATTATTTGGATTGAATCAAAATATCCCCATTGATCCCATGAAACATTTATCATCCTATGATTGTGAAGCATCAATCAGCACCAAAGAAATATACATTTTAGTTATGTTAAAATGTAGGCTCAATATTTCAGGTCAACTGAACCCAAGACCGTGCCCTCTAGATTCTCTTGTTCTTTAGAGCTCTTATAAGAAGAGAGAAGGGCAGGAGGAGATGAAGAGAAGAAAGCAAGAGAGGAAGGCATGGAGGAAGAAAGAGAAATAGAAAGTAGTAAGAAAGAGGGAGGGAGGAGAGAAAGAAACCAAGGAAGAAAAGCAGCCACCAATGAGTGGCTGCCATCACTCAGTCACGGCTCCCGGCACTGGGCACAGCTTCACTCACCTTTTACACCGAATTGCTGCAGACAAGAGAGACTCCCACATGTCCTTCACAGCCTGGAGCTGCTGCTGAACAGCAGCGCTGCCTTCCGGAGAGGTGCTCTGCAGAACGTACTCTCCCCGGGTCATGATCATTTTCAACTGGATCTCCTTTTCCTGCTTCAGTGACAACAGAGCCTATTGAAAGCAAATACAGAAGCCTTTGTATTCTCAGGTTGATATTCTCGACTCCCTATAGTTCAGAGGCTCTGATGATGACAGCATGATAGATGAGCATGCTATCGCTATGCCATGTGGCACCTGGGGAGACACTTGAGGTGACTGCCAGTATGTAGGCTCCAGTCACCTGCTGGTCTCTGAATGGCCTTTGGACAGTAGTCTTGTGTCATCTCTGTTTAATTCCTTTCTTCCACAATCCATTTTCCTGGTTTATCAAGGGTACTATATATCCCTGAACTCTCAAGGTTGTGAGGATAGAAAGAAACACGTGTATCTAGTGCAGCCCCTCCATGGGAATAAATGACTATCGTGGATCAAGGTTTTCAAAGGCACTGTCCCTTTTAACAGGAAATGGAAATTTAAGTCAAAGTTGCAAAACTGGTAGCCTCTGTCAAAATGCAAAACTTTTAGTCACTTCCTAAGCTATGTCTTATACCCTTTGCAGCTCAGCTGAGTCTCTAGTGGCCCTGTGCCTGCCATGTCAAGAAGGAAGGGCAAGCCTGCCCTCAGTCACCATGCCGGCTCTTACCTCTAGCTTTTACTTCCCCTTTCTCCCTCAGATCTCTATCCAATCATATGCACCAGGACACTCTCTTCTTTAAAAAAAATGCATTTGCTTTTGTGGGTGGGATGAGGAAAGAGGGAGAGAGAAATTATAGCGGGAAGGGGAGCGACAGGCAGACAGATAAAGAGACAGAGAGATAAAGAGGAAGAGAGAGGACAAGTTGGGTGAGTATCAAGAATTGGGCTCAGGTTCAAAGGTGGCGAGTGCCTTGTCACACTGAGCCATCTCACCAGCTCATCCAGCCATCATTCCTAAAAGCCTGAGTTAGGTGTTAGACTTCCTGGGATACCATTTTCAATTCATCTCTCCTACACTGTTCCATTCCTGTACACACACACACACACACACACACACACACACACACACACACACACCCGCATGTACTCCTCACTACCTGCAACCATTGTCTCCTACACTTCAACCTCAGTAGTAGACAACACAGCTGTGGAGAAGAAGCTGTGTTATTCACTTTTGATTTCTTGGTGTCAAAACGGAGTGCCACTCTACTGAAAGGCATTGAAATTATGAGGCAGGGATGAAGGAATGAAGATTGATCATTTCTCTTACAAATGCAAAATAGAATTAATATTTCAAGTTGAGAGAAGAGCTGACTAAATGATATAGGCAGGAAAGTAGTTGAATAAATAAATAAAATGTTTCATCAAAGTATTTCCTCAGAACACATGTGTCTGTGATGAAATATGAAGCTAGCATCTTGATGGACACTGAGCAAATAACCACATTTATGTCCTATTTTATTTTTCATAGTGTTTGTGAATGAATGTGTCAGGGCTCAAAAGAAGGATTAATACTTAGGGATGTGCATATTATGCAATCAGAAACACATCCATGGAGCATCCAGAAAGCTCTTATAGACAGAGGGATACAGAGTCACGTTAGGCCGATAGAGACTTGAGGAGAGACCATGTGTCGGTGAGAGGTCTCTCAGGACACACACCTCCAGCTTCAGCATCCTGCCATCCAGCACACTCTTGTCCGATGTGGGGAGGCAGTACGAATCCAGCATGTGAACAGCGTCTGTCATCCAGTCCTGCAGTTCTTTAATGGCTAATGAGAAATGACTGTGCTCAGCAACAATTCTGTCCAGCCTGGATACTTTCTCCTGGAAATGAAAGAGATGGTTTTCTAGCTGTTAGCTCCACAGAGACTTCACAGAACCACACATATTGGAAACTAACACTTCATCAGAAACTATTACAGTCCCAGAGGCTGCCCAGGAAATGTCTGAGTCTGGCCTGAGTGCATCAGTATGTGACATACCTTCCTACACAGTGAAAATTCAATAGCATAACCAGGTCAAAAGACATGACATCAGCAACTAACTCACTGCCTGACACAGAGGGAGTTATGAGAATCATGATTTATTTTGTATTCAGTAAAATTTCTTCCTAATATTGATTGGCATTCAATTCACAGTCATCTTTAGCTTTCACATATTGCATTTGGTTCAACTGATAGTACATATTCTAGCAGACTTACACTATAGACGGAGTCTTAAAAAATAGCGATCTGATATTTTATAATAGTTATAAATTACATGCATATAATACATGTATATTTAGTTAAAAGAAATCTTGCATAGGTGTGGAAGAGAGTGTGAGGCCTTGGTACATGTATAGAGGATGTGATGCACAACTTCATTTTAAATGGCAAACAACAAATCTATCTGGTTTTCCTTACTGGTTCACTTTGGCTCATATCCAGCAAGGTGAATAAAGACTTTATACAGTATTCAACCTCTTGAAGCATTAAAATATCTCTTTCTCTTTAATATCTAGGCAAGTGCAAATGGTTTTGTTTGTAAAGTTTTTTTTATTTACTTAATTACTTTTGAGTTGCACTTATACAGCCTAGCCTGATTTTGATAACACAGCCTAAACTGGCCTTGAATTTGCACCAATCCGCCCCACCCCTGCTGTTGTCTCATGAGTGCTGGCATTCCAGATGTGCTCAAACACACCAGTTGCAAAAAGTTGTTCTTAGTTCATTCTAACTTTAGGTATGTGCCAGATTTTATTTTTTAAAAAAAATTATTTATTTATTTATTTATTTAGTATACAGTGTACAGAAGAGGGCACCAGATTTCATTGTAGATGGTTATGAGCCACCATGTGGTTGCTGGGAATTGAACTCAGGACCTCTGGAAGAACAGTCAGTGTTCTTAACCTCTGAGCCATCTCTCCAGCTCCTGATTTTTTTTTTAAGTTAGATAAAAGCAGCCATGGATGCAAATGGAGACAATTTTCACAACAGTGGGAAGACTCAGATAAGCAGATTAGAAGAAATTTTGGTGTAAACAGGCGAGGCTACATCAAAGACTCAATTATGACAGAGTGCCTGAATGCTAACGTCTGAAAAATTTAAAGCAGAAAACACACATTGTAGTTTATGCAAGTTTGAGAAGGACTGTTCCATTTATGGGGTCTGCATCTCTCCAGCAGGATTCACTCAGTGAGGTGTGTGTACCCAGTACTTTATTCTAAGGCCCTTGAAAGATTTATTCAGTTAGACTACTTGTTCCCAATTTCAAACTATGCTTTAGAATCTTAACTAAAACTACCAATTAACACATCCTCATCTACTTACTACATAATGAATATACAGAAGTTAGATGAAAAATTTAAAACTATCCTAGACTTATCCTATGGCTCTCAACACATTGTAAACTGTTTTTGAGCTCGTGTTTTTCTAGTGTAAGCTAACCTGACAGTCTTCAGCACAGGAACTCTGAATTTTGCTTTAGAGTTATGGTCAAAGTGCCATGGAATACATCATTTTATTAAGGATGGAGATTGGCAGTGTTTTCTGTTTTCGTGACACCTCTCTCTGACCACATTAAGAACTATGGTAAAAGTGACCCATCCAGTTTCAAGATGAGGGTGATGTCACGGTTACATGCCATAAGGTTGATCTGGAGACATCACTCAGTGGGAGTGTCAGGATGGACCCTGCATGACCTATTGGCATTCTAGTTTTGTAACATCAGTATCACACTCATACACAGCACATGCCAGGCGTTACCTTGGTTACATTGCTTAGCGCTAGATACTGAGAAGACAGCTGCGACACTCTGTGCACAAAGCTCTTGCTGGCAGCTTGTCCTTCCCACAGCTGACGAGCTTTTTCCTTCAGCCTGTGGAGCTGAGGTTCGTAACACTGTATCTCCTCAAGGACAGACTGGAAAGCATAAGCGAGTTACCATTCAGAGGCTGGGGCAGGCACACACAGAGCAAAACATGGCAATAAACAATGACAAGCAACTGGAGTCCTCTGAAGAGGGCATTATTTTCAGGCTACACACAGTGGAGTGCTAGAAGAAGAAAAATCCCATGTCTCAGAAGAGAGACGAAAAATTAATTCTGTCAGAACAAGGAGAAGGCACACGGCATCTCAGGGTGGTATCAGCTAAGACCAGGACACCCAGCATGCATTTGGTCACAGAGTGAACAGAGGAGGGACAAAGGCCAGCTAGCCTGGTCCCATCACCTGGAGTCTCTGCTGCTCTCTCCTCTTGGCGGGCAGGTCATAGAGGCGATTGCTGCTCTCCTGCACCAACCTTTCTGTTTTACTCAGCCAGTTCTGCACAGGTTCTGCGCTCACTTCAAAGTCTTTCATCTGGATCTTTAGATTCTGCAAGGGTACAGATAATATCAGGGATGAATGAACAAACACAAAGCCAAAGGGGCTGACTTCCCACTCAGTAACTACTCTCTACAAAAGTGTCGTGATGTGTACTTAATTGAAAGAACCAACATAAAGCAAACAATCAAAGCTAGCTTGTGGGCATGGGTTTGTAATCCCAGAATTGAGAAGGGTGAT
>PVIH01000248.1:152767-175629 GCA_004025045.1 Sigmodon hispidus
GGGGGGGGGGAGAGAGATATCCAAAGTCCTTCACTTGGCTTTCTTATTCACTACTTGGTCTACATGGCCCAACTGCTTCCGTCCTTGTGTTTACCTCTCCCCAGGGTCTAGAACATTTCATCTTTCACCTTAGCATCTATATGACCTTGGAGCATCCTTTCAGAATGTTTATACCTTTAATTTTCAAACTACAACCACTTTAATTCTCTAGCCCATTCAAGAGATCACAGTCCTTTTCAATTTCTATTTATTTGCTCTTTAATCCACAGGCTTTACCACAGGTGGGGTGGGCTGTGCATTGACATGTGATACAGCTATGTCTGGCTTCTACCATGAGAATATAAGCTCTACAATGGAAGGGCCCACATCTCATGTTTACTGGAACACACCTTGTTTCTTTATGGAATAATCCAACATTGGTAAAGATTACTTAATGGCAGGACAAGAAGCACTATCTATAAACACATACCTATATAATTTATGTGTTTATTATGTGTGTGAATATTTGTATAAGTGTGGACAGGTATGTGAGAGTATACATGTGCACAAATGTGTTCCTAAGAGGTCAATATCTTGGAAACTTTTCCCATGATTGCTTTGCATTTTACTTTTTATTATATCCTTTAAAGATCTATTTTACTTTTATGTGTGTGTGTGTGTGTGTATGCATGTGAGTGCAGGCATTTGTGGAGGCAAGAGGGAGTTAGATCCCCTGTAGTTGGAGTTACAGGTGGCTCTCAGCTCCCTAATGTGGGAGGTGGGAACTGAACTCAGGTCTTCTGTAAGAGCAGTGCATGCTCTTAACCACTGAACTATTTTTCTAGCCCTTCCACCCTATTTGTTTTGAGTCAGAGTCTCTCATTGAACTTGGAGCTTACCAATTTGGCTAGACTGGCCAGCCACTGAGATCCAAGGACCCTTTCTTCCAACTGCCTCAGTTCTAAGCTTTTATGGGGCTGATGAAAATTGAATTTAGGTTCTTCTGCTAGTGAAGCAAGCACATTACCATACAGGTCAACTCCCCAACTCTTCGTTTATTTTACTTTGAATACATTTATTCTATTCATTAAAAATGATGTAAACTGTGTGCTTATCACATAAGGATAGTATAGATATTAATATTTTCATGGACTCTATAGATAACACATTAAAAACATGCTGATAATGTGTTACATGTTTCACTGTGGCAAAAGATCTATTATTTTATGAAGTGTAAGATTCATATGAATTTGAATTTGTTATTAAACTTGCAATGTAAACCAACAAAAGAAGAATTTAGGTAGTTTTAGTAAAGCACCAGGTCTATAAAATGTTACCTAGGAAACCTAAGTATGAAGACTGCAGAACCTTTTGGATAGTGCCTCAAAGCTCTTGCTACATTTGGTCCAGGGTATCTATAGTGTTGGCTACTTGATTATGTTTTTCATAGGGAGATGAGCTATAGGAATGTATCAGAAAGTTTAAAATATCCCATGAGGAAAGATGATCAAGAATGACTCCTGATGAGATCTAAGATTAATTAGAGCAGAGGGTGTGTCCTGTTTTATTCTCTGATGTACCCCAGAGTAGACTAATCGTTGTCAAATACTAATGGCATAATTGAATGCATTTGTAAATTCAAGGCATGGAGCAGCTAAACATGGCCGACTAGATGACCATGACCAAATACAGATATTGCAGGTATCTCCCGGAGCACAGAAGAAAGTTGGGTGCTTCACCTGTGCCCAGTGACCATAAGCTAAGTTCTCAAACCTTGTATTAGTGTAACTGTATTTATGAGTCACCAAGGCCAAATGCTGGGCTTGACTCCTCTCCATCCCTCACCATTTGTGTGACTTTAGCAGATTTTTAGCTATACCTTTGTCTGCCTTTCCCTACTCCCTTTCCTTTTCTATATACCTTCTTCCTCCTTTTCTTCTTTAAATTATTTATCTATTTACTTATTTATTGACAGGGTCTCACTATATAATCCAAGATGGCCTCTAATTCAATATGTAGCCCAGGCTAGCTTCAAACTTCTAATCATTTTGCTTCTATTTCTTTGTATTACAGTTCTGTATCACTGTGCATGGCTCCTTTAGTTTTTCATCCACATGACAGCAACAAATGATTTCTAGTGTTCTATAATGGCTTTGAGAATTGAATGTACTAGTATATGTAATTGCTCACAAGTGCCAGGTACAGATTATTGTTTACTATCACTGGGTTCTCAATTCTGACATCTTGTCTGACCCTCATGCTGCTGTTAACTGTTGGGTTGGTGGATGTCTTTCTATACACAGTGAATATGTGTTGCTCTCATTGACTGATGAATAAATCTGCTTTGGCCTGTGGCAAGGCAGGATAGAGGCAGGTGGGAAATATAAGCAGAGATAAAAGAAAAAGAAGGGCTGAGTTTGAGATATGCCAGCCAGCCACTTAAGAAGCATCATCCCAGCAGACTCACAATTCCACAGCCACGTGGCAATGCATAGATTAATAAAAGTGGGTTAATTTAAGATGTAAGAGCTAGCCAGCAATAAGCTCAGGCCATTGGCCAAACACTCTCAAATAATATTAAGTCTCTGAGAATTATGTGGAAAGTGGCTGCTAGGTATTTAGGAGTTTCTGGCAGGAAACAATAATCTGTACCTGGCACTTCTGTGTACACTGCTGCATTCCTGATCATTAGACACAGACCACTTTCCAGGTACACAAACCTGAGTGTGGATTAAACTGATTAAAACATTTCATTCCCCAAGACTATACTTCACAACATGCATTTACATCTCCATTCATATTTAAGTTAATAGTCTTCTTATTCACACCTTCTTCCAGATGAGAAACTGAAGAATCAAACTTAACTTCGGCACCAAACCATATAGCTAAGTGCCAAATCCTGCTGCATTTTTCTTAGAGATGAATTATTATCTTTTTTAAACTTTATTTATTTATTTGCCTTGGTGTTTTGCCTGGAACTGGAACTACAGACAGTTGTTAGCTGCCATGTGGGTGCTGGGAATCGAACCCGGGTCCTCTGGAAGAGCAGATGGTGCTCTTAACCGCTGAGCCAAGAGATGAATTATTTACAATACTATTTCTTCCACCATTTAGACCTTCCTTTTTATTTTTACCATTATAATAAGTTTTCTCTGCTTTTCCGGCTATGTATGATTTCCCCATCTTGTTTACACTACAGCCAGAAAGTTGATATATTTATCTTCAGTTTTAAGGCCTGCAAATTTCTCACTCAGTCTGTCTCAAGGAATCTTGAAGGAAGAAATGAATCCTAGTGTCCTAAGTATCTAATGTATATAATGAGTTCTGTCCTCTGCATTATAATAGTACATGACAGGCTCCATCCTGTGTCTTGACTTCCTATGAGGGAAACAGGTTTAGATTCAAGGTCAAATTATATGACACATAGACATTTTACTATATAGTTCTAATCTGTCTCTCCATTTACCTCTATTATTCCTCTGCTTAAACTTTGTGTCTCCATCAGATTTCTCAACATCTACCACATCTCTACATCATTCACAATTTCCTGCACCCAGTTCATTCTATGAGAAATATATGCCAATCTTGGAATATTTGAAGGGCACATGGCCTTCAAGGTACAGTTGATATGTCACTTCTCTGGACACCTTCTTTGACTTCTCCAAATAGAGTCAATAACATCACTCTATGAGTCTCCATGTCTTACTCCGAATATTCATGCAATGCAGTCATTTCTTTCAATGGGAATTACCTTTTAGATGATTAGGTTATGCAAACAAAGCAGAGTTTCCCTCATCTATTATCTCATGCTTTTCTATCACCAAAAGATATACTGTACGTCTATTCCTTCTGAGAAAAGAGGGACGGGTAGAATTGGATCAAATAGAAGAGTCATACCTGCCATGCATACAAGCTGACTAACAAAACTGGCAATCCCTGATCCCCACTGTTCTTGGGCAATATTTGAGTGAGACGATCTTGGCATGAGAGTTAGATTCACTGTACCACTCTTGCTTTGGAGGGCACATTGAGCTGATGATTTTTATAGGGTCATCAGTAATTTCCAGACACTACATGGTTGCCACTGCATTTAGTGGAGGATGCTTGCCATGAACAACACCTGATCACAAGGGAGAACTCAAAGCTCTTGCCTTATGAAAGAACCAAGAAAGTATGTTTTCCCTTCCTGATGGTAATTCCCTATTTCAACCTTCTTCCCATCATGAATTCATTATGCCCATCATAAAGTTAAGGATCTATCCTGCCAAGAAATGTTTTAAAAGGTTATATACCTTCCGATATCTGAGAAGAGTTAATACAAAGAATAAATGATCTCAGAAGAAAAAAAATCTGGCAGAAATTATAATGTATTTGTAAGTTGTCTTTGTAGGAAATGAAATTAAATGAAGTTATCTTCCTTCATTCTTAAGACCCTAAACCTGATGCTAGTGGGTGTTATATGAACTCTGAACATATATTCTATAGTCTTGCAGGACTTTTTGTGGTCATTATCCTAGAATAGTTGCCCAAAGTGCAGAATTTCAAATGAAAGATTAAACATGATGCTCAATTGTGCAGTTGGCTGTTTCTGCAGGGATGTACATGGATGATTTTGTAGCAATAGCCCCTGTACAAGGAGTCATCTAATCCTTCAGAGCTATATATACTTTCCAGTTCTGAGCCCATCTTTGGCTGCCCATTCCTATGCAAAATGGAATGATCAGAATGCTTGAAAATTTTGTGATGCATTGAAACAGCTTAGCTTTACCCATCACCGCCACCAAACACCACAGAGCATGCTCAGTGCATTGGCTGTTCTATACCTCTAAGGCAGATTCCTTCTGGTGGAGATTTGCATGAAAACTTTTCCAGTCTTCTTTTGCAGTTAGAACTTTGGCTTGGACGCCTTCTGCTTTCTCTTTGGTCAGAAGGGAACTCAGTAGTTCCCCTTTGGACAACATCATGTTTAGCTTATGCTGCCCATTTTCACTTTCTGACAGAAACTCCTATAAGAAAAATACAAAATTAGGTACTGTAAGACACTCAATGCTTCACCATTCTTTGATTTTTTTCCCTGTATCTCTCAGTGACATCAAAGAAAACAAATAACTATTTTATTGCCTAAGTTAAATGACCTGGGTTTTTCTTTAGCAATCCAGTTGTGAAATATTATATTTCCTAATATAAATTCTCAGTTGACTGCAAACCATTGAGAGGTATTTTATGAACTGTTATCAACTTGTTAAAAAATAAATAGAAGAAGTTATGAGGATAAAGAAATGATAACTGTTATAATCCTTGGCCAAGTTTAGTTTAGAAATACAAATGCCACATGCCTCGTATAAATTGGTAGAACTACTTCAGCAGAACTGTTCCTATCAGAAGACCACAGGAAAGCTTGGAAAGGGGGTTCTATACAGTGGATGCTATTAAATAAAGTAGGGGACATTGTTGTTAGTAGTTTATAAAAAAATAGCAACAGGATATTTTTATAGAGTTGTTCTTATGAAGTATAAGTTCAGGACATAATGGCAATATAAAGGGTGATCACACAGTGTAGCTTTCTCAACATCTGAATTTATCCAGAGCCTAGCTTCCCTCTTGATAAGTAAGTATATCCTACACATTAGAGTCAATGCCAATTATTATTCTCAGATGTTACAGAAGAAACAAAATGAATAAGCAGCTATAGGTTATTTTTTTATGCCAAGAACATAAATGTAGAGACTCTATGCTTTGGACTTTAATAAAAGCATTGAAAAAGTGGGAGGTCCCCAATGGACTCCTGTGTTGAAATCTGTCTCCAGTGTGGTGATGCTAAAAGGAGGGACCTGATGCAGCTAGAGCCAGGCCCTTAAGAGACCTAAAATTTATTTATTTATTTATTTATTTATTTATTTATCTATCTATCTATCTATTTATTTATCTATTTATTGTGTTTTCATGTTCATGTGTTGGATGTGGTAAGCCTATGGAGGTCAAAGGACAATTTCAGGAATTGTTTCTTCTCTCCCTCCATGTAGGTTCCAGGGACTGAACTCAGGTCTTCAGTCTTAGCAGAGAACACTTTACAAGCTGAGTCTCATCACTGGCCCGGAGAGAAAGCTAAGAAAACAAGCTGGCTACTTCCTAGTGTCATTTGCTTCCCGTCTGATGTGGTCCTGTCTTGCTGGCAGGTTTGTATATCAAAATGAAATCCCAGCATTAGAGCTAAATTGACGCCAGAGTTATTTCCTCCAGTCTTTAGGATGTTGAGCTAAATCAACTTGTTTACTTCATAAAGTAGGCTATACAATCATGTGAAATGAACCAATACAGGCCTTCCCCAAGGCATCTCTTTTGATGGATGGCTACTTCATATAAGCAACTGAGATAAGAGTCAGAGAAGAGGTTGTTGTCACAAATGGAACTGGGTTTCATAATCACAAATAACTGGTGGTTGAATGTTTTCAGCTCTACTCCCTGGTCTGGAGAAAAGTTGGAGGAATTTTAAATAAATGCAGCAGATTTCCAAACAAAATCTATCTTGTTACATCATGAACCAAGAAGATTCAAAAAAAAATGAACTAGGTAGATACGGACACCATTATTTCATATCCCATGTCCTGTAGACAAAGTTCTCACATGAGTACTTCCTTATTCACAGTTGAATGTTTTCATATGTTTTCCAGCAAAAAATTCAAATTCCCCAAGTATCTGCTCAAAATTCCCAGTATAAAAAATAACCAGCTATGTATCACATGTATCAATAAAAAACGTTTCAGTGTCTAAAAGTGTTGAAGGTCAAGGTGGCAGCTGAAATGTCACTGTGGAGTTGTAGTTAGGTGAGAAAAATATTAAAATAAAACCAACCAAACAAATATCACATGTGTTTGCAGCTCTGGCTGGTCAGACACAAGCCTTCTGACCTCACAGAGATACCTTTATCCCACTGGCATGCCAAGAGCAATAATATTACATGTATGTTGTGGTTGGAGTAAAAATTAAGTGAAAGAACCCTCAGAGTGCTCAGGCACAGTGCTAATACATGCAAACAACTTCTTGTTGTTTTCCAGGTCTTTATTAAAACATCAAATGGCATAAAGTTATGTATTTGAGTGTGCTAGTTTCTCCTCAGTTGTTTCAATGGCAGGCCTCTCTGAAATTTCTTAAGTTGATTAATCAGTTGTACAAAGACCCAAAGTAGCATATTAATCTAACTCAGCATTGCTGATAGCCATGACAGCAGAGTTCTTACCTGGATTTTCTGAAGACTTGTGGAGACTTCTGTAAGATTCTGAGGTAGATCAAAACACTTGGCTGTGGTGATTTTTGCATTAACCAACCACTGCTGGAAGGCCCTGAAGGCCTTCTGAAATCTTTGTTGCAAAATCTGTTCTTTATTCTGGCAGCCCTTGGATGCTTGCAAACAGAGACTGAAAGGGTAATTTGAAAATTTGATGACAGAAAAAAAATTGAAGAGGTTGATTCAAGTCATGTTTAATAGACCCCACAGTTCTTAAAAATGTGCATTTACCTAATTTGGTACTATATTTCACTCTTAACTGATATTTTTTATGAAATCACATTATAAAAATGTTCTAGCATCTTTAATTTTTTTGTATTGGGTTTCACTATGTCACATGGGCTGTTCTCTATCTATCAGCTTAAATAGCCTCCCAAATAAGCCTCCTGAGGAGCTAGAATTACATACAACCACTCCATGCTCAGCCTAGCTCCTACTTCATATGAGAATATTTTGAAGCCAGGTAGAGTTTTATTTATTTATTTTACTGGAATCCTACTTACAATATTTATTTTACTGGAATCCTACTTACAACTGAGACTGAAGCAGGGACATCTTGGCTGCATGCTGAGCCTCTATCCTAGAGGAAATACAAATGAAATAATTTGAACAGTGGGATGGTTCATGCTTACCAGTTATATTCTTTAATTAAGCCTGAGACTTTTCCACTGTATAGACTCAGGTCCCTGGAAAACCGGCAAAGTTCATTTAACTGAAACTTGAGATCCTCTGTCATAGGTTCTGCCTTTTGTAGAGCATCCAGGATCTCCTAGCAGAGAAAAACAAGACAAGCACTGAACACAATGACTTTTATATCTTTGCACTCTACATGCATACATTGTAAGTTGTTAGCAAGGGGCAAGCCAACACAGTGAACTCAGAAATGAGATGAGATCTCTTTTCAGGATAGTTTTACAGCCCACTACGGCAGGTACATGAGTCATCTGTATCTACTTCTGGCCATGGAATCAAGTATAAAGTAGTTAATGATTAAATCAATGACTTAAAGTAAGAACAAAGAGAAAGTACCCTACATTATTTAGAAATTGTTCCAACTAGACTGTTTGGAAAGTATCTATAATTTAATATACCAAATTATCATTTAAACAAAAAGCAACATATATTTTGTACTTATTATTTGTGTTCCAATTGATCTTATGTAGTGCTTCTAGTGGATGCCAATATTAACAACTTATAATGCACAGGTCTTATTTGCCTACTAGTTCATATACTTCATGGTTTCTTTCATGTAGCCATCAAATCTTTGCTAATGTCCAATATGACATTCAAGGACACCATACTACCCCATGAATAAAGGTATCAATCTCCTTCTTGAAGAGCTTACAACTTAACTGATGAACAATATACAGATAATTGTGGTACTAAGCATACTTAATCCCAAATGAAATGCTAGAATGGAGGAGCACAATTCTGAAATCAAAGCCATGGTCAACTGCACTCATAAGGTGCTTTGCAATTAGAACATTCCTCTTATATGATTACTATCAAGGGACAAATGAGATCCTGAGTGCCCAAGTCCTTTGCACATTGCCTACTATTCTGGTCAATGCCTACTCTGTAAACTTAGAAGGGAAATACAGCCAAATATATAATGAAACCATGTTGATAGTGTCACCAGAACAAAATTATTTTTTTAAATGCATACACACACAAGTACACATATACACATATGTGTGCCAACATATACAACACATACATGCACAATTTCACACACACATTCTTGTGTTCCCCTCTCTTTCTCTCTCTTGTACGCACACACATACATATACACACACATACACACACACACACACACAGAGGGGGAGTTTAAACTGTAGAGAAAGGACAAATAGATTAAAAAGGTCCCGAGTACCTATTGCAACTACTGTTGATATTCTCAGTGATATGTATGGAGAGATGGCCTACACTCCTCATCAACATGCTGTGTCATCATACTATAAATGATATCACTGTCTTCTGGCCACTGTCAATCAGAAGACGAGGCTGTAGTTGTTTCATCTAAATTAAAACTTGTGAAACCTCAGAAGATGCAAAGACCTCATGAAACAAGGAAGGTTCAGGAAGGTTGTAAAATTTACATGACCTGGGAGGTACTGAAAGTGACAAGAATCACAACCCCCCCCCCACACACACACACTCCATCAAGGCTATACAAGCTGTTACTAAGTGTTTCAGGAGGTCCAGTAGAGTTGTCTACAAGTCAAGCAGAGAGCGCTATGAATGATGCAGCTTTCACAAGTGAGGTGAACTGCTATGGTGAGGTCTGCAGTGATACAGTTGCTTCTGAGGTAACCATGCTTTCATGAGGAGTCCCACAGAAGTCACTGGCTCACCAAGCTACCCCGAGGAGGAATTCTTTCTTCAGTTTGTCCTCTGTGATGTAGTTGGGCTGAATGAATGTCTGCTCACATCTCCCTGGGAAAATCACGGGACACACTCATCTGTTCCCCTCTCACTTTGTGCAGAGACACTCAAGTTTGGTTGATTCTAAGTCATAGCTCTTTTAACCACTTGCCTCCTAGCCAGCTCAGGTACTTTCTCCTGGTCCCCACTTACATCCTCTCATTTCCTAGAATGGCACAGGCTCTTAAGTGACCTCGGCTCCCCCCTTTCCTACATTTCTCCTTCCTGGGTGTTATTCCTCTACTTCACCTGGGTGACCAAGTTGTAAGCACTCCCCAGGATGCTGCTCTGCTACTGATTCCTCAAAAGATTCTCTGTGGTCCTTCCATCATCCTAGGGATGTTTATCTGAGGATGCTGAGCTGGTTAGTTTTATGTCAATGTGAAGCAAGATGGATTCTTTGAGAAGAGGAAACCTCGGCTAAAACAACATCCCCATGAGACTGGTTTATAGGCAAGCCTGATTGACGATGGACATGGGTCAGGCCAGCTCACAGGGGGAGGTACCATTTCTGGGAAGGTGGTTCTGGGTGCTGTCTGAAGGTAGGCTGGGCAAGCCAGCAAACAGCACCCCTGGGTGAACTCCTGCCCTGAATTCTATCCATGATGGAGTGTAGCCTGAAGTGCAAACAGAAATAAAACCCTTCCATCCCCAAGTTGTTTTGGAAATTGTTTTATCACAGCAATTGAAACCCTAATGAGGACAGATATGCAGCGTGTCTAGAGCATTTGTCATAAAGACTGTCTCTGCTTCTTTCATAATCCTCTGTCCACACAGATTATGATCTTCAAGGCAGGGCAGGGTTCTTGGAATGTCCATGTAAAGTAGCTCAATGTCTGAGGTAGAGGCTCTAAAACATGTCTTGGCTTTTTTTATTTCCTTCTCCTTCCCTTCCATTTTCCTTTTATTCTCTTCATTTCCTTTTGTGTGGTGCTAGGGATGGAATCCAGGGTCTCACAGCAAGCAATGGAAACATTCTATCATTGACTTGTTTCCCAAAGGTCTCTGAAACACTTGCATTTAAAAAACTCACAGAAAACAATCACACATTCTCTCTCTTAAACTCTACACACTAATCCAGAAATAGCCATTTTTTTTTTTCTTGCCATACTGAAAATTTTAAGAAGAAATATCACAAGAAATAGAAATGTTATCTACTAAAAGTTTTTAAAGATGAGATTTAAGTAGGCCAATTATAAATTAGGTGACATTAAAATGAAACACTTTTCAGTCAAAGTTTACATTTTAAAAAATACATTCATTGGGCTGCAGAGATGGCCCAGTGGTTAAGAAAGATTAAGGAAGGCTTTCCCACGGGGTCTGAGTTGGTTTCCCAGTATTCACACTGAGGGTCTCACAATTACTGACAAGCCAAGCTGGAAGTGATCTGACACCATCTTCTGTTTTTCATGGGCATCTGTCCATACATGTACACACATATATGCACATACACAGAAAGACTTCATCTTCAATCCAGATTTTAGTAGAGCTTTAGCTCTTACAAATACAGCATTGGTTTGGATGCTCTTGGCTTCATCAAAGTCTGAAGGTATTCTTTTCCTTTCTCAGCTACAGGAATATCTGCATTTCCAAACTAATAACCCAATAGTTTGAAAATGAATTTTATACATATGAACAACAAGATGTGAGCATCAATGTATTAAATAGTTAATGATCATCTACCTTAAAGGGATTTCCTGATAACAGAAGACAAACACTTACAATGGCCTGTAGTGTTCACTACGATTGACAGCGGTCATGAGCCTTTCTAATAGCCAAATATTGTTGGCAGAGTTTAGCTCAAGTTTATCTATCTTATAAAGATTTTGCTGCATTCTTATGGAGTTTGAATTGTTATCTTAAATTTTAGGTGAAATTTCATCATTAGATGACTATTGACTATCGTCCTTATTGGATAACTATGACTATAGGAGACAATGTCCTCTTGCCCTAGGAAAATAGCCCCAGAGTCAAACATAGATGTGACAGCAGAGAATGCCTGTCATCTTGGACTCAGCACAAGTATCCTTCTGGCACGTGTATGCTATTATTCTCCAACAGTCCCAACACAGGAGATGATCATTGAGGATAGTAATGTAATTCCAGCTACAACCAGACATTGATTTAAAATGCATTTCACTCATAGTAAGAGAATGGAAAGAAAGGGAAGCAAAAAAGAGTTGAAACATGGTGACTTTATCACTACCATCATCATCAGACTCCATGGAGCAGTTCCCATCCTCTCCCTGTGTCCCTGCAGAATCAAGTGATTCTGATCGAGGCTTGATTCTAGCGAGAAAGCTAACGGCCGAGGAATCAACCAAAGACAGCTGAGAAAACATTCTCGGTAAAACAGCAACCAGCTAGTTACAAACGTTTGTTTCACAGTGTACCACACATGCCACAGAAAGTTGACTTAAACAAAACAGTGCTGGAAATACTCCGTGACTTCCGAATGGGCTGGAGCTATTTCGAAACGATCATAACAGAAATAGAAGCAGGGACGTTTACTTCACCAAATTGCCTTTTAAGGACAGCTGTGATTTTGAGCATTGTAAAGCAGCAAATATTGAGAGTATTGCCAAGGCACCCAAGAGAACTCAAAGGCGGCAGACATTGTTAAATTTCAACTCAGTCTCCGTTTTCTGCTTTCCTTTCTCACATCCTAAAAGGCGTAGCAGTTAAAAAAAATGGCCTGTTAGGCAACTATTAGGTGTTAATGTGTATTAACAAGCTAATTCAAGCGCAGCTGTCAAAACCACGGGGAGGAAAAACAGACACTGAAAACTGTTTGTCGCGCTTCAGTGCATTCAAAGCTCTAAATTCAATTACTTAGTTGTTTGAAAGAGTTAACTGGCAGGAAAGCACCAATGACTCTCTGTCTATTTATGCCTCTGCCCACAGGCCATTTTCCAGGCTGAAAGGCTGAATACCGGATTGCAAGCTCTTACACCACCAGAAAAAAAGTCAAATATCTCCACCAGAAATATTGTTTCCTACAGGATATAATAGCACCTCCCATATATGTTAACTTTTACCAAAGTCTGTTTTTTAGGAGAGAGGAAAACTTTTGCACTTCGCCAATATTTAAATACATTTTTTTCTACCTCTGAGTGGTGCATACTTTTAATTACCACAGGCTCATTTCTGTTTAAAGCAGCCACAGCGCCAAAGAAATATTTAGCTTATCCATCCCAGTAGTAAACAGGAAGGCATTGAGGGACCAACTTACTTGTCCTTTGTGCCAACACTCCACTATCTCCTCATCCGTGTTCTTGCCTTCCAGGAGGGTGAGCTGCTGGGCCCAGGTTTTCAGAAGAGCGCTGAACTGTTCCAGGGCCTGCTCCAGTTGGGCCACCTGGCCAGAAAATTCCTGCTCTGAAAGGGCCATTTCGCTGACCAGATTCTCCAGGCTGCTCTGTGCTTGGAACAGGCTATCTTCCCACTGCCTCCAGTCAGCGCGCAGGGCCTGCATCTCTGAGTTCAGAAGCTCACACCCACTGGCAGCTGTGTTCTGTTTCACTGCCGGGGCCAGCGACTCCACTCTGCTTAGGCGGCCTGCACCGATCTCTCTGGAATCTATCAGCTCCTGTAATGGAATATCGCCATGGAAACCAAGCAGGCCCTTAGACACTTGGGCTGCCAGTTTTCAAAAGTGTGTAGAATGGGCCGCTGTCCTGCTATGAAGTTTGAGCAAATGTGCAAAAAAGACGAGAGCTGTTGAGTCGCCCACGTTATATTAGCAGCAATCAGTATCAGGAGTGCCTGACTTATTGCAAAATCACTAAGGGTGTCTCAGTGTCGTCACAGGCTGAACGGGCATGCTGAACACAGGCAATATTTAGATATGCGCAAGTGTGGTAGTGACTTAGATGTGCATCTATAAGTGTTCAGCTTCTACAGCCTAAAAAGAATCCCAAAAATCCTTATTTCCCCTTATGTGAGAAAATCGTCTGCCTTAGAAGAGTGGCTTAAATCACATTTCTTCCTGTGGGGAGTCAGGCTGACCCATGTCAAGAGGAGAATGAGCCCTCATCAATCTCAGATATTTCTGTGCCCAGGGAGGCATTTTTATGGCCACTGAAATTAATAATTCACAGAAAAATTTAATTAAAAATTTAAAGCAAACTCCAGCCTGAGTTTGCTTATTGTTGTCATTTTTCCTCAGAAAAGAAAAAACCTCATTAGAAATTTGGCTATTCAGACTCACCTAGAGAAAGGACTTTATGATAAATTAGACTATTCATTGTGAAACAGGTAAGTCTTGGCATTTTCTCTTGAAATTACATGCTTCTAATGACATTTTTCTTGCTAAAATAGTCATTCAGTACACACATATTTGTAACATGTATTGCTATAGCTAGATATTGTTGATATTAATGAAAAAATATGTCTTAACTCCTGGGTTAAGTAGAATGAAAGGTGACTATTAGAGACAAAAAACAACCGCAAAACAAAACCAAGGCAAGGAGGAAGAATAATGGACAAGACCAATTACCAGTCACAACAGAAAGGTAAGGCACTGGGTGTCATACGTGGATGTGCAAAGCAGAACGGGTATTTAACTAGTCTATATAACATAACCTGCATTTCACTTAATTAGCCTAAAGTTAATCTGACTTTTCACATGTACAAACAATAGAGACACATTTAGTGCAGGACATTAACAATGCCAAGTTATGTGGTGGTCAAAAGTTCAATAATATGAGATGTGAGTTTACACATGTGTAAATGTGTTCTTACACATAGCATTTTATATGTGTATGTAATTGGCCTTTCTTGGCAACAGGATTCTAGAAGTCATCCGGTTTATCACTACTAGAGTGGTTAGTGGTTAAACAAAGAAAAATTGTAACTTAGAAAGTGATATACTTAACAGGAATATTTTAGAACTCAATACTCAACCTTTTGAGCATTTTCAAATTTGGAATTCAGAGAATCTCTTCTGTCAAAAATCAGTTTCCTCAAATATTCTCATATTCTTTATCTCAGTTTCAACTGGCATGAAAACAGGTTCATGCTTGTTAACTTGAATTCCATTCACATAGATTATCTTTGTGTTAATGTGAGCATGTGGGTGTGTTACACACACGAGGCGGTGTGCATGCAGGAATCAGATCCTTCTCATCTCTCTCTGTCTTACTAGAAGGTCACCATTTTGGTTAGGCTGGTTGGCCACCACTTGTCTCCATTCAGCAGTGTTGGACTAACAGGCACTTATTTTCTCTTACTTTCAGAGCAAAGGTTCTTAAGCATGGAGTCATCTGCTTAGTCACAATCTAGATCTCCAACACAAACATTGTAATTACAGTATTTAAATTAGATTTTGCATACATTTTTGCCCTCTATTTGAACTATACACACACACACACACACACACACACACACACACACGTTCATTCATGTCTTCATCTGTGGAGACATTATGCTTCCAAGTTACATATTCTAAGAGACTGTTTCTGTAGGTTGGGAGTGGTCACTGCATTGAAGGGCAGGAGAGGTACTTTCTTTACCTCTTTGGAGGTTTTTCAAATTAACTTTTCAAAAACTTGATCTGTTCTTTCTGTTCCTCTCCTGCCATTCCTTCCTAAGCTCATGGAACCTGGCTGATTCATCAATTCCCCTGCCGTGGAAATAGCTCTCAGACTTGCCAAAGAGGCTGATCTTCTATCTCTGTGGTGGTGGCGATGGTGGATTTCTCCTTCCTTCTTTCCTTTCTCTTTCAAAACTCACTTAAATCTTAGGTTTGCGTGGGTTCTGGGTTTGTGTTCCCTAGTCTACTTGCTGTACATGCCATTGATCTATCACGTCCTGGGACATCAACTACACACCATATGGTATTAATTGATAACATTGTCTCTTCAAAGGAGCTTCTGAAAGGATGATGAGAATTCTCTGCTTCCTGAATTTTACTCCCTCCTGGTGGGGAAAGCTTCATCTGTTCATTGCTCAACATCCATCTTCCATCACCACAGGCTTCTCTGCATGTACCTATCTTCCTTAGGTAAGGCCGCCATTAACTTGGGGTAAAGGCTTGACTCTTACTTCCGACTATTTTATGTGTTTGATTATTTTTATTCATTTGTTTAATTTCCTTTGATACAGCATCTTACTATGTGGTTTTTTTTATGTGAATTGGCATTTTGCCTGCATGTATAATTGTGTAAGGGTGTCAGATCTTGGAATTACAGATAGTTGTTAGCTGCCATGTGGATGCTGGGAATCGAAGTCAGGTCCTCTGGAAGAACGGTCAGTGCTCTTAACCACTGAACCATCTCTCCAGCCCCTTACTATGTGTCTTTTACTGGTCCATAGCTTGCTATATAGACCAGGGTGGCACTGAACCTGCCTCACATCTTAGGTTCTCACCTGATAGGTGCATGCCACCATGCCTGGCTCATCTTGACTCTTCATCTTGACATTCCATTTTGTTCAATCTCTCCCTTTCCCAAACCCACTGAATTCTTTTTTACACTGAGTACACTACATGGCCAGGCATGGAACTAAATATTTCATATGAATGATATAACTTAGTCCTCCAAACAGCTCCTTAGAGCTGATTCAGAAAATTACAGTTTTCTTTTAATTCTTTTTATATTTCCAATGAGACCTGAGGACATTGACAAAAGTGATTTTTCCAATAACTTATAAAAAGTCAGGAGACTAAAGATGCTGAAGAAGGCTCCTCAGCTTCAGAGCCTTAACTTTAAAAAGTTTGGCAAGCTCTGGTTATACTGGTTTTATCAGCCCAATAGGGTGGCTTATATTCTTTAGTCTTTCACATTACAGCAATAAGTACATTTGCATATAGAAATGCTTAAGACAAGGACCAAGTTTGCTCATAAATGGAACTAAATTTCTTTCAATTGTTTTTTAAGCATTGTTTATGTTTATGATTACTGATGCATGGAGTCATCACCAAGCAAACTCAGGAAGAAGATATTAAAAAAAAATCCCACAATTTTATACTAAAACTTGTATCACAAATCTATCACCTGTACCTGTGGATCAGTGTAGAATAATATCGGCCTGTTTGCTCACCTTAATCTTCAATAGCTTTTTCTGGGTAACTGATGAATCTCCAGATGTGTCTGACCACCGATGAAGCTCTTCTTTTGCTGAGTGGAGCCAATCTGTGAATTCCTGGACTGCATCTAAATACATGAGGTGGTCTTTCACAATCTCCTCTACATTCCTCATTTTCTCCTAGTTAACAAGGGAAAAAGCACACGAATAGCCAGAGTTACTGCAAACATGAAATCAAGCGAAACGACAGACTGTATAGAGGTCTCCACGTATCTCAGAAGACCTTAAATTTATGCTGGGGTTCTCCACAAACTTAATATCTTAAAAAGAAACCATTACACCAAAAGCAGAGGCAGGCAGATCTCTGAGTGTGAGGCCATCTTGATCGACATATGGAGCTCCAGGGCCAGTCATGGATACAGAATGAGATTTTGTCTAAAAGGAAGAAAGAAAGCAAAAGAGAAAAAAAGAAGGAAGGAAGGGAAAAAAGGAAAAGAGAAAAGAAACTGTAAATCCACACTTTGAGAAAACAACCATATCCCCATAAGTCTAGTAGTTTGTAATTTGTAGCTCAATGCAAAGGTCTGTGTTTAGTAAGTGCTGACTAATAGTCCTCACAAGCTAATTAATTATAATTATTATAGCAAATACTGTTATTTTTATTGTTCCACGAAATAGCATTTTTCCATGGCATTTTCCACTGCATTAAACCCTATCAACATCACACTTGAAATCAGGGAATGGGCAAGCTTAGGGAAAGGCTAGTACCATACCCAAGGCACATATTCAGAGAGGCAATGTTCACAATCCAAATTTATATCTTTCTGACTCAAAGATAAAAATAAGAATACATAAACATTTATGTCCATAATAATAGTATCAACCATTCAGAGTTCTCAAAATGCAAGCCAAAGTAGGAAAAAACAAACACAAATCCTGTAAAATTCAGGAGTGAGTACATAAGGTAAATCATGGAGAAATTTATATTTATTTATATAATTTATATTTATATTACATATACATATGTAAAATTCTTTTCAATTTTCAACAATTCATCTTTTATATATACATGTGTGTATGTAACATTTAAAGAATAAGAAAATTCAGATTTTGTTAATAGTGGAATAAACTAAATTCTTACACAGTTGAAATCTGAGAAGTAAGAAAATTTGCATTTAAAATAATAATGGTAAATGCAGGGGAACAAATTACCAGTTGATGCTCAGATTTGCAAGGAAAAGGAATGAGTCTGAAGACAATACAAATAAGGACAAAAATAAAAAGTTAAGAATATTCCTAGGGCTTCAGAGAGAGCATTGAATAGGAGTACTTGTGTATACAGATCTCTTTTATTTATTTGTGAATTAATCTTTAGGCTAGCATACACAGCAATGAGCTTCTTTAGAGCATTTTCCCACATATGCATGATTGCTGTGGGATTTTGTTCTGGTACATTGTCATTCCTACTGATTTAATAAAACATTGATTGGTCAGAAGGTAGATAGGAAGTCTGGGCAGGGCTACCAGACTAAGAGCACTCTGAGAAAAGGAAGAGCAGAGTACAGATGCCAGCAGATGCAGAGGAAAGAAGACCAGAATGCTGATCTTAGAAAAGGTATTAAGCCACCTGCTAAACAAGATAAGAATCATGGGTTGAGTTAAGATGCAAGAGCTATCTAGCAATATGCCTGAGCTACATGTAATTAATATAAGCTTTTGTGTGATTATTTGGGACTAAATAGCACCAGAGCTGCAAGTGAGTTTAAACCTCAGCAAGTCTGGGCAAAAAAACACATGATGTATTACATACATATGGATGATATGTTTCTTCCATTCCCCTTTCCCCTAGCCCTTGAAATGCCCCCTCCCCTAGTCTAACTATTTCTCTTTCCTTTCCCAGGCGGCCACCCCTTCTGTGTTCCTCTTTGTGCTTTCTCTATTTTCCACCTTTCTGAAAAAATGATCTTTATGGGATCCCTGCCCAACAAACTTACATATAGCTGCAGACCAGCCAAATCCAGTAATTTGATTCATATTAAGTTTCTCACCTGTGCTTTGAAGCTTTTGCATGGGTCTAATGTGCTCACCTTGGCCACAGTCAGTATGTCCTTAAACTGTGTTCTCAGTTCTTCCTGGTAGGCTTCCTTGAAGGACTCATCCTGAGTCTTCTTGTACAGCTCTGTGGACCTTGCTCCCAGTTGCTGCAATGCGCCTGCATGATCCTCTGCTTCAGAGACGATGGACTGAAAGTGGTCTAGCAGGGAAAACTTCTCCTTCAGCCCCAGCTGCAGCTGTAGGGGATGCTCGACCTTCTGGTCCACTGATTCCATCCACTGCTCCATCTGGCTTTTCTTCTCTAGATAGTCATTCCACTGGTCAAGCACAGACTCCAGAGTGCTAGAATAAGTACCATGCATGGAAAGACTAAATTTCAACCTTGGTGTCTCTACCAAAACACAACTATAGGCCAATGAACCTACTTAAAGGGCTCTGCTGAATATTGTTGTGCTGAAATGTTTGTGAGTGCAGGAAGATACAACTATTTTGATTTGCCACAACCAGGGTCCAGTTGCTGCAAATGAAATTAAAGGATGATAGAATTTGAAGCAAACTGTTGCATACACACACACACACACACACACACACATACATACACACACACACCTAGACAACTATATTCCAAATGCTAATTGTCTCAATTGAATGGGTAATAGTATATTTCACTGTAGTTATGAAAACACAGTACTACAGTATTAAAAAAAATTCTGCCTAATATATACCAATTCCTAAGTAACCTTGTGTTTGGTCTATATTACTAAAAATCAGAGGGTAATTACTTGTTCAATAACATTTAAATTTAAGGTACTTTTTTCTGAATAAATACTATAACTTGAGACTATACACACAATAGCCAATTCTTTTGTGTTATGCATGTGAATTAATGAAGACTCAATGTATTTATGAGAAAAATGTCACAAATTTAACAGTCAGCTCACTAGATTTCCTAATAGCACAATAAAATGCCTTCTAGGATGACATTAAGAAAAGGCTCCTGTTATTGAGTTTTATAATAATCTCCTCTCCTCTTCTTTCCCCTTTCCTGTCTCTCCTCCTCTCTCTCTCTCCCTCTCTATTTTTCCTCATCCCCTCCTTTTGTTTCCCATGCCACCCCCTACATCATCACTCAAACTCAAAGTGCTAGGAAGTGATGTACTAACCAGCACTGACTACTTGAAGCTCATGCTCAGTGAATGTCTTGGCCTCCTTTGCATGGATCCTGCTCTTTTGGAATCAGGATCACACAGTCATGAACTTCCGTCACTTGCTCAAACTGTTCGTTCTGTCTCAGCATGTTTATCATCATATAGCATCAGAGTCCTACCCTTCTGGAGAGTTTCTGAAAAGTCTAAATCAATGTCATATGCCAGAAGCTAGCAGATCCGCCTTCTCCTGTCACAGCTGAGTTTTGAAAATTGTAACATAATCTGAGTCAGTTTTCTGGAATGTACACTTCTCCCTAGCCTCTGATCTCCTAGGAGGCAAAAAAGGATTTTGCTTTGGCTCATTGTTTGCCCCAATCACTAAAACAAGAAAACCACCCAGGGTGTAGCTGGCCGATTTAATTTCTTGCTGATATAAGAGTTAGAGCTCTGAACCTGTTTCTTAGATTTAACAAATTATTGTAATATTTGAAAACAATTCTTCTACATCTCTATTCAGTTCTACAAAGCTGAAAGCTGGCCCAATGCCAACCACTGGAATGTTATTTACGTTCTGACATCCTACCATAAAATGGGAGAGCCCCACAGGCCCTGGTGCTTTTCTTAGCTGATCACTAGGCATTATGACAGAAATGCAATGTCCTTTTTGCCTGGAAAGCTCCTTACTCTAAATACAAAACCCAGTAAACAACCAGTATTCAAAGCAAAGAAACCAGAGGCAACGTGAGATGACAGAGGACAGCAGCAGCAGGTCTTCTGACCTGCCATGACCCTCCATCTCCTGTTCAACCCTTTCCTGCAGTCACTTTGGAAACTCACTTTTGGAGTGGTTGAATAGTAGAGATCCTTCAGACTAGGGATTCTGGGACGTGGTTTAGTTTAATCCTCAGTGGCAGTTATTTGCCCAACAGGATGGCTGGATAGGTACAGACAATTTGGGAAAAGACCCAGGGAGGGTAAAGGTTTTCATTCCTAATAAACAATCACAAATATGTTCTCCACTTCTTCATCAGTGACCAACACAGTGCAGGCCTGTATTCTGGCTCCTGCTTTCTACTGTTCTTTCTTTTCTTTTGTCCTACCAGCTAAAATTTTTAAATGACACAAAAAGTTTTGTATATTAACGAGGCTACCTTGTGTTTGAATACATGGATACATGTGTTTAAATCAAGCTAAACACATCTCTTAGAAAATCTCTGTTTATTCTATGGCAAGACACTCTAATACAATTTCTCCTAGATTTTTGAAATGTGTCCTCCATAATTGTAACCTTTCCTCAGATGGAGCAGCACTGCTGGGTTTTTCGCTCTTATCTAACTTCATTGTAACCAAGGAGCATCCTCTTCTATCCTAACTCCCCAACAGGCTCCTTGGTCTCTCAGAATCTCCTGGGAAACTCATTGGGTCACCTTAATAGATTCTATGTATGAGTTGGATCAAGTCATTCTGTAACAGCTCTATATAATTTTCAGTGGACAAGATCCGTGTAGAATTTCCGCTCTCCATGCCTTAAACACTAAATGCCTGGATATTTGTATCATTGTGATATTTGGAAACACCCCACATATTTCTGACATCACTAGCCAGGTGTGATGACTCCAGGGTGAAGAACAGGGTAAGTGCACATTAAACTTGGTTGTCAGCACTACACTTGGCTGGCAACAGTTCCCTGCACATAGCTAAGAGCTATTAAAGAATCACGGGTTTGTGGCTTTAAAAAAGAGATTTCCCCAAGCTTGAGCTATATGCAAGATTTCACTTGGAGACACTGGCATGAGCACTGGGGTGGGATGTGAAGGCTGTGGGGCTGGGTAGGAGGTGAAGAACAAAAATAATTTGAGAAGAAAACATGAAAGCAAAGCACTCTAATATACCAGCACTGGTCTTTACCCCCTGGGGAATAAAACATGGGCAAAGACAGGCATGCCTGCACATAGGAAAAAACACACTCTATAACTCTACCACTGCTTTGGTGCTGTCATATGACTTTATGAAACCACTGGGTTTTATTTGGGCAAATGAACACTAAGAGAAGATGTAGTACCTTTGTGCATGGATGGCGGAACTCATGACGTCAGCCCATGTTGTTTTAAGTGTCTCCAGCTGAGTCTGAATTGCCTGCTGACCCTCCTTGTTGCTGCTTCTTAAGGCCTGGTCCCCTTTGCCAATGGCCAGATTCAACTTTACCTCTCCCTCGCCTTTCATGAGGAGAATGTCCTGGGGATGGAGAAGGAGATGTCAGTGGGAATATGAAAACCTGCTGTGCTAAATGATGGTTCTTTCCTAGAGCTAAGGAGCCTAGGTCTGGAGTGATAGCTCAGTTTGCAACACAATGATCCCAGTTTAAAACCCAGCGTTTGTATAAAAACCTGGGGGTGGTAGTTCTGCAGAGGCAGAGACAGGCAGATCCAGGGATTCCTAGGTAGCCAGCCTGGCCTGCTACAAGAGCTCCAGCCTAGTGAGAGACTCTAAAAAAACAAAAGAGGCTGGTGACTGAGGACTGACTGGGCCACAAACCTGTACTCATTTATGTGGCACTTTCACCTTACCCACCAAGATAATTAAGGTAGGACTCTCTCACTGTAAAATGAACATCATAAGTTTACATGAACTCTAGGCTAGAATACTATGAGCTACATTTCAGGAAGTATGAGGTCCAAAGATTAACTTAAATTCTTGGGAAGCTTTCTGCCAACAGTCAACAATCACAAGTTTGTTGATTGGTTTCAAGTCAGAGAAATTAACTTAGGCAATGAAGACACATCTGCCAAGAATATACCCTTTTGTCCATTCATTACCTGGCTAATTCCCACGGTTCAAAGTGCTGTTGAAGCTTGGGATCAGAAACACCCTGGACTGACCCTTTGGATCCCACTCCACCTAGAGGAACACCTGACTCACTCTTGAGGGAGGGGGGAAAGAACTGA
>PVIH01000248.1:181270-413145 GCA_004025045.1 Sigmodon hispidus
CAACATAGTAAAAATGGCAATTCTACCAAAGGCAATCTACAGATTCAATGCACTGCCCATCAAAATCCCAACACAATATTTTTTGGACCTTGAAAGAACAATACTCAATTTCATTTGGAATAACAGGAAAGCCAGGATTGCCAAAACAATTTTATTCAACAAAAGAACCTCAGGAGGTATCACCATCCCTGACTTCAAGTTATACTATAGAGCTACAGTAATAAAAACAGCCTGGTAATGGCATAAAAACAGACTTATGGATCAATCGAATAGAATTGAGGATCCAGACATTAACCCAAAAACCTATGAACACCTGATCTTTGACAAAGAGGCCCAAAATATTCAATGGAAAAAAGATAGTATATTTAACAAATGGTGTTGGCTTAGCTGGATGGAAGTGTGTAGAAAAATCCAAATAGATCAGAGCCTGTCACCCTGCACAAAACTCAAATCCAAGTGGATCAAAGACCTCAGCATAAACCCAGCCACTTTGAACTTAATAGAAAAGAAAGTGGAAAATACACTTCTAAAAATTGTCACAGGCGACCTCTTCCTAAATATAACACCAGTGGCACAGACACTAAGACCAACAATCAATAAGTGATATCTCCTGAAGCTGAGAAGCTTCTGCAAAGCCAAGGACACTGTCAATAGGACAAAATGACAGCCTACAGAATGGGAAAAGATTTTCACCAACCCTACAAGTGATAGAGGACTGATCTCTAAGATATATAAAGAACTCAAGAATCTAGAGTCCAAAACCTTGAATAACCCAATCAAAAATGGGGTTCAGATCTAAAAAGGGAATTCTCAGCAGAAGAATTATGAATGGCTAAAAGGCACCTGAAAAAGTGCTCATCATCTTTAGCCATCAGAGAAATGCAAATCAAAACAACTTTGAGATACCACCTGACACCTGTCAGATTGGCTAAGATAAAAGACACAGAGGACAGCCTATGCTGGAAAGGATGCGGAGCAAGGGGAACACTCCTCCATTGTTGGTGGGAGTGTAAGCTTGTTCAGCCACTTTGGAACACAATACGGTGGTTTCTCAGAAAATTGAGAATCAATCTCCCCAAGGACCCAGCAATACCACTTCTAGGTGTATACACTAAAGATTCACAGTCAGACTCCAAAGGCATTTGCTCAACTATGTTCATAGCAGCATTATTTGTAATATCAAGAACATGGAAACAACCTAGATGTCCCTCAACTGAAGAATGGTAACAAACTGTGGTATATCTACACAATGGAGTACTACTCAGCAGTAAGAAAAAATGATATCCTAAAATTTGCAGGCAAATGGATGGATTTGGAGAATATCTTCCTGAGCGAGATATCATAAACTCAGAAAGATAAGCAGGGGATGCACTCACTCATTAGTGGACTCTAAACAAACAAACAAACAAGAAAGAAGCAAAGCATGCCCAAGCTACAAACCACAATCACTGAACAGGTTGGGATCAGAAACACCCTGGACTGACTCCTTGGATCCCACTCCCCCTAGAGGAACACCTGACTCACTCTTGAGGTTGAGGGGAGAAAACTGGATCTGCCAGGAGTGGAGACTGAACTAAACAATATTGGGGCAGTGGGACCATGGGACTGCCTGCTGCCTGCCCAGGGAGGGGATGGGGATTTGTGGAGAAGAAAGAATGACCTGATGTGGTGGGAGGGGGAAGCGACCTTGAATAAGGATATACAAAGTTAGAAAGTGTGACTTCTTTGTTCGTAATAATAATAATAATGATAATGATAATAATAAAAGAAAATACCCAGTAGCAGGCAGCCTACTTGAAGAAAGTAGTAGGGTGGCTTGTCTCAGTGTGGTGGTGCACACTTATAATCCCAGCACTTGGTAAGTTGAGGTAGAAAGATGGTTAGGTGGAGCCCAGCCTGGTCTGCATAGTAAGACCCCAAAAAACAAAGAAACAGGTAACAAAGTATATGAGAATCTGAGCAAGGAACCTGCTGCTGCTGCTGAAGTGGCCAGTTGGTAAGAAAAGACCCCAAGTCGAAGAGGTCACTTAGCATCTGATCCCAGAATACCAGAGAGTGACATTTCAATAATTATGTGTCTTTCAATGTTGCAATTATTAGAAAATTAATAAAGGTCAAGTCTGGTGGTGTACACAATTATAATTCCAGTTCTGGGAGGTAGAAACAGGTGGATGATAGTGTCTCCAGGACTCACTACCCAGCCAGTCTGGTTTATTTAAAGAATTTTTGACCAGTGAGAGACCTTCCAGAACAATAAGGAGAACCATGTCTGAGGAAACAATAGCTAAGATTACCCTCTGGCTTCCACGTGCACACATACTCATGCACACATGGGTACTGCTAATGAAAACTTGATAATGAGATGTACAAAAAAAAACAATGAATTTGGCTTGGGACCACTTTTTCCTGTGCAGTTTTAGAGTAATGATGTCAGGAGAAATAGTGATAAATCTAAAAAGCTTTTAAAAAATAGATTTAAGAAAAGAAGTCATTTACAATGTTTGGAAGAAAGGCAGGTGTGGTTTTGGTTATATTATATTGTATCTATACAAGAGTCAAGATTTGAAAAGCAAAATACATTTTAATTTTCAGGGAATTAGTAAAAATTATATTATTCTCTTAATTTTGTCAATATTTTTATTTTTCCAGACAATGGGAATATAAAGGTGGTAATAAATTAAGTCCCTGAAAGGTTCCAGAGATGGAAGCAAATCATGCCAGGAGCATGTCTCAATAGTTATCAAACTGGAGTATCAACCAGTACCATGCTTATGGCCAGCTTATCATTAGGTTCCACATCTGCAGATTCAACCTGTAATGTACTGAATATATATTTTAAATAACCACGTCTGTATTAAATGCACAGACTTTTTACTTTCTCACTACTTCTTAAACAAAGGACAGCAGCTAGTTTCGTAACACTTACTCTTCACTATATTGTAAGTAATCTATAGCTAATCCAAACTATGGGAAGATATGAGCAGGCTAGATGGCATAATACTCCCATTTCATGTAACTGGGTGCTCAGAGATCTTGCTCTCCACCAGGGTCCTGGACACAGCTCCACAGATACCACAGGATGATTTTAGTTATGATACATGTTCTGTTGTGCATTTGTTTACATGGTTATTCTTCAAGACAATGAACACCGCCATATCTGACCATAAATAGGACTCAGTGGAAACAGAGAAGGAGCATGGTCCAAATTAGGCCATTTTTACTCAGGCTATGAATTCATTGATTTATTTAATTAAGCAGAATGGGCTCTGCCATTTTCTCTGTCATAGACAAGCACCACTGTCTGGGAGAGTAACTAAAGAAGCCATGTTCTAGCTCAGGCTGCATTTCATGATGAGAAGTCTCTTACCTTACACTAGAGAGACAGAAAGAGGAAGTGCTAGGGCTCGAATGAGAATAAAAGGGGAAAGTGCTGCAGAGCACAGTGGTATCTAAAAACAAGGGGAGGAGAAGACCCAGGGCAGAGATGAAGAGATGCTGTAGGAGAGACAACCGGAAGAGGGTGAGACCTAGTAGTTCCCAGCTATGTATTTTATCAGTGTGGTTTTATAGCTTTCTTATGTCAGGTTCTTCTGGCAATAATAAACACAAGCTAAATCCAGGAAGGAGTTACTAAAATCTCTAAGAGCTAAACTGGAGGGAGGGAGGGAGGGAGGGAGGGAGGGAGGGAGGGATAGAGAGAAAGAGAAAGAGAGAGAGAGAGAGAGAGAGAGAGAGAGAGAGAGAGAGAAGAAAGCAGAGGGAAAACAAGGCTAAGGCTATAGACGAGCTACTTATTTCTGCCACATGGCCATAAAGAATGCAACCAGGTAGTTGAAATATTCAGGAAGTAAAGAAACTACCCTCACCAAATCAGCAAATCAACCAAGGATCAGGCCAGTAACTAACTAATCGGCCTAAACCACATCACAAATCAATAACCCATTTCTGTATCATACCTGGCGGCCAGGAGTTCTCCCAGGAACATCTCAACTTTATGGACTTCGTTTTTCTTCTCCGACAAATGCTCTTTACTCTCCCCCAAGTTTTCAGTGTTTAACCTTTCTTCCATCTCATGGATCCACAAGCTCAGTTTTCTGTGCTGATCCTCAAAACTAAAGAAAAGAAAAACATCTTAGGAAAATCTTAATGTGTCTGTTACTATCTCAAAGGCTGAGGTTACAATCTCTTCTTGTGGCAATTAAGGCTCCACGAATTTTCAGCTTATAAAAAATTCAAGAAGAAGCTTCCTTAAATGTCACAAGGAAGACAATCATGCGCATGCATGTGTGTGTGTGTGTGTGTGTGTGTGTGTGTGTGTGTGTGTGTCTGTAAGCATGTGTGCGAATCTGTATGTGTAACTGATTGGATTCTTGATCCATTAAATCCAATAGCTTTTTTTCTATCAGGATTATCCCAGCAGACATAAATATAAGGGGAAAAACCGGGTTCTAATCCCTGGTTTAGCCAAATTGACTGAAATAGCATGCAGCCAGGTCATTAGTAATCACCAGTGGATGTAAGTCACTGGCTTCTTTTCCTACACAGGACACAAAAACCAAATGAAGTGCTGAAAAATAGTCATCAATCACTTTTTAGAATTAACCCATGATAAAGACGGTCCAATGTTTATTAATTTAAACTCAGACTTCAAGTACTATTGTGTCTTCACATGAGCTGTTCCCACTAAGCTTTTGAAAAACCACTTGTGTGTGTTGTGAAACCCAAATTTTCTGTAACAACCTACCTCCCCAGCTCTGAAGCACAGTCCTGGAGAGCTTGCTTGTCTTTAAGGCACTGTTTCAAGAAAGCTTGGAACTCTTCATTGGCTTTTGTGATTTGCTCCTGGATGCTGCTAACCATTTGCTTGGGCAGATGTGCATATAGTGTTTGTCCTTCCTGAGTCACTGTATCCAACTTGCTCTGCCCATTGCTGACTGAATCCAGGACACCCTGGAAGTCAAGGTTATATAAAGATGTGATATTGTAAATGGCAGTCTTCATTACAATGCTGAGGCTATGGAGTAAGGATGAAACAAAGCTTTGTCTACTGGGAAAAGGTTATCGAGGGTAGATTGGGAAGGATGCATGCAACTGATAAAACTGGGGCTCCTAATTGAGGCAGTGAAAGGCGGGATAGTAACTGAAACTGAGGGAAAAATTAAAAACAGTAAATCAGAAAAGGGGAGGTTCTCATCAGGGCCCCACTATTGTTGTTTCTGTTTTTAATGCCCGGTCCCCTAGCGCCAGCTGCCATCTCCACAAGTGGTTGTTGTACCAGTCTTCTAACTAAATGGCCACTCCATCTCTTCCCTCTCTTCACTGGTCTACTCGACACCAAGTCCAGCCCTCAGGATGGAGCCTTCCTTCCTTTACCTATCCCTCTTCCTCAGAAGATCTGTGCCTGGGCTTCCACAGAGCAAGGGAGACCCTGAACATGGTGCTGGTCATGTCTTAAACTCTAGAATGTTCCTTCTGTTGTTACCTGGACGTTCCTACGTGCAATTCCACAATGTGGAGAACAATTCTACTCTGAATTTACCATGCTTCTTGCAAAACTGGCCCTGTACATGAAACAATAACCTGACTTCTGATACAGTGGGCTATTGACAGTATTTTAGCACCCAAATGGGTCGGTCATATAGTTCTCATGCTCCTTTATAGAGATTTTGTTTTCAGATTGTTGTCTCATGGAGTGTAGGTTGGCCTTAAATTTAAGAGCCTCTTGTGTCTTAGCATCCCAAGTGCTAGGATTACAGGCTTCCACCACCACACCTGGCCTGGCCATGGTAGTTTACACTTTTAATCCCAGCACTTTGGAGGTAGAGGCAGGTGGTTCTCTGTGAGTTCAAGGCCAGCCTACTCTATACGATGAGTTTCAGGACACCCAGGGCTGCTATACAGAGAAATCCTATCTCAAACAAACAAACAACAGAAAGAAACAAAAAATTCTCCCAAACCAAAAACATAAAATGAAACAAAACAAAAAAATCCAAACCAAACAAAATTCCCAAAACATAGGTTTGACAATATTAAGAATCATGCTCTATTCAGAAAAGTGGCTAGGGAACCTTGGCAGAAACCTCACTTGAACCTATTCTTCTGGAAATTAATCTTGACTTCTGCTTTATAATAGTTACCTTCCCGAATGCATGCGTTTTCCTTAGTCAGCAAAACCCAAATACCCTGTAATAGCCATTACTCTTGTTTGAATACATTTCTCCATATAGGCCCCCAGTTTAAAAAAAAAAAAGACACAGGTATTTTTTTTCCTTAAAAAATTAGGCAACAAACAACTCCCAAAATTTCTAAAGTTAAAATAGCTGGGCAGTAGTGGCACATGCCTTTAATCTCAGCACTCAGGAAACCCAGGCAGGCGGATCTCTCTGAGTTTGAGGCCAGTTGGTCTACAGAGTGAGTTCTAGAACAGCCAGGGCTACACAGAGTAACACTGCCTCAAAAAACAAAACAAAAGTTAAAATAAAGTTTCATATGACTTTTAGAGAATGGCCAGTGGGTTCAAAAACAAGATCTAGACAGTTTCTGGCTTGCTTTTGTTTTCTCTGTGACTTTCTTCATTGTCTAACACCTTCTGACTCAACAGCCCAACTCCACAATGAGAGAAACAAAAGATAAGGCAAAATAAGAAGGTTCAGGCAAGGGTACAGTATAGGAAACAGTCTGGGTCTAACCCCAGGCAGTGAGTGTGTCTGGGAAGGAAGGGCATCAACATCATGGTATTTATGTCAGAATCACAGCATCCACAAAATTACAGCATCCACATCGGCATCATGGCAATGATATCAGCATCATGGCATCCATATCTATCAGTATCAAGGCATCCATATCAGCATCTATACCTGAAGATCCTGGAGCCTGGCTTCTAGAACTTGGCTGTCACCAGTTAGATCAGAAGAGTCTCTGGCTGCTGCTTTTGCTTCTGAAAACCATTCTTGGAATTCCTGCATAGAATCTTTTGAAAATAACAAAAATGAGGGACAAATCCAAAATCTGAGTGAACTTCAAAAACTGTCACAATAAATTATTTTTGTATTCCAGCCCACCTCATCCTGTTTTTTAAAAATACTTCAAAAAGAAAACAACAGTATATAAAGTATGTGTATGTAATATACAACCATAAATATTTATGGTAGGATGGAAAAGTTACCTCAAAGAAACTGAAAAGCAATAAAATACTTGGAATACTTGATTTCACATTGTGTTCCTTTAGTTTGGGAAAGAGTTTATCACAATGCCAGGAGAACCATGCTCAGGAGTGTTACAGACATGCACATTCATATTCATGTGTGTGCATATGCATGTGTTTGCATGTGCATGTGTGTGGAGACCAGAAGTTTACAATGGGTGCCTTCCCCTGTTTCTATTCATCTTTATTTTATGAGCTAGCATGTCTCACCGACCTGGAGTTCATAGATTCAGCCAGAATGGCTGGCTAGTTCACTCCAGGTATCTATCCATCTCTGCCTCCTCAGCACTAGGAATACAGATATGTGCCACCAAAGCCAACTTTTTGTGTACGTACAGGGAGGCCATCCATACCCAGCTCATCATACTTGAACAGCAAGATAATTACCATAGCCCTCCCCAGCCCTGAAAGAAGGTCTTCTTTATGGCCTGTGAAGGAAGTACTTCTTGTTTTACTCTACATTGCCTTAGAAAGTCATCAAATACCCACATCAGAGTGAAACACAGCTTCTCAAAAGCAAACACAGGTAGTGGGAATTTTCTGAACCATTTGGCTGCCATTGCTATCGTCTCTTCTGACATCTATGTTTATAGCAATGAGTCATGCTAGCATGAGAAAGTGTCCTTAGCTTATTTGACCACTTGAACGGAGGTAGTTTTTCACAGGCATAGGTTCTTATGTAGAAGATTCAGTTAAAGCTCAGAAGGATCAGGATGGGTAGACTCCTGTTCTCTCAAGGAGAAAAGGAAAACATTCCCTGAGAGGTTACGACATGTGAAACAACTTCTTTTACCCAAATCTCAGAGCAAAACGAATTTAAAACACTAATCCAACTGGAAAGTTTGCTCCAACTCTGCTGGCAGTTTCTAAATGGCATTTGGTCCAAACAACCTCTAATAAGCAGTGATTCAGACTAAAGTTCTGCAACTTACCACTGAAGTGTTTTTCCAGAGAATCCTGCACACTGGCCTGGGTTTGGGAGCACAGCTGGCTTGTGGCTTCATATTTCTTTATTAGTCCACTCATTGCCTGGCCCAGGCTCTCCAACTCCACTGAGTGGTACTTCCTGCACAGGCTGTTGAGATTTTCTTGGGTGGAGCTGATGTTGTTTTGTTGACTTTGAAGTTCCTTTTGTATGTCCTATATGATGGAAGCACATATACTATGAAGAATGCTCATCGCATTCAAAACAAATACTGTAATCATTTCACTCTGGTATTTTTTAAAATCTAAAATTAGCAACGTAGAAATCTCAGTTGTGTGTACCTGTGGATGGAATTTAAAAGCATCTTTTATATATGGCAAGGGTCTGAACCCATGAAATCTTATCAATGTTGTCACCTAAACAAAATATATACAATGACAATAGCAATCTCAACACGGATGGAGGGAATTTCATAAGGCCTCATCCCCAGACAAAGACCTACATGCAGTTAGTTGCTGCTAATAAAAAACAAATCAGTCTTCTCTCAGGATAAGATTCCCTGATAGGTTGTCAGATCCCAGGTAGTCAGCCATAAACACATATACATATGCTCAACACTAACTGGACTCAGTAGACTACACATACAACAGTAATAATAATTAAGAAGAGGTATGAATCTGAAGGGAGGTGAGGAAGACATAGAAGAAGTAATAAGGGGAAAGACTGGGATAGAAATAATATAAATACAATACTCAAGCAAAAATATCAAAAAATAATAAAATAAATATTACAAATATAAAAGAATTTATGTGATAGACATATATGCAATGTATATATAATACACACACACACACACACACACACACACACATACACACACACAAGTGTACCTGTATGGATTCTACCTTTTTTAGTGTTTGTGTATGTGTGGATGCATATTCATTTATGTGCAAGTATGAATGCACATGTATATTCATGTAGAGCTTAGAGGACAGCCACCAGAAGCTTTCCATCTTGATTTTTGAGACAGAGTCTCCCATTAAACTAGAGATCACCTTGTATTTTTGAGATAGGGTCTCTCATTGGACTGGAGGTCACCTTAATTACTTGAGATAGGGTCTCTTGTTGGAATGAAGCTTTCTGACTCAGTTAGACTGGCTGAGTCCCAGGGATTTACCTGTTTCCATCCCCAGCACTAAGATTACAAATTTGACCCAAATACACAGTTCTTGTTTGTTTGTTTTGTTTCTTTCTTTTTTTGGTGAGCATTTCTGTGGATTGTCTTATTATTATTCTTATTTTAAAAAGGTCCTTTTCTCCATGTATCCCCCTGCTCACCCATCCTTCCCTATTCCCAATCCCATCCTCCAGGCAGCCATCTCTGTGGGACTCCTCCTCATACTCCCTGTCTCCTTGCTCATCCAGACTCTTCTCCCAAACTCTCCAACTGTAAGGGGAGCTCAGCCCAGTGCTCATCCATGCATCTCTGCCTCTACCTCCATTCATTGTTGGGTGTAGGTTCTATGATGACACTTAGGGTGGTTATTTATTTGATTATAGAGGAAGTCCTATTTAGGCACCCCCTCCACTATTGGTTGGAGTAGTAGCCAGGGACATCCAGTGAGTACTTGGAGGTTTCCCTAGCACCCAGTCTCTTTCCAACCAAGCATTGGCTTCCTCCATCAAGATATCCATCTCTTTTGTCTCCTTTGTTGCTCCTTTCACTCAATCATCTCCTTCTCTCATGATTTGTTCCCAACTCTCCTTGGTTGCTACCTATTATGGTCCAAATTTGCTAATAAGATCTTCTCTATTTTCTCTTCCTAGGAGAATCCCTGGATGTCTCAGTTAAGTTCTTTCTGATCCCAAGCTGTTGACGGATTATGGTTTGCAGCTTGGGTATTCTTTGCTTTTTTGTCTAAAATCCACTTATGAGTGAGTACATCCCATGTCTATCCTTCTGGGCTTGTGATACCTCACTCAGGAGAGTATTCTCCAAATCCATCTATTTTCCTGCATATTTTAGGATGTCATTCTTTTTTACTGCTGAATAGTACTCCATTATGTAGATGTACCTCAGTTCGTTAATCCATTCTTCAATTGAGGGGCATCTAGGTTGTTTCCAAGTTCTTGCTATTACAAATAACACTGCTATGAACATAGTTGAGCTAATGCCTTTGAGGTACGGATATGCATCCTTTGGATATATGCCCAATAGTGGTATTATTAGATCCTTGGAGAGATTGATTCTCAGTTTTCTGAGGAACTGCCATACTGCATTCCACAGTAGCTGTACAAGTTTACACTCCCACCAACATGGAGGAGTGATCCCCTTGCTTTGCATTCTCTCCAGCATAGATTATCATCTTTTTTTTTTTTTTTAATCTTAGCCATTCTGACAGGTGTAAGGTGGTACCTCAAGGTTGTTTTGATTTGCATTTCTCTAATGGTTAAAGATGTTGAGGAATTTTTTAACTGCCTTTCAGTCATTTTTAATTCTTCAGTTGAGAATTCCATTTTTAGCTCTGAGTCCCATTTTTAAATTGTGTTATTTAGGATTTGGGGTTGTAGTTTCTTGAGTTCTCTATATATTTTAGAGATCAGTCCTCTGTCAGATGTAGGGCTGGTGAAGATCTTTTACCATTCTGTAGAGTATTGTTTTGTCTTATTGACTGTGTCCTTTTCCTTACAGAAGCTTCATAGTTTCATGAGGTCCCATTTATTAATTGTTGTTCTTTGTGTCTGTGCTACTAGTGTTATATTTAGAAAGTGGTCACTTGTGCCAATGTGTTGGAGGGTATTTCCCACATTCTTTTCTATCAAGTTCTGTGTAACTGGGTTCATGTTGAAGTCTTTGATTCACTTGGATTTATGTTTTGTGCCGGGTGATAAGTTTGGATCTATTTGCATTCCTCTACATACTACCATCCAGTTATGATAACACCATTTGTTAAAAATACTCTCTTTTTTCCATTGAATATTTTTGGCCTCTTTGTCAAAGATCAGGTGTTCATAGTTTTTTGAGTTCCAGATCCTCAATTCGATTCCATTGATCTACAAGTCTGATTTTATGCCACTACCAGGCTGTTTTTATTACTGTAAAACAGTAGTATAGTATTCTATAGAAGTCTATGAGACTTCAATATCCCACTTTTACCCTTGGATAGGTCAACTACACAAAGACTCAACAGAGAAATAAGGCATCTAACAGATGTATCCAAATGCACTTAATAAATATATGCAGAAGCCTCCACCCAAACACAAAGGAATATACATATTTCTCAGCACTCCATGGAACTTTCTCTAAAATTTACCACATACTCAGTCATAAAACAAACATCGATAGAAAAAAAATGGGAACAACCCCTTGTATCATATCAGACCATCATAGTCTAAAGTTAAATTTCAACATCAACAAAAATCACAGAAAGCCTACAAATTCATGGAAACTGAACATTTCTACATTGAACCACTCCTGGGTCAAAGAAGAAGTTAAGAAAGAAATCAAAACTTTCTAGAATTCAATGAAAATGAATCCACAGCATACCCAAACTTATGGGTCACAATGAAAGCAGTATTATTTTGTTTCTTAAGGTCAGTTTAGATCCTCAGGTTTGTCTGAAAGCAGGTTAGCAATTGAGCTATCTCCCAGTCTTGCCTTTAATAAAAATATTTCAGTCTTCCTTGGTAACAAATAGTTGCTAGAAAGTGGTTAGAATTTGGGTGGTAGTCTAGGATCTCAAGAAAATTTAGCAGGTTGTCTTAGGGTCTCTGCTATGATCTTGAGTTCAGGGTCTACTTCAGAAACCATTGCAGTTCACATAGTTTCATGGCTTACTGTGTAGTTTTGTGTAAGGAATACAGGGGACACACACACACACACACACACACACACACACACACTCACAGAAGAAGAGAAAAACCTTTTTCAAAAGAACAATGTTGGAAAATTAATACAATACGTATATCTGTATATTTTACAAACAGATGAACAGGATTGTCATCTGTTAATATAAGGGGAGAACAGAGGATGATTTCCTTACTTAAAAAAATTACAATATTCTACAGATGAAAGTGTTCTAAGTAAACACAGATAATTAATTGATGGAAAACCACTTAAGGCTCAAGCTTAAAAACTGATGCTAGGCTCTCCATAAGCTTTACCCTCTATAAAAAGCAATATATATATATATATACATAAATATCTCTGTATGTAAATATGTGTATATATACATGTGTATGCATATATACATAAGTATGCATTGTCAGCAGGCAGGGCCTATAGCAATCCTGCCATCTACTTTTTACCCAACTTTTCACTTTTTGATGCTTGCATTTAGTTTCTTTCATGCCACTAACTCTGCTTTATGCAGTATAATGAATTAGTCTGGCTATTAATACTTTAAATCTGGTCAGTTGAAAGCAGACATTATGTGTTTATAATAGTTACACAATAAGAAAATGAATATAGACTTTAGCGGAAACACTAAAAGACACTTCTGGCCTACCTTGACTTTCTTCAGCCCTTCGCAAGTCCCAGTGTGGGCGCATCTGGTCAACGATTCTTCCACATTGATCAGCCACGTTGTTATGTCCTTGACAAATCGCTCCACTTGGGTACTTTGAGCAGTGAAATCCTTGAGAGTTCCCTTCGCTTCCTCGGTGATTTCTTTGGCGTGCTCCAGCTTCTGCCTCAAGTCTGCTTCTATAAACTAAATACAAAGCAGGAGTTTGAGAAAATCTGGAGGACCGAAAGCATACTCATCCGCTAGGAATTCTGTTTACGTGTAACTCCATCAAGAACACATTAGGCTCACCGTGGAAGCCACTCCAATACTAATAGCTTTTCCCAGGATGGAAAACCAGGGACTGTGGGTTGCCAAACACATTGAGTGGAGGGAAAGAATGGAGCTGCTGCTAACCCTGGACTTGAATAGAGTGTGGTTTGGATGGAGGTTCCAGCAAAGGGAAGATCACATCCTAAAAGAAAAGCTGGACCAAAAGTCTGCTGTTAATTCTCCGCAAGGAACACAGGCCTGCCGGGATGTGTCTCTGGCTGGTGGGGCCCCACCATAGGTTTAATGGTGAGCTGATTTTATCCCAGAAGATGTGCAGTAGGGATATTTGCATCTTTCTCTTGGAAAGAGGGGCTTCAGGATAATTGACTTTTGTGGCTCCTGAGTCAACAAAGGGATTTACAATCACTCTTAACTGAAAACAAAACAAAGAAACCTGGTCCTAATCCCACAACTCAAAGATCAGTGCTATTGGGCAAAAGCATCAAACATAAAGGTCTGTTGTATTTTCTTGACTCCTAGCTCTGAGCAGCTGTGAGCAAGAAACTGAGAACCCTCTTTTCTTCTTGCTCTGTGGTGCATCTATTCCTGCTTGGCATGGCTGTAGGTCCCACAAGCCTGGATGAGCGGGCGGTGGGTAAGGGGCTCAGAACTGAAGTGTGAGCAGCCTCTCACTCTCAGTTTGTGGGGTTTTTTGGAGGGGGTACCCTCATTATTGGGGCCCCCAGCTGAAAGTCCCTAGATAAACCAGTATACTCTATACTGCCTCTGTACTCTGTCTTTTCTCAGCCTTCTTAGGCAACTTAGCTGTCCTCAAACTGTGGGCCCCAAGAGTGGTCTTTTTCTTCACTCATAACTTCTGGGCCGAGGCTACATGCTGGAACTCACTGCCCCCTTCCCCCATCTGCTGCTGAGATGCAGGCTATTCATACAAGCATTTACCCTTTGGCAAATACATCAGAAGTCATCCAGACTGCCTGGCAGGGGTTTAAAAACCAGATGCCAGTGACTGCCAGATGTAGGGGACAAATTATGCTGCCCACTAAGTGGCATCACAGAAACACAGATGGTAAAGACATCTCACACTTGGGACAGGGGGGAGGTGGGACAAATAGAGAGAAAGAAAATCAGCACAGAACAGTAGCTCATACCCCCAATCCTTGCTTAAACCCCATCTTGCAATAGCTGGTTGCCCACTCATGTCCCAAATATATGTTACAGCAATCACATCCTTTCATCTCAGTTGTGAATATGAATGTCACTTTCTTTGCTTCAGATGAAATGTCCAACATTCCCATACATGCCCAAGATCAGCTAAGTCAGCCAAGGACAGAATCCAGGGCAATGGCACAATAAGGAGGAAAAAAAATCCATAAACATACCTAAAAGAAAGTAGGGGAAAAATACCCCAGAGACCCCAACCAGGAGCTGGTGAGGTGTTAGTCAAGGCTACCTACCACAATGGGTGCTTCTAGGACTCAGACACTAGGCAAGAAGACCATGGTTCCTGGGACTGGGACCATCTACAGGGCCAGACATTGGCAGTCCAAACCCTGTCCCCCAGCCCAGTTACTGTGTAAATGAATTAGCACATTATTAATAAGAACACATTCATTAAGGGGGAGTCTATTCTTGCCTAAACATAAAATGTACCAAGAAACAATCAGGTTAATAATACATTCAAAATTCAGTAAGGAAAAGAGAACTATCCTTATTATAACATCACAATATTTGAAATGTGAATATGCTATAAATATTGGGACAATAAATTCTACTGATGTTAATGTTTAATTCCATATATAAAAAGCCTGCCTTTGCCAAGAATTATAATGATATAGACATATACACACATATACATGCACACACATACATTTTGTATTTGGGGAGCAAAGATGTGAATAGCTGTTACATTGTATTTATTACAAAAGTTATCTTGTGCTTACCTGAAGGTCTGTTGGTGTTTCTGGGTTTTTTGTTAGTTCTTTAAGGTCACTGATTTTGGAATGTAATTCTTCCAATTTCAAGGCTTTGTTTTTAACTTCAGACTACAGATACAAAGACAGAGTGGAAAGGTATCACTAATTCAAAGACTTACAGGGTACCCTTGGCATCTCACACTGAGAGCTGTCACAGCACCAGCATTCAGTGGTATTTAGAAAATCCACCCAACTTTTTCACTAGTGTGGAAAATGTTACTGTTAAAATTCATTCTGAACGAGAAGGGGTATGTGGGAATTTCTCTCTTCCCACCCTCTTTTATTGGAAAAAAAATCTCCTGGAAAAAATGAAACACTGACCAAAAGCACTGAGTCAGTGAAGATGTTCACTAGGCTATCATTTATTTATTAGCAGTATCATTACCAGTTGCTATGGCAATGTTAAAGTCTTAGAGAAGCATGCTAAAACAAATGCACATCAGGACTGCTCAGTGACTGTCAATAGCACACAGAAGACACATTTCAAATAAATATTTATAAGAACTTGAAGCAGAAATAATTTTGACATTTGATATTTTACCTCCCCTCCCTTTTTGAATCAACAATTAACATACAAAAGAATACCAAACCAAGAATCATTATTGAGCAAAGATGCTTATAAACTTTGTAGTTTTGAGCCACAAAAGAGTAATTAATATAAGAACCCTCTGAGCTTGGAAAACAGAACCCAGTGCTTTGTGACCACAGAATTTTCAATGGCTTAAGCTCAGAAAGTAATTTATCGCCCAATATGGAACTCACCGCCAGGTCTTGTAGCTTGTTTCAGAAACATCTGGATGTTTAGGGAACTTGCCGACCTCCGCTCACTTAGAGCATGGTGGGAAGAAAGGCCTGGCCACAGGAAGGTCAAGGCCAGGTGCTGATTCTGGTGTGCTGATTCATTAACTGACATGTCACAGAATCAGCAACAAGAAGCTCATTTCAGAGAGACTGAACCTTGCCACACCAAATAAGGGTTTGAGGCAGACAGATAGCAGACTTTTTGCCGTCAGCCAAAGAAGGCTGATTTGACAACTTCCTGTCCTACTGAAACCTGTGCTGTAGGCTCTAGGTGTGGTGTCACTATCCTTGTGGAGTAGGAAGAGGTAGCATAAAATAACACAGCCTTCCATGGCATGCCTGTGTCTGTCTGCTGCAGATGTAACAGGCATCAAGAATCCAAGGGTTTAGTGCATACTAATGTGTACAATAACCATTAATAAATGATAATGTGGTCTGGATATATGATTAAACTAGCCTCTAACTTGTAACCATCATCTGCTTCAGTCCCCAAGTGCTGAGGTTATAGCTTTGTATCACTGTCACCTGACAGAAAATGATAAATTTTGGGTATGCATTAATGTGGTGAGAATATTTGTCTATATGCTATAAATAAAAAAACTGTTTTGGCCTGTGTCGAGTGCCATAGGCGTAGACAGGAAAATTGAGGTTCAGGTACAAAAAGTGCTGAGTCAAACAGTCTCCGTGCAGCCATCCAAGAAGAAGCATGAAAGTGAGCTACAGCTAACAGGTCATGGGCCACGGGCCATGTGATAAAACAGATTAATAAAAATAAGTTAAATTAGGATAAAAAACTAACTAACAATGTGCCTGAGACATAAGCCAAACAAGATAAAATTAATATAAGCCTGTAATTAATATAAGCGTCTAAGTCTTTTTTTTTTTTTTTTTTTTTTTTTTTTTTAAGCCACTACAAACAAGTCAGACCTCTGGCCCAGATGGGATCAAAAACCCCATACAACACATTAATTTTGTTTTTAATAGAACTTATTTAGCTGTAAATTTATTTACAATTAGGCTTTTAAATATGTGATTGTGAGTCTTGTCTACATGTAGATGTATGCAGTGTGTTGATGCCTAGTGCCCACTGAAGCCAGAAAAAGGTACTTGATCCCCAGGAACTGGAGGCACAAATGGTTCAGTGCTGCCATATTGGTTCTGGGAACTGAACCCAGATCCCCTAAAATAGCAGTGGGTACTCAGCCACAGAGCCATCTCTACAGACCCTATAATTAATTTTTTAAAGATTTATTTTACTTTAAAAAGTGTCTGTATGTGTGTATAGTGTGTATGTGTGTGTATGTATATTTGTGCTTGTATACATAAGTTCAGATGCCTGTAGTGGCTATAGGTATTGGATCCTCCATTACAGGTCGCTGTGAAATTATCAACATGGGTACCGGGAATTGATCTTAGGTCCTCCGCAAGAGTTAACATTGATACACTCTTACACTCAGCCATGATTCCAGCCATTCAATTGCTTTTTAAAAGTTATCTTTTATTTTATTATATAGGTGTTTTGTCTACATGTATGTCTGTGCATCATAGGCATACCTGGTTCCTGCAGAGACCAATAGAGGGTGTCATATTCCCTGGAACTGTTACAGAACATTGTAAGCCATCATGTGGATAATGGGAACTGAACCTAGGCTGTCTGTAAGAGCAGCCAATGCTTTTAATCTCCAAGCAAACTCTCTAGACCACAATTTAGTTTTTTTCTTGTGTGTGTTTAATTTTGGCTTACTCAGTTTTTAACAATCACCTTCTGTGAGCCCGAGTCTCTGACTTTAGCACAGAGCACTCTCTGGGCTGTACTACTAATATAACATCAGCAATAGCAAAAAGACCTTGTTTATTATGTCTGAAAGTTTAGTCTGTAAAGTTTTCCTGAGTTCTGATGCTGTTAGAAATTAGAATTAGATTACAAGATCTCTCTAAAACTATTTAGGTCTGAGATTGCCAGTACAGTTAAATCAGACAACAATCATTCATTCACTTATCTGTCAGATTCTTTGTATGTGCCAGGGGTTGTGGGGTCCAGGCTGCAGAGTGTGAATAGGATCTTCCCTTACTAAAAGAACTGTCTACAACATACCTTTAGAAACAGCTCTCTCTGGAACCTGTCCCATTTCTAATCACAGCACTATACATTTTTTAATTTTGTGTAATATGCATTCACATATGTATGTGTGCAGGCATATGTGCATGTCTGTGAACCCGTGTGCGAAGGCCAGTGGTCAACATTGAACATCTTCCTCAGTTGCTCTCTACCTTATATATTGAGACAGCATCTCTCACTTGAAATCAGAGCTCACTGATTTGGTGAGTCTGGCCAGCCAGCTTGCTCTGGGATCCCCTGCCACTGATTCTTGGACAGAGAATTACAGTCAGACTAACCTACCACCCGCCCCAAGTCATATGAGAACTCTGGAGATCGAACAGCAGGGTCTCATGTTTACACAGCAAACACTTTACCTGTCATAAACACCATGACCAAAAACAACATGGGGAGAAAAGGATTTATTTAGCTTGCACTCTATGCCAGTGTCCATCACTGATGGAAGTCAGTACAGGAACCATGGACAAAAGCTTCTCACTGGCTTGTTCCACATCTCTTGTTCAGCTTGCTCTTTTATATGACCCACTGCCAAGGGATGGTCCCTCCTATATAAATCATTAATCAAGAAGTGCCTAGAGACTACTCTAATGGAAACAGTTCCTTGAGGGACCCTCTCCCCAGGCGACTCTAGTTTGTAACAAGTGGGGGAAAAAAGCCAACTCCAACAAGAAAACAAAACAAAACAAACAAAACAAAAATGTTTGCTAAGAATTTCATGAATCAGTTTTAAAAATCACCACAATGAGTAAGATTAAAAGTAGTTTAGCATAAATATCCAAGTACAATTTTCAAAACTCAGGTACTTTCTAACTATTAATTTTCTATTTCCAAATATAACCTCTGCACAATGTAGATTCTCAGTAGAAGATTTCTTTTCTGAATGAAGAACAATATGTACAAAAAGTTACAAGCACTTTCTATTTGGGGTTCCAGAAGGAAGAGGCCATATTTACAGAATAATTGGACACAATCTACTTTTCTTTTTATACTAATCTTTCAAGTTCCCTGATAAGGATTGAATAAATAAACACCCCCAGAGGTTGGAAGATTTGGTAGACAGTTAGTGGCGCTGTTTGAGAAGATCACTGATGTTTTAGGAGGTGAAGCCTTGCAGGAGGAAACATGTCTGTGGAGTGGTCTTCTGGAGTTTATACTCTGGCCCTAATCTTGGATTTATCTCTCCACTTTTTGTGTGAAGATGAAATGTGGTAGGTCAGCCACACATTCCTGCTTCCATGTTGTCCCTGCTAACATGGATTGTGTCCTTGGAACTGTAAACCTACAGAAACCCTTTCTCTCTGAAGCTGATTTTTGTCAAGGTATTTTATTACAACAACAGAAAAGTTACTATTATAAGCCCCAATGAAGAAATAATTATTAAAAATGCTTAACTACAGCCTAATCATTTTTTTTTTATCAATAGCTAAAGTCGGCTGACCTTTGTCATATCATCTGTGTCTTTGAAAAGCAGAATGAACTTAGGAATATCCATTTTTTTTCTCTTTCTATGTAATGATGTACCCCTATCTTCACATATATGTATTATCAGTTACCTCAAATTCTTTCAGGAATTCTTCAGCTCTGAGACTGCTGTTCAGGTCACTGATGTTTTCAGCCAGTTGTGAAAGGGAGCCATTGGACCATCCTTCAATCTCATCTTTACTTGAAAGGATATCATCCCAGATGGACATGCTTACCCTTAACCTTTCCATGTTTTCTTCAATTCTCTCTGATACCTGGGAAAGAAAATAGGAACTATATCATCAAAGCATGAGGTTCTTGAACCCTCATTCCCCTCCAGTGCTTTCATGATTTAAAAAAGTATCTTCTGACAAAATTGCACATTAATTAGTGTACCTTAAATGCTAACAAATATACAGACTAAATCCATCAGTGGGAGAGCTGTTTAAGTTCTGAGACAGTGACTTTCATTCATAAGTTGGGGTATTAATGATAAAGGGCATGTTGGAATATATGAAAGTGTCATTCACTACATAGGGGTCTATAGGACTGAGGTCTATACAGGATGGCACTGTACTTATTTTCTATATTTTTTAAAACTTATTTTATGTGTGCAGGTGTTTTGCCTGCTTGTATGTGCATGCACTATAGGTGTACATTGCCTGCATAGGTCAGAATGGTGTCAAATCCCCTGGAGCTAGGGTTACAGATGGCTATGAGCAGTTTCTGTGCGTGCTGGGAATCAAACCACAACTTTCCACAAGAGAAGCCAGTGCTCTTAATATCTGAGGCATTTATCCAGCCCTGTATTTATTTTCAAAGCAGCACTATAAGTAATTTTGTTTGTAATTCTGTGATATAGGGATGGACATTAATTCGATTTGAGCATATCTGTGATACAGAAAATATTTAGCGTCTAGCCATGGAGCTAGCGAATAAGGGTGTAGGAATTGAAAGTCAGACTTCTAAAGTACAAGCCTAATCCTCTTCAGTGCAAGACTACAGCCTCTATTCTGTAAATTCGTATTTATTGCAATTTAGTTTTCTACCAGATATGGGTTTTTAGCCACAACTCCAACATTTTGAGAATGGAAACATTCTAAATTGTAATTTGCCATGCTTGTAGTTATCAAACGAAATTCCAGAAATATGTCAGTAAGTTTTTGTCAAACTAGTTCATATAACTTTTTCTACCTCCAAATATTATTTTTCTTTACTTTAACTCTGAAAACTGGAACTGGAGTTCCAATCTCAAGTTTATTCCTCGACAGGTTTGCCTGAAAGAACCTGCGTGTAAGCCACTCACGGACTCCAGGGGGCGCTCTTACATCCAGCCACTTGTCCAGGGTGCTTTCCATGTCAGTCTTGACCAAGCTAAAGTCTCTGCTGTGGATTTTTTTCAGCTCAGATAGCAAGTGTTTGCCTTTACTGGTAAAACTATCCAACTCTTTCTGTTTAGAATTCATTTCGTTCCTGGCAGTTTCATGCTGTGGACAGAAATATTTTCTTAATTAATTGATAAAAAATGATAAGGGTTTAAAAACATTTGTCCTCTAATACAAAAACTAATGATAATATGTTGATATGTGTATGTATATACACAGACACCTGTAAATACATATATACAGACATATATTATTATATATATGTATATATATAATTTTCTTGGATTAAATTTTTTTTTAGAATATTAGTATTCTTTGAAAAAAAGTCGCACAGGAATTATTCACATGTAAATGTACTAACAAGAACAACTGTGTAGAGTGTTGCTTAAGAGTAAAAGGCATGAACTAATATTGAAGACATTTAAATAAATGCACTTGCATTTTACCTTGGCAAAAGCCCACTTCAGATCCTCCTGGTCCTTCACAGCAGCCCTCATGGCAATAACATTGCCAGCATTTTCCAGAACTTTACACACAGATGACTTCAAATTCTGATATTCTCTTATTAAGTCAATAAGTCCACAACACTGACCCTGGCTGCAATGATTAAAGAAAATATCTCAGTTATCACATATTAGGAAGGGAATGAGTTCTTTTGTGATAGACCTAATATATCATTACACAGTTACATTCAGAGATTGCGTGGGTAACAAGAGAAAATCGCGTTCTCCCCACTGAGATCAATGCTATTGTTAGTTATTACTGCTGACTTTCAACTCCAGTCTGCTCTTCAACTCAGTCTTACATGAGTCACCCAAATATTTCAAATTTTAAGATGGTTTTTCATGCTGCTTTAGTCATTTTTTGATGCTATAAGTAGAGGAAAAGGTGGGGAGGAAGAAACAATGTTTGAGTCACATGGTTAAATCAAGAACCTGTGTTAAAAGTCATTATATATGTCATTCCCAATTTTCTTTCAAAGGCCTTTGTATAGGATGCAATAGCATCTGAGCCTCACTTCTTTAAAATGCAAATGAGTGATCAAATGTCCCAGCATCCTTCAGAAAGAGATCCTCTCCATCACCTTGTTTATGTGACATCATCAAAAATGAGTTGTGTGTGAGTGCATGTCTCCATCTTATTTATTCTATGCTCCATTTAATTATTCTTCAGCTAAAATGTCATAATAACCTAGGTAATGTGACTCCTATGATTTCTCTTTGAAAATTAAAAATAGCTATAGCTATGTTTTCCTGTTTGTGTGTCTATGTGCATCTATGTGTATAGAGGACAGAGTTCAATGCCAGATATTTTTCTCTATTCATCTCCACATTGTTTTTAGAGTCAGACTTCCTCAGTGAACCTGGGATTTGTCATTTCATCTAAGCTTAATGTCTAGCAAGCTTCAGAACCCTCCCATTTCCACCTCCCCAGAGCCAAGATTATAGAGACACATTCATCTTCATGTGAGTGCTTGGCTGGTACTTTGAGTCAGATCTTTGTACCTGTATAGTAAACTCTTCATCCACTGACCCATCTGCCCAACCCCACTGCATGAAAAAAATTACTGACTACTTAGTTATTTGTTTTTATATATAAAATTTAGAATTGCTTGTCAATTTCTATAAAATTATGTCAAGATTCTGCCTGTGATTACACAGAAATAAGAACAACAACAACAAAACACAGCCAATTTCAGTAAATATTTAAAGATACATACAGAAAGCTACAGAGAACTCAGCCATCATCAGTCACCAGGCAAATGCAAATTAAAAACATGAAATCTTGCTGTGTGTCAGTTAGAATGATGACCATCCAATCACATGTGTAAAATCTGACAGAAGTAAGTGTGAGAGACAATGTATACCTTCTGGAGATTTCATATGCCTGGTATAGATACTTTGTTAAAATTACTTGTCAGTTTTTGATAAAACTAAGCATATACTTACCCAGAAACCCAATAGAATAAAAGTCTTATGTAAAAACATCAGGAATGTGAACACCCATAGATGTTTAATATTTAATGATCTAAACCAGAAATATTCCACCTTACCATCAGCAAGTGACTATATAGCCTGTGGTATGTCTACTCAACAGAATTTGCAGAAACATATTTTAAAATTAAATTATTCATGTATTGTGGAAAGTAGTTTAACTACAGAGAGATGTGTTACATTTTTTTATGCTGTATTTGTTTAAGGATGTAAGAATTTGTGTTAATTATGTAACAATGTACTGCCTTTGTTTCACCATGACTGCCTAAGACATCTGATTGGTCTAATAATGAGTTGAATGGCCAATAGCTAGGCAGAGAAAGGATAGGCAGGGTTGGCAGACAGAGAGAAAAAGTAGGAGGAGAGATCCTACACAAGAGGAGGAGAAGAAGATGAATAGAAAGAGAGGAGCATGCTTGGGGCTAGAGGCCAGACAACCACCAACCAGGCATGAGAAGCAGTAAAAGTAAGACATACAGAAGGGAAAAAGGTAAAACCCCGAGGCAAAGGTAAATAAAGAAAAACAAATTAATCTAAGTTAAAGAGCTATCCAGAAAGGAGCCTAAGTTTGGCCAAACATTAAAAACTAATAATAAATCTCAGAGTCATGATTTGGAAACCTGTTGGTGGCCCCCAAAAGAAAAAGCCTGGTGTATTCACACACATCCACCACACACAACTAGGAATAGAGATAAAATAATCCAAGGCTTCCAGGGACTGGAACAAGTGAGGAATGGACCCTTGTGATACATGAGGGTGTCTTTCTGTTGTTAGAATTGATATTAAGAAACTTGACAGCTGAGACCACTAAATGAATTTGTCATAGAATGTCATAGGAGAAAAGGGCGAACTTTATGCTAAAATGTGCAATTAAAATGTGTAATGTAAAAATTAAAATATGACTAACTCAATTACAGGGAACATGTGGTAATACACTGTATAGCAAATAAAAATTTCCTGAAGACCAGAGAACAGAGCCAGCCACAGAGTTAGTCACAGAAGTCAGGCAATGGTGGCACACACCTTTAATAGCACTCCAGAGGGAGAGGCAGAGATTTATCTGGATCTCTGTGTGTTCAAGGCCAAAGGGCTACATGAGATTAATCCAGTCTGGAGGAGAAACAGAGCCAAGAGGTGGTGGCACACACTTATAATGCCAGCACTTAGGATCACACACCTTTAATCCCCACACTAGGAAGGTTGACACAGGAAGTGATATGGTCCAGGAGAGAGAGGAATATAAGGCAGGAGGAGACAGGAGTTCAACGTCTTCCATTTCAGCTTTACACTTCCCTTTTCTCTCCCTATTCAGTCTGAGGATTCATGGAGACAGTATCTACTTCTCTGGGGCTGAAGATTCAGCAGTAGTGAGCAGTGGTTGTGGCTTGTTTCTCTATATCTCTGATCTTTCAGCATTTCCCCAATATCTGGTTCCGGGTGTTTAGTATAAGACCAATCATGATTTGTGTAACAGTGATATAGCAAAACAACAAAAGTTTAAAATTCTAAGTGTTGCATCTTACACTGGCTGATAATTATGGCTTTTAGGATTTTTTTTTTTAACATGAAATTCCATACCAAGAGAACAACTTTAAACACAGTTCTGAAGAACTGAAGTTTTAGTGTTACTAGCAGGACCTAGAACTAATTCAGAAAGCAACAGGTAATTCAGAGTCACAAAATGAGATGGAAACTTTGTCACCCAGATCAAGAGGCTTCTGACTTACTTTTCATGAATGAGTCTTTTGGTATCATCCCAAGTAGCTTCTAAGCGGTTTATGTCCCTGTCCACGTCAGGAGCGAAAGCCATATCCTTCTGGGCAATTTGTTTTGCTTTGTCTTTCAGCCAGCAGAGCTCATGCTCATGGGAGTTTAATTCATTCTCTAGCTGGTTGAACACTCGCAACCTGTAAATTCAAATGCTAGTTTAGTGCTAACCTAAGAGAGCCATGAGCTAATACTTCCTCTCTCTGACCACATGAGCTCAGAAAGCACATAATAACACAGCCAACAAAACTCTCAACACAGCAGTTAAACTAACGCATGTTAACTGATAGTCTTCTAAAGATAATTTTGCAAAAGGAATGTATATCAGAAAATATTGAAAATCGCCCTTACTATTTATTTCAACATCGTATTAAACTTTGATTTTCTCTTGTTTTTGGTGGTAGAAGAGTTCTCAAAGAAGACTAACTTATAGGCCAAGGAGATGAGCTCTTCCTTGACAATATCAACATAGGAAAACTTTCTGAGCTCTGGGGTCCAGGTCACATAAATAATTATACTTCAGTATATTATAGTTCAGTATTATGCTTCAGTATTATAGTTGTTTCATTTAAAGTCAAAAGAACTATATCAAAGCTTTATGAAAATATCTATTGCTAAACCCAAATTATCTCCTTTAATAAAAGATTACTGTGAGAAAATAATCCTGATTTTATATTCCTTAAGGTATAATCATTAATACATCTGTAATATGTGGGCACACTGGGGGCCAGTGACTCATGCGTGCATTTTGGTGCTGTTCTGTAGTGTATACCATGCACTAGCCCATCTATTCCCAAAGTGGCTACAGGCAGATGCCCTTGTTCTTTGCACCTTGCAAACAAAGGTGAAAAGTTACCTATAGCAAACACTACAAGGAAGCTTCCATATATCCAATACTGGGTAAATCCAGAACTTGATTGTAACCTTTACTTAGCCAATGTGTGCTTTTGGGTGGATCATAGAAGCTGACAGGGTTTTTTGAGCCCAGCTTGGGCCTTGGTCTCCAGCAGCTTGAGGATCCCCAATCTGCTTGGCCTGAACTAGCCAGAGAGGATTAAGGCTGTCTTGTATGCCCGATGCTGCTGGTAACTTCCGGAATGAGCTACAGGAAGCATCTTCATCCCTATTTACTTGGAAATTAAGTTTTACTTAGTTTACCTTAATCTCATCCAATATCATATCAAATAATATACTAAGAGGCCTTCTGTAGTTCTGATGTAAACTGCATTTCTGCTTTGGCTTGCTGTCTGGCTCTGATTAGAGCTAGATGAGCGATAGTGGTCTTGGCAGAGACAATGATCCTCATCAACTATGGACTTTGCTGTAAGTGAACTTCAAAGTTTCTCTGCCTTCAAAGTCAGAGAGTGATCTCAAGCTCTTGAATAGGGACAAGGTTTTATTCATGAAGTAATAACAAGAAGGCTGTAGTGGAGTCTAGAGTCATAGATGAAAATTACTTCCACATTTCCTAAGGGAACTAACTCCTGGCTCCTTTGCTTCTCCACTGAACACTCCTGAAAAATACCCAACTTTATTCGAACCCTCTGGCCTGTCTCCTGCTTCCCTCCAGGCAAAGAGTTAAAAGTAGTTGTGGAGAAAAGCTGACTGATGTCATTTCAGATATATGAGCATGGACCTCGTATCCCCTACCCAAGAAAGAACCATTTCATTCATTTCCTGTTCCTGTTTATCTTCTGCTCTAAACAATAAGCTTGCTCTGGTCCTTACTGAAGTACTAGTGACCTACCTCTTCAGGGAGGAATTTGCTGATACTTTCATGATTGGAATCACATATTTATATGGATCTCTGTCCGCATTCTTTAATTTTTTAAAAAAGATTTATTTTTATTTTATGTAAATGTGCAAACAGTTGCCTGTGTGTATTGTACCATGTGCATATCTGGTGATCAGAAAGGCCATGTCAGATCACCCAGAACTGGAATAAGAGCTATGGGTGGTCGTGGGGCATCATGTAGGTGCTGAGAACAAACCCTGACTTCTTCGTAGGACCAACAGATAGTTTTAACTGCTGACCCATCTCTCCAGTCCCTCTGCCTGCATTCTTGATAGTAAAAAATTGCTTGCAATGGATAATAGTATGAACAGGCTGTAGTGGTACATGCCTTTAATCCTAGCACTCAGCAGAGGCAGGCAGATCTCTTGTGAGCTTGAGGCCAGAATGATCTACAGAGTGATCTTGGGACATTCAAAGCTACAAAGAGAAACAGTGCCTGGAACCTCCCCTCCCCTAGAAGTAAATAAATAAAAACAACAACAAAAACCAAACAAATAGATAATAGGATATATAGGCCTCATGTAGGTAAGGTCTTGGAGTGTCCATATATACACTGTCCTTAGAAAGGTCCTTAAGGAAATCATAGACATTTTAACAGTTCCCACATGTCACATTGCATTTACCTTCAAGGGAAGGGGCAGGGAGAGTGTATGATACAGAGATAGAGACAGAGACATCAAGAAGAGAAAGTTGTCCACATAGGGCATTCTTTGTAGGAAAATGAATTTCAGAACAGAGAGTGAAGCAGCTAGCATCTGCTACCAGGTTTCTGACCTGTGCTGCAGAGCCTGGCGGGTGGGTTCCTTTAAGCGTTCCTGGTCTGTTCTCTCTTCAATGTCTTCAATGCTTCTCAGCAGCTCTTCCTTCTGCTCTTGGAAAGCTTTTTTCAATGCTGCCAGGGCCTCTGCCTCACTCTGCTTGGTTCCCAGAAGGTTCTGGATCCTCTCAACTTCTAAGGAGAGCTGATCAGTGGTGGCTCTGCAGGAGGTCCTTTGCTCCTTACTCTCACTTTTCAGGTGGTATTGGGCTTTGGTCAGGATGCCGTCGAGACTGATGGCGCTGGATTCTAATGCTTTCACATCTTGAATAGCATCATGAAGCTCTTTTTTCAGGGAGTCTGACTGCTTCTTATTCATGCTTTTGGTGGCTTCCACTGTTTGTCTGAGTTGGTGGAGAAGGGTGGACACAGAAGCATGGCTCTTGAGGAATTCTGCTAGCTGTGTTAGGGCCACCTTCCGCCTCTCCACGACCTGGTTGGCCTCCTCAAAGAGCTGGAAGCAGTCATCAGCCTTGACCTGCAGAGGGTGAAGGTCCTCAGCTCTGCCCAGAGACCGCAACTTTGCTAAGTGACCTTGCAGACTTTGGGCTTCTCCTCGCTTTTTCTCCATTTCTGCAACATGGTCCTGGAAGGGAAGAGGGACTTTGATTCTCAGACATGCTACAGTTTATTACAGATAAACAACAGGTTTTGTGATTTCAAGGTAAAAAGTACATACAGTGGATAGTCTAGCATTTATTTATATTTCTGTGTATGTACTTATTCATGTGTGCCTTGGCATGCATGTGTAGGCTAGAGGTAATGTTGGGTGTCTTCTTCAGATGCTCTCCCCTTCATGGTCTCTCAGTACATTTTAATATGCCTGACTGGGTAACACTGGCTGGCTGGGATGCTTCAGGGATCACCTTTTCATTGTCTCCTGGAATTAGAACTATAGGCACACACTACCGTTTTTTAAATGAGGCTGATATAAAACTCTGGCCCTTGTACTTCACAACATTTTTCTGACTGAATTCTTTCCTCAGCCTGTAGCTTAGCAGCTAGAATTCATCTGCAGGTTGCTGAAGAGATGGTTCAGTGCTTGAAAGTGATTAATATCCTTTCAAGGGTCAGAAGGCAGCACCTCTCTGGTGGTCTCTTGAGAGTGCCATGGGCTTTCAGCCTGTGCCTTCCATCAGGCTGTAAAACTGTCTGCTCTCCTAAAGACTAGAAAGTTTACCTTTCCTTTCTTAGAGAGGACATACAAAGTCAGCATAGAATTTATCAGAAATTACCAAATGTTTTTATGAAGTCTATATAGAAACTCTAGCATCTCAATACTTGATCAATATCTGATTTTGAATCTTAGTAGCACCAAATAGATATTGTGTATAAGCTACAAATAAGGGAAATATCAATAATTCAGGAACTTGGAACTTAGAATTTCATACTAAGTAGTTAATTCAGAAAAAAATAGTCTTTAAAACACTGGAATTTATGCTGGGCTTTAGTTTTGAACCAAAACAAAATAGAAATTCTTAACATTTTATGCTACAAATTACAGTTTATTGTGTTGGAGTTACCCAGCTGATTCACCTAAAGTGAATTTTATCTGCTTAATCTATCCACTCAACACAGTGGCTGGGGTCACAAGTTGACTTAGTAAGCCATTTTTCGTACAAACAAAGAAGCTACATTGTTTCTATGTATCTATATAAGTGTGGCATACTTCTGAGTTCAAGGACTCTTTTCTGAGTACTTCTGTTTCCGCCTGGAGAGAACCCATTTTACCTTGTGCCGAGTCAGAGCTGCTTGGTGCTCCCTTAAGCTGATCTCTGCAGTCCTCTGTAATTCACTGAGAAACTGCTTAATCCAGACAGAGAAGGAAAACAGAAGCTCATCAAAGCGCTGGTGCTCAGCCAGCACTGACTGGAGGAAGTGCATCCTGTGGGGACAGAGGGGTATTATCGTTGGCTAGGAACCAAATGGTTCCTGCTGTACTTAGGAAAGTTTACCCCCTGTGCAAAGTAAAACTATTATATAGAGACAAGCCAGACCTCAGGGTATACTCAAATCCCCAAGCCCTTTCTCTCTTACGGTTTTCCTGGTCTCAGTGAACCACTGTCCACTCTGGTGGGTTGTTTTGCCTCCTCATGCTCTACATCCCCATCGCCATACCTGAGGTATGAGTATTGCTTTAGCAACATCACCACACATTCAGAGTGGTACCTCTCCCTGTACCCTCTCCCAGCCACCTCCGGTCTAAGCCCTTCCTCTCTCACCCAGTTTCTAGAAGCACCCCAAATTGGCCGTCTTGCTGCCCCTATAACTCCCCATGACCCACATTAAAGATGATAGCCAGACAGGATCAGAGAATTCCTGTTATGTTTCCATATACTTTCTGTTAGAGCTAGGATGATAAACCTTGCTGTGCTGCAGTGGTGTCCTGCTTGATCTCTTTCTCTGGGCTCATGTGATATAGCCTGCCTACACTCCCACTGATCTTCTTGTTCACGTTCATTCATTCCTGTGGAAGAGACTTTGCCCATGAGCTCCCTCTGCTGTGTGTGGGTCCTCAGAGCAGCATTAGTCTGTTCTGGCATACCACTCAGATGTATCTAAAGTGCCATGTTGCCTTATTTTATTGCCTTATTAGTGTTTATCACCAGAAACAAAACAGTTTCTTTCATTCATTTGTTTAATGATACATTTTTCTCCACCAAACCAGTCTTGCCTCTCTTCCCACTTCACAAATGCAAAAACTTTGCTTTGCTAACTACAGAATTGGAAAAGAGGCTTGGTATATTTTCAGAAATCAACCAGCTTATAAAGAAGTGAATTAACTGGTTAATAATAGGTTACTGAGATCAGAATCCAAAACTGGAATTAAAAATAGTAACCTTCAAATATTAATATGTATTCCAGTCGTGTGCATTCAGAGTTTATCTACACACAGTCCTTATATTCTAGTTAACCTTAACTTGGCTGTTAATTGACTTAGAAGGGCCCAGCCCACTGTGGGCAGCACCATTCCTAGGCAGGTGATTCTGGGGTATGTAAATAAGAAAGTTAAGTGAGGGAAACACTGTCAGGGAGGCAGCAAGCAGTGTTCCTCCATGGTTTCTGCTTGAAGTGTCTGCCCTAGATTCCCTCGGTGATGGACAGTGACTTGGAAGTGGAAGCTGAAATAAACCCATGCTTCTAAATTTGTTCTTCATAGTAGTTAAATACTATGGAAAGGAAGCAGCTGTAACAATCACCTTACATGCATAGTCTCTACTTTCATTTTCACACACTTGTGACGGACAAAAGGTTCTTCCATCCTCTCTGAGATTGAGAGGACATGTCCTGCTCTGTTTTAAGGAAAATTTCTTGACTTTGAAGAGTTGTTATTCTTTTCTGTGCCTTCCCCCATCCACTCACCCATCCCTCTTCTTCCCTCTTTCTATAGTTCTTTGTGCTCATCCCTCCCATGGGTTTCTTTTTATCCCCATCTTGATTTAACAAATACTCAAGGTTAAGTTTTGTTTATTTTAATGGCACTGGTACCTGGTGTGGTGTCTGGCATGCAGCATGTACCCTGTCAACATCTGTTGCTGATGTGTACAAATGAAAGATAACAATGAAGCAAACACAGATACTATGAAAGCAGAGAAATGTCTCCTGTGCCGAGAAACAAAATTAATTTCAGAAACTCAATAAACAGTTGCTGAATAGGTAAAAGGCTTAAGCAGCCAGACAGGTTACAGAGTATGCAGAACCACATTGTTGTTGCCAGATATTTGATCACACTGTGAACACTGATTTTGAGTTAGTTAATTAAACCTTAGAGCAGGAGGTGGAGCCAGCAACCAGTTCACAGGAAGTAGCCATAGTGAGTTAGAGGGAATACCAAAAACAGACAGAGAAACATACAGGAAGCAGGAGGGATGGACTTCAGAATTGGTGGTCTGTTTTGGTTTGGGATGAGAGAAGAGATAATGCTCTCACTCTTTTGCTGGGTTGCAGTTAAGGAGAAAGGTCAGTTTTTGCTTCTCAGGCTCTCTGAGCTAGTAGGTTTTCACCCCAGTATCTGACTCCCGAGTCTTTATGGGTAGAATAGACTATAGAGATTTAGTTAAAAACTACATGAGGCTGCAGAGGCACAGGAAGTTCTAGAGGGACTTGTGCATTCCACAGGACCTCAGCCTGAGCCTCTGGGCAATGATTACAGAGCCTCAGACAGTACGTGAAACAGCTGGAGATTCAGGTGCAGCTGCTGTGCTGACAATAAAACAATTAGTAATCAATACCAATTACAGAATGCTTTTAATTAGAAATATCCAAATGCCAAATAATAACCGTCAACTTAATTAAGATTTAATTGATTTTCACCTTCATTTAATGCAAGATTATTTTACTTTGTTCCTCCAATTGTGTATATTAGAGTGATAAGAAATAGCAGCTGTGTGTATGTAAAACACTTCTGGTTAAAATATAAATAACACATGAGACAAAATATTAGTAACTATTTTTTCTCAAATACACTAAATAATACAAATAACAGCAATCTTCTTTATTCAGTGTATTTGACTTGGGTTTATCATTTGGCCCACTGTAAGACTAATGCTTTTAGTCCAGGCTCAACAGCAATGTTCACTTCTGAGGACATCCTGGATTCAAACATGACATGTTCATCTTTTGAATAGCCACATTAAATAAAATCAAACAAAACACACCACTAACGCTTGCAGACAAATGAGCATCAAGAGGCTCTTTTGGGAAGAACCCACCTTTTGTTCATTGTCTGTGGTAAGTCTCTCCAGCGCTGATCCAGCTGTTCCAACTGCAGCTTCATCATTGCCACATCATCTTTGGAGGCCATTGTGAACAGAGTTTCCTTCAGCTGCAGGAGATTGCTGTAGACTGAGGCCTGGGACACAACTTCATTTTGCAGGGCCTAAAGAACAGAATGCAAGGCAGGCCTCGCTCTAACAGGACTGACCCAGAGGACCCGTGAACCTAGCTTTATAATCTTGTGCAACAGATCATAGAGAGTTGTTACTTGGTTTATCATTGGCTCCAGCTCACCTCTAACACAAATTTTAAAATGATGTTGAGGCCTGTAGGGTTTTTCAGTGTTTGAGTATCAGGCAAATTTGGAAGCTGTGAGTTTCTCTCGCAATGAGGAAACTGAGTAGACAAAGAGAATTAAGGAAAATCGATTGCAAAAGAAATCCCTGTGCTTCTGGTATTAGTCATGATACCATTCCAGGCACTGGGAAGATGGTGTGGCCATATGGGAAAGACTTTATTAGGCAAAACTGAAGAACTTAAGTGTGGGAAAATGCTCTTGTACACTGTAAAGAGTTGCTCCTTGTATTTGTGTAATAAAATGCTGGTTGGCCAGTAGCTAGGCAAGAAATAGAGATGGGGCAAGCAGAGTAGGAGAACTTAGGGAAGAGGAAAGGTAGAGGCAGACACCAGCCAGACACAGAGAAAAAAAGCAAGATGAGAATGCTGCACTGGGAAAAGAACCAAGCCATATGGCTAAACATAGGTAAGAGTTATGGGTTAGTATAAATGTAAGAACTAGTTAGTAATATGCTTGAGCTGCTGGACCAGCATTTACTATAGTATTAAGTCTCTGAGTCAGTTATTTGGGCAGCAGCTGCTGGGTATTTGAGAGTTTCTGGTGGGACAGAAAGTCTCCTGATTACACTTAAGGGGTATTCATTTTATTTGCATGCAATATAATTGCTTTATTTTTATTTTTGATGATTAGGTAATGAAATTCTTGAGTGTTCTAAGGCCATGGAAACCTTGACTCTTGCTAACAAGAAATATCGAAGATGGTCGAAGGTGGCAATAAAGAAAAATGATCACAAGTGAGATGACACAGCCCATAGGAAACACCCATCAGGAGGCTTCTTCTTCTCCCCAGCAAGGCCCCACCCAGGATGCAAGCAGGACTGCAGAGGCAGGAGGATGGAGTACCCTCCCACGATGACAAGAGGGAGGACACAGGAGATAGAAGGCCTGGGAAACAAGGGCAGGAGGGAGGTGGGCAGCACATGCACAGTGGACAGTGGACAGGAGACTTGACGGACTGCAGGGTTCAGACCCTGTAAACTCTCTCAGTCTTCTCACTGTCTGGCACTTGTTCACTTGTATGGCTTCAGTATCTGGTGCGGCACCTGGCTCACAGCAGGTGTGTGTGTGTGTGTGTGTGTGTGTGTGTGTGTGTGTGTGTGTGTGTGTGTGTGTGTGTATGTTGCTCATTGAACAAATGGAGAGAATTAACAATGGGATAAACACAGGAATCACCAAAGTAAGGAGTGGATCTGTACTTGTATTTTTAGGAAAAGGAGCCATGTCTCTCGTTCTGGAACCACTTTCTAAAAGGGTCAATCTGAGCTGGGTGTGGCAGTCCCAGGGTTTCTGGAAAGTGACTTTGGGAAGAGAATTCAAGCTTCATAAGATAGAGTAGGAAAAAATCAAGAGGCATGGAATCCTTCCGATATCAGGGCGGGTGGGAGGAACAGGAAGTGGGGGTATGTTCACACAGTATAGATACCTCAGGTGAACTTTTAGGAAAAATATAACCAGCAGGCCTCTGGTTTTCTTTTTTTGCTAGTTACACTAAAAAATGATGAAGAAAGTCAAGCTATGAATATATCACACAATAAAACTTGTTTCAGAAACAATTTTGTTTGCTGACTTTTCTGGTACAGAATGTATCCTCCAAACAATTCATTAATATACAAACATCAGCAATAATGTCTGAAGCTTCAATAATAAAAATATTTTCATTTAAGGTTAGAATATTGGCTTCTCAAAGATGTTTCAAGCCACATTGTCTTTCTGTTTTCCTATTGGGTCTTTATTTTTTTTTCTATTTATCTTGAATATAACTATCACTCTTGATTTATTTTTACATTCTATTCTTTCTTTTACAAAAACACCTTTTATTTAAAAAAAAATCACCTAAATCAAAAAACTGGATGACTATATTTTCTGCCAATCTTGCAATATTTATATATTTCTGACTCTCCACATTCTCCCCCCACAATGCAATTCATTCAGGTGCTGCATATTATATTGCAGAATTTTCTAAGACACCTTACACATAGGTCACTACAAATTCCCCATTGCTACCATGTCTGTGACTCAGGGATGTTATCTTTGTTTCAGTACATCTTGATGTCAGACAGTGCTTTTAGGATGGTTAAGGAACTTAGATAATTAATAAATTCATTTTAAAATACAACCATACAAGACATTCCATCACCATTTTTGCCCTTCTTGAACTTGCCTGTATTAACTGTAGTTCACTCTCTACTTTGACTCTGTCTGCAGAAATGTCCTTTTCTGGTGAACTGGCTATGGCTTCACATCTCTCTAACCAGGTCAGAAAGGGTGATAGTCCCTTCTCCAGCCTAAAGAAAAAGAAAGAAGACATGACTTCATCCAAGATGATCACACTAGAAGATGAGATCTCCCTAGGTTGGCAGGTCTGACATGAACTGTTACAAACGATGCACATTGGCTGTTATTCCTGCATACCAAAGGGATTAACTTCATTCATTTTCATGTTAATCTTCATATACTTGCTCACATCTATACAATATGTAAAGATACATATACTTCTTCTCTGCTCTCAGGCTTACATCTCGATGAATAGGTAGATATCCAAGTTCACTCATATTGTATTCAGGGAGACTATTTCCCACCATTAAGAGAACAGATCATGCCCTATTCAGCATGGAGAGTAAGCCAAGAGCTAATGCTGCTCACCTCTGCCAGTGGGCCAGAAGGTCCTCCAAGGCCTTCTGTCTCTCTTTGGCCTTATGTAATATCTCCTCATACTGCTGCTGTACGGCCGCAGCCTCCTGGGTGCAGGACTCTTTGTTCACCACTTTTTGGGCACTGGCTGAGAAAGCAGTGACTGTGCTGTTCAGAGACTCCAGAGCCTGACAGAGATCCTGAGGAAAGAGCAGAGGAAACACAGGAGCTTCCTAATTCACAGTAGGGGTGGGTCAAGAGGATTCACAAAACCTGTGCATGCAGATGGCAGCCTATAGTTTTCTCATGGCAACTATGTTCAGGGCAAGATTATGTCTTAGACAAAACACATTGAAAAAAAGAATACAAGGCTGTACATTTGAACAACCTCAATGTTAGATTACTTGTGAAAATTATTATTCATGGGGTACAGATCTAAAAAGGGAATTCTCAGCAGAGGAACTACAAATGGCTGAAAGGCACCTGAAAAAGTGCTCATCATCTTTAGTGATCAGAGAAATGCAACTCAAAACAACTTTGAGATACCACATAACATCTGTTAGATTGGCTAAGATAAAAGGCACAGATGACAGCCTATGTTGGAGAGGATGCGGAGCAAGGGGAACACTCCTCCATTGTTGGTGGGAGTGTAAGCTTGTTCAGCCACTTTGGAATGCAATATGGAGGTTTCTCAGAAAATTGAGAATCAATCTCCCCAAGGACCCAGCAATACCACTTCTGGGTATATACCTAAAGAAGAGGCACATTCACACTCCAAAGGTATTAGCTCAACTATGTTCATAGCAGCATTATTTGTAATAGCAAGAACCTGGAAACAACCTAGATGTCCCTCAACTGAAGAATGGATTAACAAACTGTGGTACATCTACACAATGGAATACTAATCAGCAGTAAGAAAAAACGATATCCTAAAATTCACAGGCAAATGGATGGATTTGGAGAATATCCTCCTGAGCGAGGTATCACAAACTCAGAAAGATAAGCAGGGGATGTACTCACTCATTAGTGGTCTCTAAACAAACAAACAAGAAAAAAGCCAAGCATGCCCAAGCTGCAAATCACAACCACTGAACAGCTTGGGATCAGAAACACCTTGGACTGACCCTTCAGATCCCACTCCAGCTATAGGAACACCTGACTCACTCTTGAGGGAGGGGGAACAAAACTGGATTTGCCAGGAGTGGAGACTGATCTAAGCATTATTGGGTCAGTGGGACCATAGGACTGTCTGCTCCCTGCCCAGGGAGGGGATGGGGAGCTGTGGAGAAGAAAAATGACCTGATGTGGTGGGAGGGGGAAGGGACCTTGAATAAGAATATACAGGGATGAAAAAGAAAAAATTCAGAGGGAAAGCTGAACACAAAGTAAATATATGTGTAGTAATCTTATTTGCATTATCACCCTTGATAAGTCATACTTATGATTTTTATCTTCTTCATAGTTATTGTTAACTTATCAGCATTTTAAACTCATTTTACTGTTTTTCTTGATAAATACAAAATAAATAAAGAAGGAAAAAAAGAAAATTATTATTCATTATATGCTGAATACGTGAAACTTTCAAATCCCATCTTTTTCTTATATACACCACATTTAAGGTGCTATTGTATCTATAGAAATATAGACAAAGATTCACAGTTGTAGTTTTGAGTGCCAGGGATGATGATGCTGATGATAAAGAAACTCAGACTGTATTACACTATGTGCGTGGCATGGATTAATTTAATTTTTGTGGTTCAGCAGTTAAGATCCGGGAATGTGCTCTTCTAGAGAACTCTAGTCTAGTCCCTAGCTCCTACATTGGGCAGCTCACAGTATCTGTCCAGAGACTCTGATGATCTCTCTGGCCTTCACGGATACTGCACCTATATGCAGATAGCTCTTCATACATATATATGCATAATTTAAAAATAAACAAAAGATCTTTAAAAATAAATCTTCATAAACCCCTGAGACATTTTAAATTTATTTTCTATTTTTCACGTTAGAAACTCAGGAAAGAAGAATGACTTGCTTCTAAATGTTTTCCTCCAAAATCGAAATAATGAAAGGCCAGAATGTGATCTTTTCTGGTATTCTAACATTAGTTTAATGTTAATCATATTTTGTGTGTTATTCTAAGTAACCAAATTTTAATATTTAATGTTAAAAGAATCAAAATTTCATCAAATTGGATTTCTCTTCTTCCCTTTTGCATTAAAATATATACAAAACAAAAAGCTTTCTTGTTAAACATGCTCAAGCAATATAGATCCTACCATTCTTTCCACATGTGTATCTATCTACTAATCATTTGTTTTTGATTCCTGAAGCTCCCTTCCTCTGTAATAGAGACAAGTATGTTGCATTATGTTCATAAAGCATGAACAATGCATTATTTTGCTTGTCAGTCAATGTGTTTCTTTGTGCATGACTCTCTATTTTTGCACCCTTCCCCCACATTCTCCTAAGACTGAAAGTGATCAGCAGTTATGTAGCCAAGTCAAAGAAGCCAGTCCTCAGAACTGTAAAGGAGAGCAGATTCTCTTACATCTAAATCTTGCTAGTTCGTGTCTAAAATCTGCTCTGCATTTATTATTTTTTTTCTTGCACATATAATAGTGGAGAGGGATGAAGAATTCACTAGAGAGCTAATCTGAAAGCATCACATATTCTGATGAGAAGAGAAATAAATATACATATATATACATATATATGCACATTTACACATAATGCATATTTGCGTGTGTAGTGTGTGTTTGTGGTGGGCAAGTGTGTATTTGAATGTGTGGGCACGTGTGTGTTAACAAATGAAGACACTCAAATTTGGGGTTCAGTTTCTTTCTCGGTCACTCTCCACTTCACTGAAGCAGAGTTAATCCAGAGCTGTTAGGTCTGACTAGTCTAGATACCCATTCTGCCTCTGTTGTCCTGTCTCTGCCCCTGGAGCACTGTGCTTGCTCTGATTTTCTGCAGGAGCTTAGAATCCAACAGACACTTCAGTACAAGGGCTTTATCAACTCACCCATCTCCCCTTCCCAGAAAATATATTATAAATTACCTTTACATATGTATATATACATACATATCTCTCGATATACATATATACCTATATGTATTTCTGTATATATGGGAAATTATTTGCCTACTCAGATATTTTGTTACAATAAATGATTATGTTTGAGCCATTTAATTCCTCAACCAGTATAAAATATTTCCATTTTTAACTCTTGTAATATTTACTGTTTTCTCTTCAAGTTGGAGTAACCAAATTTTTGAGTGGATAAATATGAAAAATTGTGGAGATACACTCTCACCATATGCTCCTGGAGAACTTTGTATGTCTCTGAAACTGAGGAACATATTTTAATCGGATCAGCCAGCCTCTCTGCAAATTCAGACACAGATTGTTGGATCTAAAAAAAAAATGGTAGGACATAAAAATTATTTAAGATACATACCAAGGCAAAAGAGGTTACTGAGGACACCGCAACCTTTCTGTTGTGGATGAGTTTTCAATGCCGTAATTGCATTTGTAAAAGGCATTTTAATAAAATACAAAATCATTTTATCTTACTTGAAAGAACAAAGTATTAAGACTTAACCTTAACACAATGTATAATGACATTTGTACATTCCAAAAATGCCATATAAATAATTTTGAATGTCATTACTAACTACTTGGTGAGTTGTTAGTATATAGTCTTTCTTTATTGCTCCCTTTCTAGAGTGTTTATTGCATTTCTATATATTAAACATGTAACTTTAGCATGCATGGACCAGTTCTTACCTTTCTCATATTCTCTGCAAACTTCTGCTGCTGTGACAATTGCCCCAAGATTGTCCCTTCCAGGCCCTGTGCATGCTCTAGAAGTTCCTCCCAGTATCTTCTTAATTGTGTCAACTTGGCTTTGATTCGAGCAGACTCTCCAGTGGTGACAAACTGAGCAAAGGATTGGGCTTCTTCCTCTAACCCTACGATGCTGTCGATTTTACTTTCTATTTCTTGAATTGTGACCTAATATTTAAAACAAGAGAAAATGTCAATGTGGGCTGAGTAGGATTGCTCTCATGAAATGACAGATCAGTAGCAGAGATTACCAGGACAGTTTGCCTAACTGTGACATCTAAACATATTCAGGTCAGGGGCAAGTAGCTGCAAACCAATGCCACCTGTTTGCTACCTCATTTGGGGAGAACACATGCATAGAAACACATGAGAAGTGCATAGCAATGGGGTTATGTTGACTGGATGGAGAAGACAGAGAAATGGTTGCATGTGATGAAATAAGCAAGAGGCTCTCCCTGTGCTCTCACAGTGGCTCTGAAGACAGAAGAGTGGATGGTTTTCTCATCAGTCAAATATTAAAATTCAGTTGATTGGGAAAGCTGTGTTTTCAAGACCTTACAAAAACAGTAATATTTGCATGTATTTAACTTTTCCAAATGTAGCTGAGTATGCTGTATTTACTAAACCCTTTGCACATACAGAGAAAAAATGTCTTTGACAATTGATTATTTATTCCAGTGGCTTTCCACTCTATAACTCATCAGTGTATTTAGCCTCCATCATCAGGGACCATCATTCTTAGATACACTTGCTCTAAGAATTTTAATATCTAACAGATTCTCATAAGATTTGGGGTTTCACTGCTTTCTTCATTGGCTAGAAACTTGATGGAAAAACAATGTGTACCTATCATCCATTTCATCTGGGATTGACAAGATATTTTATATAATGTTAGCCACTGCAGGAAAATAGCTGAGAGCTACTCAGGATGTGTGCACATATATGTGAGCAGCAGCTGGGGCGGGGCTCATAAATACAAGAAAATGCAAGTCATTTCTTCAAGAAGAAGTGCAAATGAAACAAATAATGTGAAAATATCAAGTAGAAAATTCTGATACCCTAGGAAAGATAAGTTTATCACTTTTGTTGAGATGAGGCAACTGGAAAGGAGCGCCTATCACCTTAAAGGGCATGATCTTTTCATTTTCATTTTTACAGATGCCTGGCTACTGCAGAGCACCTGGCAGATCACTGTTATCTGAGCATGAGCAGAGTCCCTATTTCTTTTGCTGATTTATTGGATTCTTTTTGAAAAAATACTCATAAGTTCAAAATGTATCTTGGCTAATATGCATTAATAATTTGTCTACATAATCCCAGAACATAACAGAAAGAACCTCAGTTAAGAAGAAAATCATGAATCCTTAGATCCATTCATATTGTCAAAAAATTGTGAACACAGGCCATGGAATTAGATCATGAGGTTGTAGATATAGATGTATATATGTGTGTATAGGATATACTTAAATATGTGTGTATATATATATATATCCTATCAGAAATATGGAAAGTGAGCCAAGAATATGTTGTTGCTATTTATCAGTATTAACTCGGGAAAATGTACAATAATGAAAAAGAATGGGCTTAGATTACCTTTCCAGCTGTGCAAATGCTCCATTAATTTTAGCTGTAAGCTTGATTTAAGGTGAAAAGTGTATTGCAAATGTATAAAAATCTTTCTGATAGTGTGACTATTCAAACCATCAATTTAAAATTAGAATATGAACCTTCTAAATCAAAGTCTTTTAGATTCCACTCTGTTGCTGCGTCTGTTGACACACATGGGTTTTGTTATTCATATATGCTTAGTATATTTCAGATTGTTTTTGAAGTGCCATTTTGAATGTGTTAAGATGTGTTTCCCGTTTGATGGGAAGAAAATCCAAAACTGACTCTTCAATAGTTAAATGTTTCTAATTTTTCCTGAGGGATGGGATGAAACTTGATCAATTTTGTAATTTAAAATTGCTGTAATAAGACTAAATATTACAGCAAATGAGTTACTGAAAGAATAAAATAAGCCATGAAGTATTTGTTAATCCCTTAAAGGAGAAGTTTTGAGACAAAACAATTTAAATATGGCATTTTCTTTTTCTTAAATTTTAGTGAAAACAATTAAATGACAACTTTTTATTAAAGAGTTAAAGTATTTTGTGAATTTTATTTTAGGGCTTGGCAGCTGTTTTCCTGGACAGGACAGAAGACAGTGGGCTGTGTTTGCCCCATCCTATGGTTCTCTGATTGCACAGGATGCTGATGAGCAAGAGCAGTATCAGCTGAATGTCATCACACCCTCCCACCCTGCACATGGCCGTCACTTGATCTGACTCACAGCATGAAATGTGTCCTCACCTTGGCATTTATTTTATTATATTTAATGGCAGAGGGATTTTCCATTTTAAAAAATGAACAGAGACAGCAGAAGGAAGTAGCTGAATCTGAACCCGTGGCATGAAATTGTATAAAACATTGTATAAAACAGAAAATGTATATTTAAAAGGGGACATAAAGTTTGGAAGAAGGACATGGTGGGGATTCTGAAAGGAGATATAAAAAAGACTAGCTGGTAGATATAATCAAAATACATTGTACACATGTAGAAAATTTTCATATATATATGAATATAAATATAAAATTTATATATATAAATCAAAGGATGATCACTCCAATCTCAATTATTTCAGTTCATATTTTTAGCTGCTATACTGGAGGGGTCAGTGATAACTTATATACCTAGTTCTTTTGGCATCTGGAAAGCTAATACATCAGAATGACTCTGTCCACACAGTAAGCTCATCAGTAAAACGAATAAAATAACCAGGACTAATGGCTTTCTCTATAGAAAAAAAAAATCTTTCTTGCTCCTCCTTTTGGTTAGTAAGGTAAATGCCTCTAATGAATTTTAGGGTGGTGGAGAGGTTTTTTGGTTTTTTTGAAACAGTGTCTCACCATATATTCCATATATTCCAGAGTGACCTGGAACTGACTGTGTAGATCAGGCTGACTTTGGACTTGTGGCAATCTTCTCACCCTTACCTTGTGATTTGTGAAATTACAGAAATGTACCGCTATGTCTGGCTAACACAGTTAATACTTGGGTCTGACATTTGGAATAATTCTTTAAAAGGGCAGTTATTTGTAGATGATGAATACATTTTGTGATATAGAAATGTATGAACAGGGAACCCAATGGGCATCAAACCAAAATCAAGGAAAAGAAAATGCAACCATAAAAATAGTTTAATGATATTGCACACAATATTGACCTTGAATCTGTAAGTCAGACAGTATTAATACACAATTTCATCTATAAAGTATCATCAGTCATTACCTCTTAGCTTGGCATGAGTTTAACTTAAAAGAGCCATGGAAGAATAGAAGATTTGTCCTGGGATCAAATAGCTTTTGATGATACAAATGGAAGAAAGGTTTTCTTAAAGGAAGAGAGATTATAAGCATAACGTGTGCCCAGGTCACCTTGATTTGGCTGATCTGCACGTCCATGGCAGATGTTGAAGTTTCCAAGGCATTGAGTTCGTTTTCTTTGTCAGTTATCCAGATGGACAGGGTCTCAAAATTACTGCCAAAATGATCCCACTTGGTTTTCACCATTTCCATGGTTTTAATACTAAAATTAACCAAATTAAGTTAAAAAGCAGTATTTCCATAAAGAATAGCAAGACATTTTTTTTTTCTGTATGTCACCACATGAAAGGTTTGGAGGGATATTTATGATTCTTTCAAAGCAGGGACTATCATATGTACTTGATCTGACCCCAGCCTCCCTATCTCTTCTGGGAATAAGCACTGGAAGAGGTGGTGCACACGTCATATTATGAATAGTGTTGCACTTTGAATGCCATTTTGTGCTGACTCCAAAGGCTGTGAGCCAACATGGTCCAGCTCTGCTCAGGAGCAGTCGCCTTCAGAACTTAGAATAGGAAACTTGCCCAGAATAGCTTTTGGAGTTCCATAGTTCAGTGTGTCACCTTTGCTTTTCTGAGGGAGGTGCTACTGGAACACTTCATACTGAAATACTTTGGTAAAGTACATGTTTGCAAATGAAGGTAGAGCCATGGTCTGTTCACAGGCTGCAGGGCAGCATCTGCTGTCATCAGCTCAGCGAATCCTTTGGTTGATAACCTATAATGTTCTCTGTGATTCACAGATCCCCTATCATTCTGACTCCAAAAGACTCTCACACACTCTCATCCATGCACTCTCTATTTACATTCCCCACTGGTTCTGTGTGTGCTTAGTCTAACAAATAGTATTTCTAGCTGGAGAATTGGTATTAGGTCTGGATATATCACCAGCTGAACATGGCTTTCAGTTTAGAAAGAAACTAGGAAACTAACATTTTAGCACTAAATTAACTGATGTCCTTGGGTGAAAGAAAAGTAACAGTATTTACCTGATTACAAAAGGCACTTGATACCAAAACAAATATGGCATCAATTGATTGTCAAATTCAATAGTGTCACAGTCTCAAATTTAAACCCTGTATATGTCTAATGCATTTAGTAGTGTAAGAAATGCAAATGCAATCTAATAGTGCAGGTTTTACATAAAATTTAGCTTCAAATGGGTGTTATAATCTATATAGAAGTATCTTGTTTTCTATTATATTCTCAGACTATCTGTTTATATAGTTTGGTGAATTTTATCAAATATAAAGTCATCAAAATTTAAAGTCAGAATTGGTTTTAAATAAAATATTAAACAAAATTAAAAGTTTAAGCAAATATAAAATATTAAATGCAAGGCCCCAAGAGTACTAAATACAGTTTTCACATTCTGAAACTCTTCCTGTGATTGTAGTATTATTTCTTAAGAGTCATAGACTATTATTAAACGTGTCACTAAATAAAAATGTTAGTGATAATATTTTAGAGAATATTGACTATGATATCAAAAGCTTATCTCCAAGCTCTGTAGAAGGATATCATAGGGATAGTAGATTATTTCATCTTTTCAGATAAAAATTAAATGTCTAAAATCAAGATAAAGAGTTAGCAGGTAATTTCTAGGAGGGGAATATGAGTCCATGGTAATTTGAATACTGAGGCACTATGGACACACTCATGAATTTTTGAGATTGAGATACTTCTACATGCTGTGTGCTTAGGCCTAAAATCTAGGCTACCAGAGTATCTCCTAACAGGTGACACCAGAATAAAATAATTTTAAAAAAAGTAAATGTGGGTTATTTCTTTGAGATTGCCTCTGCATTATATAAAGGCCACAGAAATAGATATGGCTTAGTGATGAATATACTAGTTTAAGATGTAAACACCAAATCTCTTGTATACTTTCATTATTATGGATACCAGTTCCTGGGCTGAGAACAGTTTTCTTTTGGATTGAGAGTTGCTTCCTCAAGACAGGTGGAAACATAGAGACACCTTGAGATTTTGAAAGAGCAGACTAGGAGACACAGGAGAGACCGCATGGGATGTTATCTCAAAGAGGAAATTTTAGAAGTTGTGAAGCACATACTCTTCTTCAAGTGTGTCTTCCAGCTTTTTGACCTGTTCCTTGATTGATTTGGCCTGCTTCTGGAGCAGGTGTTTATTCCTGGGCCCCAGTGGCATCTCCGAGGCTTCCTTGACAAGATTCTCAGCCTGAGTGGCAATGCTTTCTGTCCTCTTAGAAAAATCCTAGAAAAGCAATAACAAACCAAGAAAAAAACAACAGAAATATCAGAGCTGTTAGGTAAGTATTTTAAACTCCTGAATGATGCATTCAAGCCAACTGAATATTCTTCAGAGACTGACCAAGAGATGGTCATATAACGCTCTGTATAAGAGGATGAACTCACATATGTTATTCAGAAGTTTTGTCAAAACATTTCTGCTAGCTCTTGTAGAAGCAGTTTTGTACTTTTTCCTGATATGGGCTTATCCATCCCAAATGCTGAGATACTTGTAGCCATTAATTTATCCTACTGGCCACTTCACAAAATAACATAGGGCCTGCAGATCTGTAGGCTCACTAATAGAAAGATTTGTTTATCTAATAGAGGAATATCTTATCTAATACTGAGCACCAGTGATTTTTAATATGTATTTTTTTCTCTGTAGAAAGAAGTTATTAGTTCCCTGAGAAGTAACATAGTCTGTTTATAATACTGTGGAGTTTTATTTTATTTATATATACATACAGCAGGAAGGAAAGAAGTACAGATCTTCTGCTTTGTAATTGAGACAATCTCATGTAAGCCAAGCAGGTCACAAACTTGCTACTGAACTGATCCTCTTGCCTCTACCTCTTGGGTGCTGAGACTGTAGGGATGTAACACTACACTAGATTTATCTGCTGCGGACTCTAGTCCAGGGCTTCTGTGTGCTGGGTAGAAACTCTATTAACTGAGTTGCATCTCCAGTCCTAGCAAAGCTGATTTTTGTACAAGTCAAACCTATTCTATGATTCTGAATCACTGTTTCCCTCTTTGGTAAATTACTTTTCAGATTCTTTTGTATGTGTGTGAAATGTACATAATCACATTATTATGCTTTTTTTTCTGGAAGATAACTCAGCATCCATCAGCAGATTCATTTTTGAGTGCCTTCCACTGGCAGGTACCAATTACCATTTTTACATCTTTCATATGGATGAAAGCTGGTTTGTTCCACCTGCTGATTTTCAGCAGCTCTGAGCTATTTTAATTCAAAAGTTTTAATTTGTATGAGGCACTGCTACATTTTAGGTACTACATAAATTTTGTTAGGTAAATAAGAATGAATATTAAATTAGAAAAGATAAACCTTAGTGATAACCTTGAGTGAAGAAAATTAATGTCTTATTTCTTCTCATGCAAAAAAAATCTGACAAGGTTTAAATATTCATCAACTTCCGTATTTTAACTAGTCAGCACAGAATTGCTATGTAAATATTTATAAAAGGCAATCTGCCACTCAAAGCATCTCTCTACACTATCATATAAGAAGATTGTACTTACAAGGTTCATTTCTAAAGTCATAATAATACCATGGAAGATAAAAATAACATTGTAGAAACATTATAGCTTCTTGTTCGAAAGATTCAATAGTCTCACTTCAATAGTCTCACATGAGCATCACTGTTACTGCAGAAAAGCCACCTATGGTTCAGATAAACCTAGGCAGAGCTTCTTGATATCACAGAGGTGTACAGTATCCTAAAGTATAATGTTTATTGATGTCATAGCATTGATTCTCTCTTATGACCATCTGTGAGCTCCCAGGCCATTGTTTGACCATTTTTGAAAACCACAAATCTCTGTAATTTCTCAAATGCAATCAAGAGGGTCAGTCAGTGTGGCTGTGCCCCATGCTCCATGTTTTCCAGAGCCATGGAGAAGGCAATGTTTGAAAATGCATATATATATATATATATCCCTTGAACTGCCCACAGGAAACTGTAATGCAGAGGACTTCAAAGAACAGAAGAAGATCAGTAACAACAAAATCAAACCAAAATGAAATGATGTTATAAGGCTGCATGAGGCATTAGGAGCGGATCGGCTCTCATCAGGTAGAGTTATAGCTGACAGTAGGCTCTACACTTCAGTAGCTAAACAATCTTCAGCCCCATCTGTCTAAACATCCACTTCTGTGCCAGGCCATGTTTGATCTTGCTGTGTGTACATATCACATACCGGCACAAGGAAGATGCTAAAGTTTCAGCAAACCGCCCATGGGTTGTCAAGTAGAATAAATGGCCTAAGTGTCAATTCCACCTGCTTGTGTGACCGTGTTTGCAAGTCCATACAAAACTAACTGTACACGACACTCCAGTCTGCCATTCTTTCTATTTGATTTCCACGTTTGGTTAGACACACATACCTCCTCCAGGCACATCCATTGTTCTGTGACCTTCTTAGGAACTCTATGTTGCCAGAAGAGGAATATTTAGGGTTTTGTTGTTGGAACATTGCCCAGCCTTCCAAGTTAATGTCCCTTTATCTGGCACTACCCAACAGAGTCACATTAGCAGTTCCACACCTGATGATATTCCTCTATCCAGAAACATCTGACTGTCCTCCAGCTCCAAAACCTCTTTTTCCAGTCTTACCTGATTGAGTCATAAATATCAGTCCCTCCAGAAATCCAGTAGTTTATACATACCTCTGGCAAGGGACTGATCCTTTCTCACGTTCATGAAAATTTTACTTCTCAAGGTGTAAATCCTACTTACAGTCTCATTTCACGCTGTACTGAAGAGAGTGGATTCTCAGTAAACAGAGTATTGATTAAGTGAATAATAATGATTAATTATGATTGTGGAGAAAAAGAGTTTTCTGGATGAACAACAAGGAACCATGTGCCCTTGGTTTATATACCTTTGTCTGCTCCAGCTCAGATGATAAGCTTTCCAAGCTGCTGAAACTCAGGAAACGTTCGTGGCTGGAACCTGTTTGGAAAAGGTATCTGACCACAGTCTCTTTGTTTGTCTCAAATCGCTCCCATTTCCTCAAGCTGACCTAAATGACAAATAAATCAACAACATGTCACATCACATTACAGATGACCAGGCTGAAGCCTAACATATGGCAATCTTCTCATTCTTTCTCTAAGCTGTCAGCTATAGCAAGTGTGACATCACATGGCGACTCTGACTGAAGATGACCCTAGTATCTTTGATAGCATGTCCTTTCTACATCTGGGTCTTCAGATGACTTCTGAGTTCCCCAGCAGATGTAATATAGCCTGTGCATCTAAGATGTGGTTGTAACATGTAGATAACTGACAAGAGAGAAATAACCTTTCAGTCATTGTCAGGAAAGAGTAGGGGCAGCAAGGAGGAAGCAGGAAAGAAAGTAAGAGTGATAAGTGGCAAAACCTCAAAATTTTGAGCATGGTGTGTCAACAGCACTGTAAAGCACAAAGTATAAAGGTGTGGCTTCTGGATTTCCAGGACATGAGAAACAATATGACCAAGTTCATAGATTTAGACACGTGTGCATGACGTCTTGGTCCCATCACAGAATTGTGTGAAGCTCAGGGACAAGTCACAAAACACTATTAAGCATTGCTGTGATTTGGATGTTGCATGTTTCCCATTGTCCCATGTGTTTGAATGCTTGGTCCACAGCTGATGGGCTGACTGGGTACTTCAGAAAGTGGAGCTTGCTGGAGGAAGTGGGATTTTGTGGTTCGGTAACCAGTCTTCACTTTCTGTTCACTCTCTGTTTCATGGCCCTGGATGACCAGCATGGCCAGCCAGCCCCTGCTTCTGCAGCCATGACTTCCTCACCATGGTGAAATGTGTCCCTTGAGCTGTAGGCCAGCAGAAGAAGCCCTTCTACCACTAAGCTATTCCTTGCTAGATATATGGCTACAGAAATGAGAAGAGTAAGCGAGAAAAGCATCTATGTGTGTAAAATATGCTGTTTTCAAGACCCCCTCCAGAAGCTTGTCAGGACTGAAAACGATCTCGATAAAGTACTTATCAAAATGCCACCATCAGCAGTGGAAGTGGCCCTGGTTCTTGCTGGAAACAGGAAGTCAGTGCAGCCAGAGCACCACTGAGCCAGCCCAGCCCTACCTGGATGCGTCGTTCCTGCCTTTCCCTGCTCTGCTCCAGGCCTGTAAGGGTGTTCTCCAGCTTCCGCAGCTCCTCCTGGCCTGGGCCAGCCTGCCCACTCTGCTGTGCCTGCTCCATCTGCCGCTGCAGGTCTCTCTTCTTTGCTGAGATCATCTTTGTCTTTTGCTAGAGGTAGTTGTTCAATAGAAGAATAGAAAATATATTCTCTATGAAGCTATGCAGGGCTATAATCATGTTTCTATCAGAGGCATGGAAGGCAAAGTCTAGCATGGTGCATGTTTGAACCATATTTTAAAGGAGAGGTCAGTAGTTAAAATGTTAATACCACGAACCCAGAATTAACCAAAGATGGATGTTTCTTAAACTTGGCTTATGTTATAAATGGTTAACATGTAAATAATTTGGCTTTGGCAATTTAGATGTGTGTAAATGTGAAGAACATTTAACATGCAACACTCCAAAATAATTTGGTAAAACAATTGCTTCGATAAGCTATTGAAAATAGTTGTTTTCTGCCTCACTCTTTTTTATTATCTGTGATGTAAAAAATGCAAATGTTAAGGATTTTCTTTCCTCAGTATTTATTTGAATGGTTAACATATTGAGCTATTTGTGGGAGACTGCATTCAAGAAGAAAAATACTATATAACTTTAATAATGCCAAATTATTTTATGTATTACTTTCAGATAGAAGAGTACATAGATCTCAAGTGTTGAATTTATACATCTTTCCTGAGTTTTCACATTCACATAACCAAGTTCTGGCCCAAGAAATAAGGTAAGTTTTAAAACATAAATACCAAAGATCTTATCTCTTTGACTGTGGAACTCTGACACTTTCCCAATGATCAAGAATTTTGTAGCATCAGACCTTCTTTCTTTGAACCCACAAAACCTAGATGCTGACACTTTACATGTAAATTTAAGGCAATTAACATTTTGTGTATACAATATAATGTTAGCATTTCTGCATTAGATTAGCTAGAATTTCATCACTAAATATTTTATTTGAATAATACTTTGGTTTATATTTAGTTACACAAGTAGCATATTCATATATACTACTGTATGAAAGTATTTATATATTTATATATATCTTATATGTATATACATATATGTATAGTCACATATAGTATGCATGCATCTATATATACTTATATATGTGTATATTTGTGTGTATATACTTATATGTAAGTATATGGTATATAATTATACGTAAGTTGTGTATTTCATCTGCACATATATTTTAATGTCTACCGCAGGAATAATAGGAAACAAGTCAATCAAAGTAGCTTATTATTGGGGGCTAAGGATGTAGCTCAGTGAAGAGGTTCTACTTAAAATTGAGGTCCTGGCTTCAAATCACCAAAAAAGTTTGATTATAAATACATGGATATATACATACAAACATACACATAGACATAAATATATACACACACACATATACAATTATACACATACATATATTTATACATAATACATATATTCATATAGACACATAATGTATATATATGCATACATGTATAGGTACACATGCACATACATACACATAATTCCTTTGCTTTTAGTTCTAAGCTTTTGCAAGAGCAAATTCACCTAAAACATCTGGAATTTCAAGTAAGTTATAAGTTTGCAAACCAAAACTGTCTAGGAGTTTATCTTCCAGGGTTCTCTGAAATATGTAATATTTATCAGAAAGAACATAGAACAGAAATGCCAAGTGCTAGACCCATTCAGCCTGCTCCCTTTCCTTCCACCATCTCTCGATCCCCAGCCTCAGAATCCGTTCTCCATTGCTCATTAACACTATGCTTGTGGTGAATAAAGAGGATCCTACCTGGTGATGAAGAAGCAGCTGTTGTGCCTCCAACAAATTCTCTGTGTCTAGAATCTTCTCTGCCTCCTCTTGGCTTTCCTGGGAGCCAGACATCAGTTCCTCAAGGGAACTTTTCACTATTTCTTTGTACTGAACACATTCTCCAAAGTTGCTTAGCATTTTTTCAACCTAAATTTTCATAGGAAAAAAAGGTAAATCAAATGGGTATATACCATTACACCATGCTTTTCAAACTCTTCTTCTATACACTTTGAAATATATCTTTAAGTGATAACAAAATAATGATGCTTCCAGAAAAAGCAAAAACCATTTGACCGATCATCTTTGAACTTCAGACCTACGTCATTAACTTGAACTAACTTCAGTAGTTCAATAGCCTTGCCCTAATTCAAGTACCCTTGCACATCTTTCCTAATGATTTTCCTACAAATAACTATGGTTTCTTTGTAAAACTACTTGCTAAGCTACAACCAAAACAAAGATGGCCCACAGCCTCCTTTCCCAGTATAGCTTTCTCCCCCAGAGCTCTGTTTAGTGTTGTAAATGGCATACCTCAGACAGTAAAGCCGTGAGAGCCTTGAAGGTACTTGATAATTCTGCAAGCTCATCTCCTCGCCTTTGGGCTTCATTCTCAGAGGAAACATCAATCAAATGTTTAAGCCTGGATTTCAGCCAGCTGAGAGTCTCTCCTTCTTTGATGATGTCATTTCTGATCTCCTGGAATAAAGGGTCACATTTTATTAATAAAGGATGATTAGGAATCACAACTTTCTAGCTGGAAAGAACACAAGTCAAGAAGGTTTGTAAAATGGCCTTCATAGCATGAGCTAGCTACTCTATCCCAACAGACTGAAGAGAACAAGAGAGTTCTTGGTGCTCTTCATACTCACAACAAACAAGTACTATAAGGACAGTCTTCCCAGTGCTGGGAAGCCAACACTGAGCATACTTTAAAAATCATCTTTGGAAATAAATTAGATGCTTATAGATATTTCCTTGGTTATAAAAGCTTGTGTTGACATGAAACTAGCCAGCCAAGATTCGTAACTAGTACCAAGCTCTATCTAGCAGAATGGGTTCACTAACCACAATAGTGCTGGGAAAATTCTAAAGCCTTAAGTCTCTAGGACTAGCTATAAAGGGCATGGTACCCAGGGCAACTATTTATACTAGCCATGGTTAGTCTCAAGGAGGGGGAAATGCATACCAGGACAGAAACAGCTCGCTTTAGAATTGATCTTTGCATTCTTAGACAAGATTTTTTTTAAAAAAATAAACTAAAACAGCAACAAACAGAAAGCCTATTTTCTATATGTACAAAATAATGTTCTTGAGTCTTTCAATATTACCTTGGGCAACCATATGAATTAACCAGAGAAAAAAGCAACCAAGAGGACAATGGCAAAAAGACAAAGCATTTCCTTTTGTAATAGTAGATGTGTGACTTTCAAATATTAGAAATGCTGAAAGAGAATTGCACTCTATGTATATACCAAGTGAAAGTCTTTCTAGGAGAGAGGGTTGCTGTGTGTTAGTCACACAATAAACATGGTATTCAGTTTTGGAACTCTGTAACTTTGGCTGGGTTTGTTGCTTCTAAAGCAATGGAAATAAACCAGTTCAGTCTGATTACAGCAGAGGAATCCTCAGGGAATCCTCTACTTTCTCTGTGCCCTCCAGTTGTCTGGATAAAACTGTATTATACAAAAACACATAGTGTTCTTGCTTCTTGTGACAATTCTTAAATCTATACTGTGTTATACAATTGCGCATGCCGTTTCCTGCTCCAGCATTTCCCATTAGGTAAGGCTGCAGTAGAGGCATCACTAAACATGTTTAAATCGCAAAGTTATCAACAGCAAAAAAGAGGGGGGGGAAACCTACCCTTAACACAGTAATATGAACAGATGTTGTCTTTAAAGAAATTTATGGAAATCTAATTTTAATAGAATACATACACACACATACATATCCAAACAAACAAACGAAGCAGTTACACTATGAATGTTTAATTATTGGAAATTTTCCTCTAGAAAGAACCAGCTCAGAACTTACATCCACCACATGCTTAACCTCATCGTGGTTGGCAGTGTCGATGGCTTCATCCTTAATTTTCTTCAGCTGTGACTCCTTTGCAGCCATCCAAGATGAGAGCTCAGAAAACCTGAAGGCACATAAGTATTTTATTATGAAAGGGGCAAACTCTCAGAAAGGTGAAATACAATTTCTATTTTGAACTCATGGAAGTGGTGCCAGTGATGACCAAATTGATGGCACTTTCTGGAAGATTTAACATGAAGCCCAAGGCAAGTGTCTTAATATCTGAGGTCAATGACTTTAACTGAGCTTAACTGAGGACAGCAATGTGTCTCATGGCTTGAGAAAAAAAGGAACCACTTGAGGTCTGGCTTCCTATGTCTCCCCAGAGTGACAGTAACCAATAGAGGCAGACATTCTCCTGAGAGGAGGAGAGATGAGAAAACCCAGAGGAATAAGTTTATGAGACCTCGAGAACATAATATCTTGGTTGTTTTGAAATAAAATCCAGACTCTGTTTTGGACTAAAACCCATTCAAACAAAACAAAATGAAAAGTAAAATACCTTTACACAAATGCATGGGAAAGATTAAATATGGTTTTCTTATCACCTGAAACAAACTCTATAGCATCCCCTGTTGTATAAATATCTCTGAAGGAAAGAATTTAGATAGACTAGAGCCATTTCTGGCAATGCTCCAGTACCTGATAGTGTAGTCCTTCCATTTGGTTGGATCATCCACAAGCATCACATAAGTGCTGTCAACGGAGGCTTTGAGCTCTTTCAGAGCCTTGTGACAGGCTCCAGGTGTGTCTCTGACAGGATCCCGGACTGGGAGCTTCGCACAGAGTTCCTCTATGAGCTTTAGCCTCTTCTCACAGAGATGATGAGGACCCTTGTCACTGAAGAAAATCTAAGACATGATAAACACTTTCACTATTTTGGTGAAAAGCCATGAAACACCTTCATATTTTCACATAAAAACTAAAAGAAGATTCACAGAGGGTACCAATGCAATAAAACCATTTTCTTCAGACCATCACATCTTTAAATATCTTTATGTAGTTATGCACTTTCTATGGTGTGGCACATACCCTGTGTTCCTTGATGATCTGTTCACTGCCTTCTTGGGGTACCAGCTTGGTCTCTCTCTCCAGTTCAGCTCTGCACTCTTCCACAGCAGCCGAGAATCTGTTCTTCTCCACGGCAATTTTTAGATGGAGCAAATGATAAGGTGCTTCTCCCTGGAGATCCTGCATCCACAGAAAGATCCAGAAAAACAGAATGAGGCTTTGGAGTAGACATGTGTCCTGTTGAGATGCCAAAATGTCCTGAACAGTAGTCCTCTCTTGCTTTCAGCTCTTTGAATTGGACGTGGGTTCTCCTGTTCCCATAATTCCCCACGTACCTTCCACTGTTTGTGCAGCTTCCTCACAGCCTCCTGAAGCCCCTGCTGCTCCTGTTCTGGGAGGATGTCAGTGAGCTCATCACAGGCTTTCAAGAAAGCATTGAGGACCCTCTGGTCCAACTGGCTGAAGAACTCCTATCACACAGAGAGGAACCACAGTTAGGATGCTGTGCAGAGTAAAGACATCACAGTACACGCCACACTGAGTCTTGTAGCCAGAAGTTGCCTTCATTCAAACTTGAGGCAAATCCATTCTTTTCAGGGAACAAACTATAATGATCCTTTGTTATGAGTCAGGAGTTAACACATCTGACATTTCACTATTTCTTTCTATATTTTAAGAAAAAATATCTTTGAAATTGCTAAATTTGGTAGAGTAATCTGAACAGCCACTAGATTACCCCCAAACCTTGATTCCATTGGGATAGTGATATAGGTCTTCTTTGGTAAAATCAGAATTACAGTACAAGATCTCCACACCTTCCTTCCTCACCTGTAACATGTCAGTCATGATGACCATCATGAACCATCCTGCACTCGCCATGTGTGTCCTTTAATACATGTGCTGTGGTTGGAACAGTGTTCCCCACAGAGCAGTATGTCAGAATCCTAAGCCTAAGGGTAGTTAAAATTAAAGTCATGGGGGGCTGGAGAGATGGCTCAGCGGTTAAGAGCACTGTCTGCTCTTCCAGAGGACCCGGGTTCGATTCCCAGAACTCACATGGCAGCTCACTACTGTCTGTAGTTCCAGTTCCAGGCAAAACACCAAGGCAAATAAATAAATAAATTAATAAATTAAAAAAAAATAGAAATTATAGAATTGAAGTCATGGCCTCAGGGGTTATTAGGATTAGCTGAAGTCATAAAGAAGGGACCTTCGTAGGAGTGATGAAGTAACAGGAAAGACCATCCAGGTAAGGTTTCCTTCCTGACCTATGACAACATAAAAAGTGTCTATCTGTGAGCCAGAAAGAGTCCCCCTGGGAACCCCTTCACCATGGCAAGCCAAGTGCAGACTGCAATCCTCTAGAATGGTGGGAGAAGGAAAATCCATGTCTGTCTTTAAGGCCAGCTAGCTGCTATTTTCTTACAGCAGCATAAGAGACAGAAGCCACACATGTATGCACACTCGGTCTCAAACTGCCTCAGCAGTATGTTTACAGAGAGATTTCAAAACCACAGAGATTCAAAGCAGAGAGAACCATAACATCCATAATTATAAAACAAGTAAAATAGATTCTCTATGCTTTGTGGCCACAGACTATTGCAGAGCTTTTATGTCCCTAATTTATGCACCATTGCTGACAAATATCATTTATATTCAAATGTCTCTGAAATCTCAAGAAATACAATTACAGTGCATATTCTTACTACACTGTCCATTCCCCTATACCATTCATTCACCACCACTGTCTTCGTTCAGTATTACTGAGCTTTAACCAAGAGGAAGAAGCATGGAGGTGATCTGTTAAACTTGTATGACTGTATGTTGGCTACTAAGTGCCACGTGACATGACTTATACTATGCTATAATATACTGCTTATTAAATGAGCACGAAGGACTTAGTCACTCTGCACCAAATGACATGTCATCAGTACTATGCCATGGTGGTTTATTAAATGACCATAAAAGGTTAAAGTACTCAGAACAAGCTATTTTGGAATATAACTAGCTATATAAAACTTTCTGAGTCTATAGCTTAAAAGCCTAAGTCATCCTTATATTCTGCTACCCCAGGAGCTCAAGAATGGTCCCAGATAACCTGGCAAGGCAGTTTCCCTTGCACTACTTTTGCTGCTATATCTTGGGCCTGGTGTCTTTAAAGATCATGCCTTTCTGGCTCTTCTTGCTCCCCTATATTAGGTCACTCTTTTTATTTTACTGTCTGAGATAGGTTGTTCACACATGAGGGTCCAATGTACCACATAGAGCACACTCACTGTGTGTTTCTGTAGGAGTTCCTCAGGATCCCCCTTCTCTTCCAAACCCTCTTGAGCAACCCGGAGCACCTTCTCCAACTCTGCCCGAGACTCCTCAAATTTCTTCATCAAACGACTATTGACTTCCACATGCTTCTTCCATTCCCCAGTTTTCTTGATCATATTCTTAATGCAAAAAAATAAGTCTCTTTTTGGTATCCTTGCATTCATTCCAGAGTCCCAAGCATACCAACAGTAACAAAGATAAGAATCTCTAACATAAAATGAGGTGGTATCTGTACATAACATAGGTACAACATCCAATAGAGTCTAAAACTAACTCATCTCTAGATGGCTTTTAATAATAAGAAATGCTGTGTAAATACTTGTATTATTTAGATAATTATTAGATAATAATGACAAAGAACAAAGAGATGTACATGGCATATTCAGTACAGAAGTGAGTTTTGCTTTAAATTTTAACTTGCTGTTGATATAACTTATAGATGGGCTACCTGAAGGTTTGGAATATACCAAAAACCATAACTGGAAGCTATTTCTTCAGCACTGGGGCCTCATTTGGCCAGATGGTATTATGGAATCGCTATGAATTGTTGATATTATTATCTATTTAGAAAGCACTTGGAGGGAAGACAGTTCATTATAAGGATAATTCATTATAAAAATACTAATGTAATAAAAAAGGTAATAAAATATTTGGTTTTCAAGTTGCAGAGAGTGAGAGATTTTTTCATCACTCTCTATTTCCCTGGATTTACAGGACTAAGGCAGGGAAATGAGCTTACCTGGAAGGCATGATGCACATCTGCTATCTGTCTCTGAAGCTTTGTGTGATCCCAATGCTTTAACACAGGGCTCAAGGTGATGAGTTTCTGGACACTTTGACTTCCCTTCTCAATGAGTGCCAAGGTTTTCTTACAGCTTTCCTGACAAGCTAACAGTTCCTACAGGAAAAGGAAATACACAGTGATATCAGTGACATGGTGGAATGAAAGGGAAGGATGAGGAATGGAAGGAAGGGAGGGAGGGGAAGGGAAGTTGGAAGGGAGGGAGATGCCACTGTAAGTAGCAGCACTGTACATCATTTAGACTTTTAATGAGCAATAAGTAAAATCAAAAGTACAGAGAAACAGTTCCTTTCAAAGGAACTTGATTTAAGCAATCATTGAAATCAGTGCTTTTTATACGAGGCATTTAAGTGTCACAGTGAGGTTTTAGACTACTTTATGTTTCTTGCACATCTTATTAACATTAAGAAAATGACAGACCATATAAATTGTCTAGTTTCTGCATTCCTCCAACTAGCTGTTAGACAGGCCTATGGTGTTTCAAGAGAACAATCAAAACTAATATACTTACAGGGTTTTAATGACACTAAGTAAATTGAACACAAAGTCCACTTCTTTTAGTGAACCCAATGCAAAAGATTTTGCATCACTTGAGTATGCTAGATTTGAAAGGATACAGTTGAAGCTATCCACCTTTCTAATGAGACTATATCAAAGCAAGTAATGGACCAACAGGCCTGGGGAACTACTTGTTCTTGCCACACCCTTCAAATGGGATGCAGTAATGTTGGGAAGAACCCTTCTTCCTTCTGCCTCTCAGCCTCGCATCCTGCACATCTTGGCAGCACACGGAGAGGACACAGTCCAGCCCACCTGGAGATAGCGGTCACTTCTGGCTCGGATGTTCACCACTTGCTCTTCTATATTTCCAGATGTTTTGAAAAGAACATTCAAATTGTTCATTTGGATGCCATTTTGGTCATCAAAAGGCAAATATTTAAGCAGGCCTTTTGTCTTGACAAAATAGAATTAGGGTGTGCCTTTTCCTTTTGGGCAATGAGAAGTTCAAAGGGTAGAGTTCAAATATATTATAAAATATTAATATTTATTGTCAATATGTTACTTTAATGAAAATATTATTTAATCATATTTTAGAGTAATTTAGGAAGCTAGGGAATGTTATCATTCCTTAAAAATAAATTAATTTTTATTCTATATGTCATGATATCATTAGAATGTTCTAGTGATTATAACTATACTATCCATAATAACAATAGTGTTATAAATTATTGATTATTGTAAAATGTGAAGAAAGTAAAGGCATTAAATACTTAGTCATGTGCTACAGCAAACCTAAACTCTGACTGTCCTGTTACTCATTTCAGACACATTGCTTAATCTACTAGCTGAAGCTGCCCCTTCTATGAATTTATTTCTATTAGTGCCATGGCAAAGGCTTCCTATACTTACACTCTCATCTGAAGAACAGATCCATTTACAATAAGCCATGTAAACAGGTTATTTAAATGCATCTCTCATTGGGAGATTCTGAGCACACAGATCTGTTCACTAAATATAAATATAAAAATTCATAGCAAGAAAATTTCTATAATTTTATGGTTATTCAGACAGACTTATTCCTACCATCAAAGAAAACATATTGCAAGACATATGCTATAGATACCTAGTTGAAATGGAGTACAATTACATAATTAACTTATGCATTTAAAAAGCATATAAATAAGGAATCAAGGCATGAAAAATGTGCACTTTTAGTAAAAATTAACCATTTTATCAGCCAGTGAGGAAACTGATAAAGCCCCAAGACATAGAGCATCTCCAAGAGAATTCCTAAAAGAAAGCCAACAGGTCAATGAAAAAGTTGAATGCATATATTTTTCCTATTCTTCCTAAAGTACAAATGAAAAAAACAACTTTACATTATTTTTTTCTTGAATTTTATTCATGAAATATGATCTATAGATTAGCTGGAAGAAAATGGAGTTAAACAATGAAATAGCCCATGGGAGAGGGGAAATAGGGCCTTTCTACTATGGAGGCCCTTTATGGTTCCAGACAAGGCAGCACATTTGGCTCCTTTAGACATATCACTTTTTCTGGAGAGCCAGTATGGAGATGCCACTCTCACACTTAGCATTCAGAATGTTTGCTCTAAGTATTTGCAGAGCAGACAATGAGAAATGAGGCCGAGTGTCATCAGCTCATGTGGCCAATTCAAAGAGACAGAGAAAGGTGCTCAAAATGGATTCATTTTTGTAATTGTCCTCAACTCAGAACTTTCCTCCAAATGAGCATAAAAAAATAGGAAATTTTCATGTCATTTTCAGACACACTTAGTGTTGGTGACTTCATCCCTCTGCCTGGCACCTCCTTTTGCCATCTTCCAGGAAACTTCTTAACCCAGAACTGTAGAGGCTGGTTCTGACTAGCTCATCCTGATCCAAGTGTCCAAACCAACTGTACCTGGGAAACAGTTCAAGTCTCCGGTCCCTTCTACTAATCAGAGCAGGTTTGCTTCTCTAGATCAGACATACACTTTGGTTTGAGCTAATAGTATCCTACTACTTGGAAAAAATACCTTTCATACGAACCAAATTCCATCATAGTAAAAAAAATAAATGCTTCAACTTTATTAAATACACTTTAAAATCAGGATATCTCTGGGAGGGATTTTCCTTACCTGGTGTTTTTGTTTAAAAAGAGAGCTAGATTGTGCTTCATGCTCAAGAACAGACATAATCTCATTGATTTTCCCAAGTGAGTCATAGAAGGATGTGATCTGTGTCTCTAGTTCTTCCAAAGGAACTGACAGCTGCCGAGACTCAGACATCAGTGGGAGGTAACATTCTTTGACCTTTGAAAGTGCAAAGAACAAAACAAATCCATGAGAGGCCATTATGTCCTCAGAGCTTCAGCATTGTGCTTGGTTCTCAAGAATTTTTAGTGAGACAGTCACTTGGCTCTTTGAAATCTCTGAAGATGGTCTTCTTTTACTTGGTGCTATGTGATTAAGCTTTGCTGTTAAAGAAAAAAAATCACAAAAATACTATACCACTGAGACAAGTAAAGGCTGTGATGTTTTCTCATGAAAATTCAACTAAGTTGTCCATCTGGATGGCACGTCACCATGTGAATTATTACTGTCAGAGTAGCAGATGGCTTCAAATTCTTCTTTAAGCCCCAAGCTATTCACTTTTGCTTTGGCACGGAAATCTGATCTGAGATTATCACGAATTATTACCACATTGGCTAGAGGGCATGTGGCTTCTGGTTTGATATTCTTGAGCTCTGACACGTGAACTCTGAGCCTAGACAAACCTGTTACCCACCTCTTCCTCGATACCTATTTTCCTTCTTCTTAACAGCTCTAGGCTTTGCCTTGCTCTGTTTGTCAATGCTGTACTCAGCCCAAGAACATGCTGCACACCAGTGTACTTATTCATGAAGGTTTCCATCTCAGAGGATGTTGATCCAGTCTAAACTGTCTAGCCCTCATCTGTCATTGTTTTTTAACATTTCTACATCTACATTATCTTCACGGTTCTTAGTATTCCAGAGTTCTATACTGTTCTATACTGTCTCTGTCTGGTTTCCTTTGCACTGAACTCTAGGATCTCATGATTGTCAAGGAAATCTTGTTCCTCCTTGTTATCTTAAGGTTTCATCCAAAGTATTAATAATACTCCCAGAAGACCAAGAAAATGAGTTACTCTACATTAACAATAAAAATTATGATGGGCTAGCCACAGCAGCACTATTCCACAAACAATATTTCAAGTAAATATTGCCTTTTGTTGCATATACAGCAATATGTTCATATTCTAGAATATACTATTGAAAGCTAAGGTCATCCACTGAAAGCCACTGTCTCTCTACTGCAAAGAGACTCCACATCCATTCACTTGAAGAACCTCAAGAGAATCCTTTGAAATGTACCAATTCATTGTGTCTTATTGATCTTCCTTAGGTTGGAGAAAAAGGCTGTTAGTAGGATGCATCTTCAAACAGCAGGAAGTAAACATGACTTAAACCTGTCATGGTAGACACTCCTGTCATCCCAACACCTGGGAAACAAAGGCAGAAGGACTGACAGGAGAGGCAGTCCAGCCTGTCTCCCCAGTGAACTCTAGGACAGTCAGAAACACATAGGGAGATCCCGTCTCTAAAAACAGTGATAGTATTAACAACAAGAAGAAGAGGAGGGAGGGAGGGAGGGAGGGAGGGGGAGAGAGAGAGAGAGAGAGAGAGAGAGAGAGAGAGAGAGAGAGAGAGAGAATGAATGAATGAATTTAGTTTAGATGAACATAAGGACATAATTCACTTTCTCAACTGTTATTCCAAACCACTGCACCGGGATCTAGATAAGAGGTATAAGCCTCAGTCAACCATATACAGCTCAGCAAATTATTGGAAAGTTGAAACCAGTGGCTTTTTACTGTACCTGGTTTTTTGTTTGTTTCCTTTTAGAAAATTTTGCTGGTATATAAAAATAAAATTGTTCATTACTGTTAAGTTAAAACAAATTCCAACTAGAATGTTAGAATAAAATGAATTGAAAATAATAGTTTTAAAATATGCCAGACAGACAATATTTTAAGCCTATTATTCGTTTCCTTCCATTTTTCTTCACATTTGCTCGTCTTTTCCATTAATCTTCATGCTGATTTCACCTGTCAGTCTCTTTATTCTCAAGCTTCTTTCTTACTTTATTGGTCTTCACTGCTCTGACTCTGACTCATACAATCCTGCCATTCACATGCTGTTCCTCTCACGTACTAGAATGTAACTACCCACACTAAGTTAATTTCAAAGACAATAAAATCTTCTTAAAATTGACATTTACATAAAAGATGCTAATGGGACCCTCAAAACTCTCAATAAAATCCCTCAACAAGAGGGGTCATGTTAGTAGAAAATATGAGTAGACTGGCTGAGATTATAGTAAATAATTCTTAACAAAAATATCAGCTCAATGTAGCCTTCTCTTACTTCTCTAGACCTACATCCCTCATCTCTCCTTCTGCTCTCTGTTTTATAACATTTAACTGCTCTCTCCTCAAAAACACAATATTTTTCTACTGAAGCTGGCTTTAAATTAAGAGAGGGGTCAACTGGTGTCAGTATCCCATTTTCTTGTTCAAATATATGTTGAAGTTTTTAACTCAAGAATCTCAGCATGGCTCAAAGGTGTAATTAGTGGACCAGTCAAGGACGTTCCCATGGTGACCAAGGAGGTAGGAAGCATCTAAAGGCAGTATGGGTACCCCATAGATTGTTGTAGTGTCAAGTATTTTCCCACCTTGGATAGTTGTTCTTTGAGCCTGGACATAGCTGTAAACATTTCATTAGCTTCTTCTTGGGGACTTTCTTTGGCAATGAGATGTGCTGTCTTGGTAGTCATCTTGTACTGAGCATCCATTACAGGCACCCTTTTCTCAAGGTCCTGGGTAAATCATTCAAGCCACTCAGTTAGTGCACAGCATATCTCATTTCAGTTGGAGAATCCCACAAAAGTCGGGACAAAATCAATATGCACTGTGAAGAATTCTATCCTCACCACCAACTCCTATGGGGAAGCCTTTGCTTTCCTCTTTAACTATCATGCAGGCAACAATATCCTGAATGCATACATTAAATTTTTTTAAGTGATCAGATATTCTTAACACTAGGAATGGTTGACATAACATTCATACTTTCTAAAATATGTTAATGTAATATGGAAATACAAATGTAATGCATGTAAATGCATGAAAATAACATGGGAGGAATCCTAACTATAAAATTTAAATTGACATTTACATTTAAAAATCCCCATTATTGCTTGAGAAAACTTAGAAATTTAGTATGGTGGAAATTTTAATTTATTGTCTCACACAGTGGTGGTTAGTCTATGCCTTATCACAGTTGCTTCCCTTTTCTCTCTTGTGTGTCTATTCTTTTAAAAGTTTTAGAAAAATTAAAAGGACAGCATTTTGGTCTACTTTTCCCATTGAAGAAACTGAGTTTCTTCTATCATTGGATAATTTTGTTATTTCACTTTTGAGATCTTACGGCTCTTAGGAAGATGGACATGCCAAATTCACACAACAAAACCCTTCATTGCTTAGAGCAATTATTTGAAAGTTCGGTATAAAGTTATAGTTTTGCTTTTTCCAAACTTTAATAATTTGTATGGAGGAAAAGAATCTCATGTTGAAATGTTATTTTGAAATTATTTCATATGTTCAAAAGATATCTTTATTTTCTGTGAAAGTCAATAAATACATAGACCCATCATAATGGTCCTTAGGATACAAAAACAGCTTTTTCAATGACCTGAGAGACCTAGCTGATTTTTATTTTCACAGTATGCTTTTCATTTTTTTGATTCGGAAAATCCTTACCTCCAAGTCTTGAATTAATAACTTGACATTAATTAGAGAGACTTCTAAGGGCTCAGAGAGTTTCCTCTGGGCTTCTGCTGCAAAAGCAGAGAGGGAGGTAGTGTGGTCTGTGTATTCTTTCTTCATTCTGTCCATCTCATCAGCTCTTGCATACTATGAGAGGAATGTGGAGAGAAGCATTTGAGCATCATTGAGCTATGATTCTTAGAAGTTCATAGCCTTTGCTGTGACATATTCTCATATATGCTAAGAAAAATTCTAACTCCTGATTCTTATTTTAGATAAATTTGAAATAAATCCAGTTACTTTGACAGAAAAAAAAAGGAAGAAGCAAGCAGTGGAGAGCCAGGATTTGAAAAGTAAATCTTTCTGTCTATGCAGGCTCCATATGTCAATACATCCCTTAACCAAATGCTACATTCTGTTAATGTCTCTCCATCATACACAGCAAAGAATGAATAACGAGAATAAAACACAGTTTTATAGACTTCTATATTTTATCGTAATAAGCTTAGTAACACTGTCTCTCTGCCCACTGCTGATCATATCGATAACATAGACATTAGAAGTGAGTGTAGATTTGAAAGACATACTTGCTTGACTTCCACGAACAACCCCCTCCACCGTCCATTTAGCAAGAGTAACTGCTGCTTAAGGTCACGGGAAACAATCTCATCACAAGTCTCAATCAGAAAATTGCCAGCATCATTCATGGCTGTGTGCTGCTGAATCCAGTGAGGCAAATTTCGAAAAAAATCCTAAGCAAGAGAGGACATGCACTTGTAAGTCATAAACCAAATATTAATAACAAACAAGAAAATAAAGTGTGTGTGTGTGGTTTAAGATAGAATTCAAATCTCTTCCAAAACTTGGATTTTAAATAACATTTCAAAATATGAGTTAGAAACATCAGATGTCTTTGTTTTTTATCCTTTATACATGATCACATACATGTGTATGAACATTCATGGTTCTATGGGTGCACTTGCATGTATATACATATTCATAGGGAGGCTAGGGAACAGTGGACCTTGGATTATTTTTCTTCAGGCATCAGTGGTTCCACCATCCACCTGCTTTAGTTTGCTTGTTTGATTCTGTTTTCTTTTGAGTTGAGGTCTCTCGCTGGCCGGAGACTTGCCAATTGTGTCAGGCTGGCCAGCTAGTGAGTTATAGAAATTCATCTGTCTTTGCCTCCCCAGAACAGGAATTACAGTCATGAGCCACTACACCTGCATATTTTAACATGGATTCTGGGAACTCAAATCAATTCCCTACAAGCACTTTACTTACTGGACTGTCTCCCAAACCCATGTTTTTGTTTTTTTACAACTGGGCTCTATTCTGCTGCCCAAGCTAGTTCCAAACTTGTAGGCTTAAGCAATCCCCCACACTGAGTCAAACTAACAGCTGGGACTATGGGTACATGCCAGTGAACCTGGCTTTGTGCCATCATATAAGAACATATATGGCACGTTTTACTAAAGACAAGAAAGACCATTTCCTTACTCTCATTTTCTGTATGAAGCAGCAATCAGTTCTACAAACACCAGAGACTTTGTTGCTGTTCATACCAATAAAAATGCATGTAAGCAGACTAAAGTTGGATATGTATATATGTATATGTGTGTATATATATATATGAACAAATAATATGTATATTACATTCAGATATCAAAGGAAACAGTTTTAGATCAGACATTTGGGTCAAGGGCATTGAACACAGTAGCTTCCTATTTTATTCATGTAAGGGAATTCAGTTGGCAGTGAAAGAGCTTCCATCTCATTTCAGGTTAGGTGCATGTGTTCACAGAGGTGTACACTCATCACATAATTCCAAGTTTGTTCCATAAGCCATGTGTTGGGGCTTCTACACAGATAGATGGGAACACTCTTGTTTCTGGTTGCTACATTTCTTTGGATCAAACCAACACACATGGCATGTACCAGGACATTGCTCATCTGATTAGTGAAAGCTCAAATGTGCATGGGTCTGTGCTTACTGTCTTCTTCAGATATACAGGAATATTTAATTCATATCAATGTAGAAACAAGAGAACAACAATAAAATGCTGTATCAGTTGGCACAAACATGCAACAGATGAACAAATGTTGGATAATTGGTTAATAATAAAAGTAATTCATTTTGATGCATGTATTATAATTCCTTATGAGAGCTTGACAATATAATGCCCTATATATATATATATGCATATACTTTCCATGCAAAAACATCAGGTTTACATAAAAATTATATTCATTTATATACAAACAAATTTGTATGTCTATGTATGTATATACATGTGATGATCCATTTTATTTGATATAACCATATACGGAATGTTGGAGCAAACACTCATATATGCTTAAATGTATAAAAAAAGAAAAATAAAAAGATCTCTCTCCTATGCAGATTGAAACTCTTGGTTGAGTGGTTATAAACCTCCAAAAGGTAATATCTAAAGAGATCAAGGGGGTGGTAGTCTAGCTATTCCATGGGTGTGTACTGTCATGCAGACTCAGTCTTGTGTGTGTGTATGTTTGTGTGTATGTCTGTGTGTGTGTGTGTGTGTGTGTGTGCGCGCGCATGTGTGTGTGTGTGTTAGGGCTTGTGTAGGTAACCACAGCTGTGATTAGGTAATCTACAAAGGCTGAGCCCTAGACAGGCCTATCTATACATATAGACTCAGTGTGCATATAGCATATAGCGTATATGCCCATGATATTTATCAATACCCTTTATCAATAGGTGATCACCACTACTTACTGTCCTTGTGAATGAAAAGTTGAATGAATGGATCTTATATGGAACTGTTTTAATAGAACTTTTACTAGTAAGTATTAACAGGTCTAATTTTATTTGACTCACCTAGGGGTTTTAAGTGAGACCTCTTAAGTGAGAATTGTGGAGTCACACTTGCGAATATCTGGCAACCCCTAGTGAATGCTATTGTGAGAAATCTCCCATTCATGAATCCACAGCATGGCTTTTCCTTTCCTGTAAACAGTCTTACCTTCTTGGCATTTTCTGATTGACTTAGCATTTTTTCAGCATCCTCTAGCCAGGCTTGAAGACTAGCCACGGTATCACCATAGCGATCCCAGTTAGAGATCACCTCCTCCAGCATGCTCCTTACACTTCTCACTTCCACTGAGAGATTCCTCCACTGAGCAGTGGTTTCATTCATGAATTTCATCACATTCTCAGCTTCCTCCACTGAATCAGATAGAACCAGTTATAATCTCCATTTTGCACTTAATTCCCCCATATATTTTTCCTATGTTCTTGTTCACTGAAGGCAAGAGTATCTATCAGACATTCAAGATTCCATTCCCAACAATTACAGCAGATATTTACAAACTGTAAGCAAACATATTTTCCAACATTTATCTGCAAAGTAATTCAAGCTCTCATATCTATATTCAAGTATCCCATTTATTTTTGCTCTTAATCCCCTTGGAATTGAAACTAGGCTGAAAAATTGCAACTTAGAGAAATGAATGCTTATTTTGCTCTTTCTTAGAAGATTATACATAGAAAAAAAATGTCATTATGCAAGACAGACACCTCAAAAAAATCACACTGTCCTCCCTAGGTTAAAAGCATCATTACAAGGTTATTAAAAAGTCACAGTAAAAAGTAATTGATCAGACTCCTGTCAATTTTAAATTCTCCTTAAGTCAGTACCATACCAAATTACTTTTCTTATTAGTGGGTGTTAGCTGTATAGGATGCTAGGCTTTGTTACAATACTTCATGCATGCATATAGAGAACTTGGACCATCTTCACCCCAATTATCCTTACTTGCTCTTCCCCCACCTACCACAGCCTCCTCAGCAAATCCCACAGTGTGCTTTACCTGAGCCATCTGCTTTGACATACATTTCAGCTGTCTGTTTCAGGATCTTGTATGTCACTTCATATTGTTCAAAGAACTTGCTGTTTTCTATAAAAGACTAGGACAAGGGACAGACTCGGTTAGCAGAGAGCTAGCATTAAGCCTGCACAAATGACAAGGTTCATTCACAAGTGTATGGGTATCTTATCCAATTCTGCCAAGCTTATTCTACTGGAAAATACAAAATTCCTGTCATGATTTATCCAGGTAATCTGAAGCCTATATACTGTCTCAACATTTTCAGTACCAATTCAAAACTAGACTGAGAAATTTTTTTTTTTTTTTTTTTTTTTTTTTTTTTTTTTTTTTTTTTTTTTTTTTTTTTTTTTTTTTTTTTTTTTTTTTTTTACCATGCAGAGGCTTGTTTTTACCCAAGAACAGAATTTTGGGCCTAACATTTAGAACAGATCTGGGCCTAACATTTAGAAAGTGCTAAATTTGGAGGAACATTTTAATGTCCCACTGTGCTGGAGCTGTGGAAGTCTGTTGTTCTTTGAACATTAGCCCTGGTGAATGACTGACTGCTTTGAGAAAATTCCGGTTAAAAATAAATGATGGTGAAAATACTTTTCTTAAATAAAAAGTAGGATGTTTAAAAATAATTGCATTGCTGTCCACATTATTGATGCTTTCATATTCTAATTACTTAGTACAAAAATTACTGACTAAAATAAGTCTACATGTATATCTATACATAATCTGCATATATAATAAAATCAGTGTTAGTTCATGAAGACCATAAAGTTGAGAAAATACACATACAAAATCTTAGGTTTTTATTTGGCTTTTGGTTTTACTAGTGCTCAAACCTCTTCTGTTTAAAATATTACTTTTATTATTCCAAGTAAAAAAATTAATACAATGGTAAGTGGCAACATGTCTCAAAAACCTCTTTAAATTCACCTGCTAACAGAATAAGAGTTTAAACAATTAAAATAGTTGAAACGGATCATCACTGTGATAAAATGCCAAATTATGCTTCACAAACTGGACGCTTGCACAGTATGCTAGGAGTCCTGTACAATAGGCTAATTGATGCTTCATATAGAGGCAAAAACAGTTCATAAGTCTCATAGATAGTCCTAGATTTTTACCACTGTTTACCTTGTTTCAATATAAAAATTTAAAGTATTATGTATTAACTACAATAAAGACTGTTTTATATTTACAAAACATTTATAAAATATTTTCTAGAAATAAGGTGAATGAAGAAAGCTGTTAATTCCATGGTATAAGACCCTTCAATGATTGATACCTTACTGAATGGCTTTAACAGTGTTCATTGTGTTTGCCTAAGAATAGGGTATGACAATATCAGTCATTCTGGTCACTATAGTGACCAGGTAGACTCAATATATCATTTGCCTGATTAGTTTGCAGACTAACTACAAATAAATAAAATAAATATGCTCATTTCTATATTTGTTTTGGGACTAAAATAAGAAGTGGAGGTAAAAATGCAATCAAATGATTCATTATCTTTGAGATTTCCCATTGTATTTTGCTAACTATGGAGACCCCATTGAACAGTGACATTCATATGTGAAAAGCTGGTTTGCTAAGCCTCTCTTTTACTGCACTAGACAGACCTCTCAGGAAAATGTACATTTTAAGTTAAATTGACAAGGTTAGTTTGCTTTAATAAAAATTTGGCTAAAATTGGGTCCCCGAGTCAAACAGACAATTAGATTGGATAATAGCTAAAGTAGCACTTTCAACTTTGAAACCAAAACATTAGAAGGAAGGACATTTCTGCCTTCAAATACAGACACAGTAAATTAAAAACTTACTAATTTCAGCAAGAGCGCTGAACCAGATAATTATAAATCCTTTAAAATTTAATCAGGGTTGTTTATTTACATTAAAAATTGTTGTGAACTATAATATAAATATTCATGCTATTTATGTTGAGCTTTTCAGTTTCTACAATGTCAAGAGGCCATCTTTCCTTCATACGAAGAATACAAATGTTATATTACTGTTTACATGGCAAAGTGGACATTACATGTTTTAACTAGCAAGATCCCTGTAAATAATTCTGAAATCAAGGACTAAATCAATGCATCTGTAATCACAAATCAATAGCACATGGTTTAATTTTTAAATATTAGAAATCTATTATTGGATATATTTGCCCTTCTTCTTTGCATATCAACACATATATGCCATGGTATATTTGGGAAAGTCAGAGGACAGTTTGTGGGACTTGGTTCTCTCCTTTAGCCATGTGGGTCCCTGACTGTCCTCAGGTTATAAGGCCCAGCAGTAAGAGTTTAACCTGCTGAACCACCTCAGTGATCCACATAATTTTTTCATAACAAGCAAGAGTGTATTTTTCAAAGATTTAAAGTACACATTGGCTCATACCCCAACTAGGAAGCATATTCCATAATCCTCCAACCCTAATACGCATTACCGTTTTCTTCTGCGTTTGATTAACAACACATGGAGAACTGAAACAGAGGATGAGGGTTCTTCCCAGCTTCAGTATCATTTTGCTTTTTGGGAAACATAGTAACACACCAATAATATATTTTTAAGTGAGAAAAAATTAGATGTAAATAATAGATTGTATAGTTTTGTTGAAAATCTTCACACTTTTTGAAATGATTTGTCCTGAAATGAATGATTTTCCTTAAAACTCCAAAAGCATGAGGGACACTGTGGGTGACACAGAATGAAAGCAGTATACAAAGTCCACCCTTCAGGAGAATCTCTATTGTTTTTGGTAGTGGGCTTCGTCTTTAATGAATAAACCATCTCTCCGGCCCAGAATCTCTTATTTGACTACCACCATCATCATGATAAAATGTGAAAACTCAGGGAAGATAACACCATAAAAACATCAATCATTCACAAAGTCATGAAGGTAGGGAATAGCAGAAGCATGGTTAGAACACACTTCACCATGAGAACTTTCTACCATGTGCATAGCCCACAAATAAGTGGCAGTGGTAATCAAACTACCATAGTGCATAAGAGTAAAACATTAGTCAATTTGTAACATTATTATGAGGAAGTAATATTTATGAGAACAATATTATTTAATTCACTTCAACTCAATAAATATCAATACTTTTAAGTTAAAATTTTCCATAGGTTACGTATTTAGATAGTAATATTGATACATGCCTGCAAAGGCTTTTGATTTGAAAATATCTGGACTACAATCCTTGCCACCTGTGACACCTGGAGCACAGGATTGGGACATTTAAACTCCAGAGCTTCATCAGTGTTTCCTGTATTTGGAAACACTGTAGCCTGTGGGCTCTTCCTTGATGTATAAAGTGAAATACTCAAAGGCCCACAGTTACTGAAATTTTTCAACAAAAAGGATCCTAAAGCCACTTATAGAAGCTTTAACTAGGGCCTCTTCACTAGGGGACCAGAGAACACTTGCAGTGAAACATGCTGGGAACGGTGGATGATTGTCCGCTTTACACAGATGCAAAGTTTGCATAGTTGTTTGAAATTAGCACCTCAGTGAACTCTTTAACTTTATGGGAGTAGGCAGGAAGTGCTGGGGTTTTTTTGTCATTAACATCAGCTCTCTATTTATATATCATTTGAGAAGCCTGAAGAGAATTATTAATATCATTGTTTTGGAACATCGACCTGGTAAGGCAGTCCTATCAGGTACTCAAATCTGATTGGCTGTTCTTAAATAACAAGAACAAAGGATGAAACCCTTGTAATTAACTCCTGGGCTCAGAGTGCTTTATTTGCTATGACTAAAACTGGAGATAGGAATCCATTCCTCCATTTAATATGCATGAGACTAAAACAATTACTAGAATTTTAAAAAGGGATTTCTTTTCCTTACCAAAATAACTACAAATGAATTAAGGGACACATTCAAACAAAGTTCACAGCTTTTGAAACAAATGTTTCCTAGACAATTTTAGAGAATTTAGAGAGAAGTACTAAACACTAGATAAATTTCTTTTGTTTGTTTCAAATTTATGCATCTCACATATCAATTAAAGAGCAAAATTAAAATATAACAAAGCGGATTATGTTTCCAAGGTACTTACAAAAAAACACAGTTTCAATATGAATTAAAGCACATACTCTGTACATCATTATGACTGGCTAGGTTGTAACAAGCTGGTATGTTAAAAGTTTAGTGGTTTATAATTTGGAATCTGTGTTTAAACATAATTATCAGAGGACAGAACCAAGATGCACAGTTAACATAAAAATATTCAATCAAATGTTACAAATAAACTGTGTAAGGGTGTGATTAGTTGACTAAGAGGAAATAAATTGACTTTATTAAACATACAGTATTAGCTGTATGTAAATGGAACAGCCACATTCTTTCATTAACTCAGTACTATTGTTCTAGATAGAACTGGGATCATCTAGACTAGAATATGAGATACTCTTTTTAAAATTAAGTTTGTCCAGAGATTTGTAGACAAAATTGTCCAATGCCTAGGTACACGAAGGTGTAAGTCTTGGAAAGAGACTCACTCATAAAGCAAATCTAACATGCGGATGGTCCCCATGTAGACAACTGAAAACAGTTCCCCATTTTATCACACTGGGAGCAAACTGGAGGGTTGGCTTTAACTACAGCAACTCAGTTTTAAAGGATTAATGGAGATGTAACTAAAGATGTATGAACCCTACACACACACACACACACACACACACACAGAGAGAGAGAGAGAGAGAGAGAGAGAGAGAGAGAGAGAGAGAGAGAGAGAGAGAGAGATTGAGAACCCTTTTGTAAGTCTTAAAGTCTTAAAGCTCCATTACTAGGATTGGGGATGATTAATATTCAGAACCCTCCCAAAGTTAGAATTCCCAACAACAAATTCCAAACAATCCAAGTTGATATTTCCATGTGCATGTGAAAAGCTCCACACCTCAGATCCAGCCCGCTGAACAAAGTAGTGTTTTTACACTTTAAGTCAAGGAGGACCTCTGAATGAGCGCTAGACTCACGATATAGTTCTGCAGCAGTAGCTCCACCGAATCTCGTCTCCCATACTTGATGATCCAAGACTTCAGCTTTGACTCAGCGAGGACCAGCAGGGACAGCAGACGGTACTTCAGTTCCAGAAACTCCATTTTCATTAAGTGCAGCTCGGATGTGGAGGACACAAAATGAAACCTAGGAACAGACAGGGAGAATTCACAGGATGTAACTAATAGTAACAGAAGGAGGCCGGCTGAACCTGTTACACTGCAGCCTTCTAAACTCTCCCCGCTCACGGTCAGGGGATGCGATTCCTTTCTTAGCTCAGGGTTTCAAGGGAAAACAGGGTTGATTGAAGCCTTAGGTTTAGTTCCTTTCCCTGCTAACACATCTCTCATCTGTTTCTTTTATAAGCTGTTTTTGCAATGTTACATAATGTTCCTTACAGTATTGAATAAAAATACAGCCTATGATGAAGAAAGCGTTTCTGTGATCTGCAAGCTGTGGGAACATTCCAACTCACTCTCCCCAGTTAATAATATATTAGAATGTTGGCACTCTCAGCATCTGTGTGGGAACCCACTTTGCATTTACCAAACGTAAGCATCCCTGTTAAAATTATAACAATTTATTTTGGAAAAGAAAAATGCAAAAGAGAATACAAAATCATCCAACTAACATTTTTTTTTTAACGAGCCTTCATATAAAATCAGATATTCTCTTACCTCTCAGCCATGTCCTCTAGCTGATCAGAAGGCATTGGGATCCCGTTGACACACCTGGTTTGGTAGATTTCATGAAATGCTCTTTTGTGGGCATCTGTATTTTGAAGCAGATCCTATTATTCAATTAAAAAAAAAATGAGGAAACATGTTCCCAAGAGACTGAGAAGCATAATTTCCTGGCTGTACTGATAAGTCAATATATTCAACAATTTGTCCCTGCCAGCACCTTCTCACGCAGCCTGTGCCTGTCATGGGCTTTTACCTAGAACGGCAGTGACAGTGGAGAAGCCACTCTACTGATCACGGCATCTTTAAACACACATGACACTTGCCCAGAGATGCATTCAGACCTCTTAAAGGTGTAAGACCCATGAACTGTGTAATCATTGCCAGAAACAACCATTTCAATCTTTTGCCTGGGGTTTGGAGATGCTCAGGAGAGGGTGTTCTTTTTTTTTTCTTGCCCTTAAAACTGAGCATAACAAACTTAACCCCTTAATGGTAACAGGATTTAGCTTCCCTACTGTTATTTTTAGTTTTAATGTGTGACGGCCACTTTAAATACTATTTGCCAATTACAATTTACTTTGAACATACAGGTTGGTTAGAAAATTCCCCAAAAGTACAAGACACAACCCCCAGCTAATGGTGAAAATCAAATGAGATGTTTATCAATGTTGTTTCAGCCAATGCCCTTTTCTTTAGGTTAATATGAATCTTTATTGGTCTGTTTTGTATTTTACCAGCCACACACTTATTTTTTAAAAAGAATACATCCTTGCTGCCAGCCCAAACCTATTTCTCACATGCAAAATAAAAAGAAAAGACAGGTAAATGAAGCTTATGTCATATTTCCTCACACTTGGTCTATTTTCTTATGGCAGAATAGATAGACAATAGTGTGTAAGGTAAAATAAAATAATCTACCAAGGAGATTTATTTCAAATTAATATTATTTTTCTTAACAGTTATCCACTGGTCCAGTAGAGAAAGAAGCAGGAAGACAAAAGACTCATACTTAAGTGAGAAGACAAATAAGAACAGGTGGAATATGAATTAAAATGTATGAATCCATAAGCAAGGTGGTTCAGCAGATGCTACTTGCTACAAACCTTGACAACTTCAATTTGATCCACAAGGTGGGGGGAGCTTTGCTCCCACAAGTTTTCCTCTGACCTCCACATGTGCACAAGCATGTACGTGCACATAAATAAACAAAGTAATAAGGGCTTATAGATGCTTGACTATATAGGAGATATGTTCATGTCAAACCTTGGTCTAAACTATTTCTGTCCTGATGTATTTCTTTATGTTTACATTTTGACATCTTTAGGTGCACAAGTAAACATACACACACACATATGTATTCATAATTCCTTCACAGCAGATGGCAGGATGGATCTTTGACCCCCTAGAGGAAAGAGCAGACAGGGCTGTTTTAAGAACAGCTGTCACTGGTGAACACTGTAGTCTCTCTCCCAGCTTTTCAGCATGCCAACACACCTCCATGGCATATGGCCTTGGCTGAAAGTGCCCTAAAGTAACTTTAGAGGAATTTTTGCCTTCACAGCTACCTCTCATTTGTTACATCTGACAACTTTAATACCCAGGGCAATAAGAAAATTCCTTACAAAATAAAGCAAATGCAAACATTCCACACATCTGCATAGGAGTTTCTACAGCTACCATACACTACTTGTACCTAAGAAGTGCCCTATCACTGTAAAACAGCTGGATGCTAAACAAAACATAATATGTTAACTTCACTGGGCTTATAGGTTATGCAACTGTATAGGTCTCCCATTCCACTGTGCAAAATATAGTCCACAACGGATCACAATTAAAGCAAAATAAAACAATCCAGACTGTTTAAGGCAGGCACTAATCCTGCACTTTGGGACACTGGGCTCTGGAATGCCAATGAGATTAAACACTGAAACGGAATCTCGATAGAGTCAGCACCCCTTAAGGAGGCCTAAGACAAGCTTTCAGCAAATATACTAGGTAAAGCTCTAGCTACCAAGAGTGACAGCCAGTGAAACACAGAACCAGGATGTCTGCCATTCCATAATGAACAGTGGTATGTAAGTTAGAAGGAACCCTATTTCTCACAGTGATTAGAAATGGTTAAAACACAGATTTTTTTTTAACTTTATTTATTTATTTATTTATTTGCCTTGGTGTTTGCCTGGAACTGGAACTACAGACAGTTGTTAGCTGCCATGTGGGTGCTGGGGATCGAACCCGGGTCCTCTGGAAGAGCAGATGGTGCTCTTAACCGCTGAGCCATCTCTCCAGCCCCAAAACACAGATTTTTAATATTGTCAAATACCGATGAACATCAAAGATAACCACAACATGCCTGTAACTTATAATTTCGGCTCAGTAGATGGAAAGCTATAATGGAAGCAATATAAGCTATGCTGGGCACAATGGCAGCTACCTTCTACCCCAGGACCTGAGACTGCTATGAGTTTGAACCTGAGCTACAAAATGAGATTTTGCCTGGAGAAGGCTAAGAGGATGGAAGGAAGATAGAGGGATAGGGGGAATGCTAGGGGAAAACAGATACAAACTTGAACTTTGCTTTATAAATATTAGAAGTAGAAAAATAAAAAAGGTAAAGAGGAAAATAGTCAAATGATTAAAAAAAAAAGTCTCAGGAACAGAATATAAAAGTATGAGACAAAGCAGCATATTTGTACATGGATACAAATGTACCCATTTGTACCTGGTACAAAAAAAAAGAAAAAGGATAATATTTTAACAAGAGTTACATCAAATCATTGGGAATATAAGAGGGTTGGAATTTCTAAAATGCAAAATTATATCAGGAGATTATAACTGAAAGTTTCATAAGTACCATAAATCATCATAATGAGTAATTCATTTATTGATGATCAGAGTCCTACATTAATGGAAGATGCATTAATTCAGAGATTGAATGTACATAGTAAACTTCAAAATATATGAAAACTGATAAAACAGCATAAGACTAGCTGGGTACTGGGCATGGGTGTGGGAGAGTTTGTTCTGCCTGTTACCAGCTGCATCACTCTGGAGAGCTGCCCCAACCACTCACCTGGGCAGGGTGGGAGAGCTGGCCCTGATGGTATGGGTGTGGGAGAGGTGGCTGGCTGCCCAACTTAGCTACCACCCATGCCCAGATCCAGGGCTTTGAGCTGACCTATGCCAACATCTGCCCCATCTGCTGGGGCAGGTGAAGCGAGGAGTTCCTGCAGAACCAAAGCAGCAGAATCTCCATGACTCAGGGCAACAGCAGCCTATCCAAGAGGAGTCTCAGAGAGGGTCCAGCATTGATGGTGTATCAAAAGCCAGGGGCCTCAAACCAGACCAATGACTATACATTGAGCATTAGTGAGTAAAGTTTGTTGGACAAAAGTGTATACTGTGTGACACATTATAGCTTTCATGACAAGACTTTAAATAATATTTTCTATTTTCTTTGCAGGAAGGTTACAAGGGTAGAGGACAGACATGGCAGGACTGGGAAATTAGTAGGGTTGGAGTACGTGTGAAATTCACAAATAATTAAGAAAAAAAATGTGGGAAAAACCTATGAAGAATAAGCAGCCTAGGAACTGACAAAGCTAAGCTGTGGGAATTATCAACACATCCCTTTCCATTCCCAACACGGAGCAAAGGGCACAAATAGGATCCCAGACTGTGGAATATGGAGGTCTAGTGAAGGCCCAAAACGATGCAAACAGGATCATCAGTGGAGAGAAAGCTCCTTAGGGATGGCCAGGGCGAGACGTAAGGGTAGAATATATTTGCCTCTGTGGTAATCATTATGGTGAGTCTTCACCAGCCTCCTATTTAAAATTAAGACATCCACACTCCCTGTCCTTTTTGTCCCTAAATTTTCATTTGCGTCTTTACTACAAGACATGTCATATAATAAATGCCAGGGATCTGTTTCTTCCTTCACGCATATGAACATATTACAAAAGCTATGAGCACTGCTTGGTGCTATGCAGATGCTCACTAAAGGTCTATTGAGAACCAGGAAGGACTAGAGAGAGGTAGTAGGAAAAAAAACAAGGAGTCCAAATAAAAGAAGAGTTTATGGACACGGAGGTTCTTTGTAAAAAGTATCTGGTGGATGAAGAGTGAGTGGGGACGGTAGCTGGACAGCGAATGAGAATGCCAACCTCGTTCACCTTGGTGTGGATCAGGTGATAGTTTATCCCAGCGGCTTTCAGAGAGAACCCAACATCAAAAAGGAGAGACAGAAAAGTCTTAAATATCAAATCTGTGTAAATGGAATGAGGACATTGGACAATGGGAAGACAGGTAGGGTGGAAAGCAAAGACTTAAAGTGAGAGAAAAAATTGTGTGCGTGTGTGTGTGTGCGTGCGTGCATATGCGTGTGTGCATATGTGTGTGTATGTTGTTATAAGGAACACAACAGAGAGATGTAGAAAGGAATCGAACAAGGGAAATGGAAGTGTACATCCTTCGGAGGAAAGGGAAGGATCGTATCTAAGGCTCATAGGAGTGGCTGGCCCTGGCTGAGAGCACAGATGGTTCATCCCCAGCAACAGAAGTGAGGACTGAGTATTTGGGCACATATGCAAGTAAGTGGGTTGATGTATTTGTGGGAGCTTACGGAAATTCTTTTCTGATTGCTTCTATTTTTCTTGGAGAAATAGGAAGTGGTGTCATCAGCTAAGAGTGAGGATGGGGAGGAGGTGTGGAAAGCTGAGGAGACAAGGTATGAAATAGATGTCCCAGAAATGGAGAGGGCTTGGAGTTGGGAAATGCCTTATGACAGCTACACAGCATTGGGAGCCCAGTTGGGTTTGTCACTATGTCAGAATGTGGGGGTTCTCCAGCCTCATCAGCTGCCTGTGTGGGGGCACAGTCTCTGCAGAAACTGTTTTAAATCAGTGTTATATTTTTACCAGGCTAGTAAGAAAAGGAGATATGTGGACAATGGAATTAATGATGACTCCAGTGAGTGACTTTTATGAACGCTCATTTAAACAGAACGAAAGGGGAAGAGTGAAACAAAAGGAAGTCCATACTGTCAAAGGGTAATTGCATTAAGAAAAACAGGGTCCAAACGCATGAAGACTTGTTTGATTGGAGAGTGGGATACTTGACAAAGCAGTTGTGGAGGGTTTCAGTTATTGGTAGGATCTGATGATGGAGAGCAGAGGGGGTTGGTCATGGTGCAGGATCATCAAAGAGAAGGTGAAGGTACCAAAAGGCCATAGTGTGAGGATCATCTGTGGGTTGTTGAACTTTCTAATTATCATGCCAGGAATCATGTCAGGACATAAATTAACAAGGAGAGTAAATGTGTTGTGTAGGGTTGAGAACACAAGGAAACCTGTGAGATGGAGACAGAACGCCATGCTCATGGTTCCTTAAGACTTGAAATTCTTGCCTTGACAAAACAGTATGACTCCTGCTAAACTCTACATGTACAGCAACTTGGTGGGAACACTTACAACTTGAAACCTGAGCAATTATGTGACTTTGAGTAAAGCATTTATTTTCTCCCTCTCTGTAATACATCTATCTACAAAAGAATGGTAATAGCTATGTTGTGTCCTTATATTAAATGTTCAGTAAAGTTACTTAGACTGAAACATGGTTAAATTCTTCATAATGACCTGTAAGAGATAATTTCTCTTTCAAGACAAACAAACATTAAGTTGTATAGAAAATAGGGAGAATAACACAGCTATACTTTATATATACTTTGCATAGTTAATACACTCTCATATACATATTAGTTAACTTTAAAAATATAAAAAAGGGATACTCATGGGATCTACTGCCCTCTTCTGGCCTCCACAGGTGCACACACACACACACACACACACACACACACACACACACTCACTCACACATATACATACACACACATGCACAGAAACAGAAATAAAATAAATCTGTAAAATCCAGGCAGTAAAAAGAAAGCTGTTCACAAGGAGAATTATCTGAAGTATACATTTTTAAAGAACACTTAACTTTAACTTATAAACACTGGCTATGTAGTAAGTGCAGAAAATGTGCTATGGAAATACATTTTTTCATGTGTGCTGAGTTCAGAAAAACGAACATTCTAGGTTCCCACAGCATGTTTAAGGTTTTTAAAATCAGAATTACTTTTTATACCAGGAAGGCAAGATAATGCTTTCAAACATCTTCTATATGTGCTCAGAATCCACTGGTGTTCTCTTCTCAGGTTACTGAATCTTTACTTGAATCTGAGATGCCAGCACAGACCAGTTACATTACACAGATGGACTGATTTTGTCCTACTGAGAAAACTTAGAATTTAAATTAACAATGATCTAAACTTTCATTGTAGCTCAGTTTATTATTAAGTAACTAATAACTATATTCTGAATAAATTAAATTTGATTCATAATTATAATTACTCTATGTTGGGTGTGTCTGATTCAGGGTCAGATGTTGCAGGTTTTCTATGTTTGGGGTCTGCTAGCTCCCCTTGGGGGAAGGGATAAGAAGGCATGGATAACAATGACACAGTCTTATTACTATGTCTTCTTTATTGTATCTGAATAGACGGTTAGGTGACTAGCATAAGCACATGTGCACTCTCTTTGACTTTCCCTGTCTCTCTTTTGTTATCTATCAATCATCTATCTATATTTATCATCTATCTTCCTATATGTCTATAATCTATCTACCATCTATCATATATCTCTATCATTCATCTCTCTCTCTCTCTATCTATCTATCTATCTATCTATCATCCATATTATCTATCTTCCTCTCATCAGAATGGCTCATATAGTCATTGACCCACACAGAGAAACATGTGAATCATTCAACTGAAAAGTCATTTTGTGGAACAATAACCACCATCTGCAAAACCTATAATGGTCTAGTAAATCACACCTCATTTGCTTTGTGCTCAACATTCAAGTACATAAACAAGTCACATGGTGCTTGTCATACTTCTAGTTTGGAGACACCACTGTGTCTACAATTCCCAAGGGCTGGAATGCTACCATGAAAAAGACTTTGATGGACACTTGTCCCCTTCATATACAAACTTACAACTCATGTACATTCTACTTTTCATTTAAAATTGTAAGGTAACTTCTTTTGTGTCTGACACATTAAGTTAAAGTTCTTTTAGTTGTTATATATTTTATAACAACTAAAAATGTAATTATTTACTAACTTGTGAGAGCGATACTATTTATTTACTTCTGTTTAGAGCCTTTCTCCCATTTATATGTACTTTTTTCCCATGATGCCATGGGCCCAATACTTCTGATTCTGAATGTGTGATGCATCCTGAACTCATCTGAGGCTTGAACTCTGACTCCTTTACAACCTGAATCCACAACTACTGAGAACAGAAGCGCAGACAGAAAGGTCCAGACTGTGTGCATGCATATTTATACAGATTGGGCAGACCACAGAGTTACACCATCATTTGAGATAGCAGATGACAGTGAATTCTGGATGTCTGTTTGTACATATTGATGGTGTCAAGGAAGAGATGTTGAAAGAGATGATGAGCAAATCAAAAGTTGTCTGAGCACAATTACTCATGAAATAGACAGAAAGCCCAGCAACAAACCTACATATCTATGATCAATTGATTTTTGGCAAAAAGTGCCCCAAATATACAATTGGAAAGGTAACCTCTTCAACTGAAATCCACACAGTATGACAATATGACAATAGATACTTATTTCACTGCTTGTACAAAAATCAACAAAAACAGTTTTGGATGAAGGACCTAGTACTATAAAACAACCGAAAACAAACAAATAAAAAAAATTGCCTATGAGAAGCTTAAAGTAACATGCATCTTTAATCCCAGAACTTGGGAGCTCCAGTGAGGCAGATCACTGTCTCTGTAGGTGTGAGGTTAGCCTGATCTACATACCAAGTCTAGGCTAGCCAGGACCACATAGTGAGACCCTGTCTAGAGCCAAAAAGAAAGAAGAAGGGAAGAAAGGAAGGAAGGAGGGAGGGAGGAACAAACGGACCAATAAAGAAACATAGACAACTTATGACATTAGGCAGAGACTGCCAGGACCCCAAAAAGCATGGATAACAAATGAAAAAGAGAGGCAAATGGGACTTTGGGACTAAAAATCTGAAGAACAAGGAATGTAGCGAACAGAAAGTAGCAGAAACAAGTATGGGCGAGTCATTCACAGAGTTAAGGGGGCCTAGATGACTCTCATCCCTGGGATAAATTGTCAGCTCTAAACTAGTTAAGGAGAGAAGGTTTATTTAACTTGCAGTTTCGGAGACTGACATCTCCTGTAGTGAGGAGGGTATGGCAGACAGTTCATGTCCACGAGAAAGCGTAGGACACCCTTTGCCTTTAGTCCACTTGAGGTACAAGCCTGTGGGGAAGGGAGTTACCCATAGTGAGGAGCTTCTTCCCCTTGTTAATCTCTTCTTTCTTGCCCTCCCAGACCCAACCCAGGGTGTGCTTTACTAACAACCCAGGTTCTTCTGAAGCCAATCAAGAACCTTCACCACAAAGGGCTGATATAAAAAAGGACCAAGGAACTAAATCTGAAAAGAACGAGAAACAAATATGTCTGTTAAAAATGTCCAAGGACTTGAACATTTATCAAAAAAGATAAAGAAATAGTGGTAGATGGCTGAGAAAAAGTTCAACATGCTGAGTGATAATAGAAATCTAAATTCAAACCTTAATGAAATATGACTGTATGCCCACTAGTGTAGCTATTATAACAAACATAAAACACGACAAATGCTGGTGAGGATGTAGAAAAGGGGCAAGCCTCATATAATGTAAATATATAAATAATGTAAATAAATGCAGACATTTTGGGAAAGAGTGGGGAGTTTGCTGCAAAAAAAAATTGAAAATAGGAATTTCAGGGTAAGATGGAGGAATAGAGGCTTACAGTTGGAATCCATGAATGAGAAGAGTCAGGGCAATATAATATTCCAAAGAATAAAATGGAGAAAGAACACTAAAAACCAAGAAAAGGATCAATGAGAGGGCAACATGCAGAGAGTAATAGAAAGACAATAGAGGAAGCAGCTCCCACTTCTAATCTCAATGCTGTGTGTTGGGGCAGCAGGCAAAGCCACAACCACAATGTAGGCCCATAGGGTTGCCAGTTTAGAGACAGGAGAAATAAAAAGCCCTCTCAAGTCTAACGTCACTGTGGGATTTGGTATGACAGTGAGTTCTCTTGTATATAGGCCAGCATCAGAAAAGAACGCCATTTAGCTACTCCATACAACTGGAGGGCTATAGCCAGACTATCTATGAAATGAAGCATATAGAAACTGAGTTACCCTCTCAGACCTGAAAACAAGGAACATTCATAACTCAGGGAGGCTGGGGTGAGGGATGGAGGCTAAGGCTGTATGTTACAGTGGCTGGGTAAGAGATGCCACAACGGGCCTTCAAAGACAGGAGTGTAGAAAAACAGAGTGAGAAGTGTGGTTCCCAGGGAGCTTGGGCTGGAAAGGGCTTAGTGATCAATGTTAACTTCTTTGCTCTTTGTTCTTTGCTAGGAAGGCTGAGTGTTCCAGTTAAGGTCACCTTCCCAAAGACACCTTGCTAATATGTGTTATTTGGTGCTTAGCATGACTAAGCTTTGAACAATTGCTTGATTTTCCCAGCCGGTGGTTATGGGCAGCATTGGAACGTCGTCCTAAAACCCAGAGATAAGATACTATAACCCCTCCATGGCTAATCTGTGTCCCATTTATGATTTTTGCTCTCTGATGTTCTTAGTGGTACTCTTGGCTTGGGTGTTTGTTTGTGTGTTCACACATTGGGGCATCTGGAGTGAATGGAAATGAACCTTTACCAGGACATAGGTCATGAAGGTCATTTGGACCAGCACAGTTCCCAGTGGACAAAGAAAGAACGCTTCTAAAGAAAATGCAGCCTGGAGATGACTACTGCCTCTTGACAGGCTATATGCTCAAGCTATGACTCATGACAACTCAGTCCAAACTTAGCAGGTTCCAATATTAGAGGAGTTGGAAAATAGCTTTTTTTAGTCCTTTGTATTTTAAAACAAAGAAAAATTAAAACAGACAAAAAAAACCCAAGCTTTCTTTTTTACTCATTTTAGCAAACTTTTTATATCATTTTGTTTTGAAAAAAATCACTCACTTTGGTCATTCACTATCTCACCAGCTCAACTTTTATTTCTGCTTTCCCTTTATTTTTAATCATAGTTTTGCAGCCTGTTCTTGCCTAATATACTATTCTGTTTTCCTTAAACCCTCTTCTTTTTCCTTTTTCCTTGTCTCAAAGACTCTTACTACTTTTACTTTTATTATTTAACTCCATTCAGATTATTTATTCTCCATTATCTCTGCCATTTTCTTCTTTGTAGTTCTTGTGAATGAGAATTACTGGAAAGAAGCTGTGAGCAAAGACTGACTAATTACAGCTGCAGTGTGTGGAGAGGTTGGAATGTTGCAGGTCCAGAACTTAATTATATCTTATCTTAAACTAGCTTTGACCACCCTCCCCCCTTTAGCTCCATAAATGGCCATTTCTTACTACCTCTAGGACATTATGGGAGTCACAAATTGAAAAAACATCATTAAATTTATCAACTTGACAATCAGTAGCTTCTCCCAACCAAAAAACTAAAAACGTCACCTAAAAGCATGTGAGGTTGTATAAGAGATTTCACCACCTTATAACTTGCTTTTCTGATGTTTCCATCAATGTATTTTTAAATGCTTATATTTATAAGTCTCTTTGTTCTGTTACTATAAAAACTCTATTGAACTGGAACATGGAAGCTGGGGTAACCTAGATCCATGTTTCCAAGGCTATGATCACTCAAATGTGGCTCCAGAACAATCCTAACCTCTTTGCACTAGGAACCATGTATTTTGTATTGACAGTGGAAATCTAATTAGCTTTAATGTTTTGTTATTGTACTTTTTTGGATAGTTTCAGGAAAAGTCAGAGATGGAGCCCAGAATTCCACACTTGTGGGGAGCTATGACTTCAAGACTGATTTCAATTGTATTTTCATGTTAGATTTTGTTTGGTGATGCTATCATAGTACTTATTTTTTTCCTCTGGTTGGTACCAGAAATTGAGTCCCCAGGAAGAAGCTTCTCAATAATAAATGACTATATAAGGTTAGAAAAGCTATTCCTCACCCCACAATAGTTATATACAAACTGCAAATTAGAAACATAAGTGAAGAGAGTAAACTTAGTTCAAGAAACCCCATTTTGTATTCTAGTAGCCATAGAGATAAAATAGTGTTCAGTTTCACATTCCTGGCAGGGGCTTGCCCAGTTCTAGGAGAGAATGAGGTTAGCACTAAGGATACCTGGATGATCCAACCTGGCAGCCACATCACCTAGGTAGGGTCTAGGGATGTTAAGCTGTAAAAAGTCCCTAAGCATAAGTTCATTCACAGCACAACTGTGCCCTTGACCCCAAGTAACAACCCTGCCTCATAGTTTTTGCCAATAAAAAGCTTGTGCAACTTGGGGAGCTCAGCTCTTCCATGCACCACACTTATGGGGTGCAAGTACAGTGAGGAGAACAAGCTCCCTGCCTAGGCTTGTATTGCACTGACAATAAACCTTGCTGTTGCATTTCAGACATCTCTGTCTCTGGTGGTCTCTCTGGGTGATTGAGATTCAGACATTACAATAAGAACTATGAAAGAGCAAGGCAACATGATTCCTCCAAAAGTTAATAACTCTACAAAATAGAATCTAAATATGTTAAAATGGTTTCAATGTCAGGTAAATAATACAAAATCTAGCTTAAAAATGAGCAAAAAACTCAAAAAAAGATCCAAATTAAAAAATCATGAACAAGAAATTCATCAAGGCAATACCTATTCTTTAAAAACAAAAGGAAAGCTTAAATAGAAAAATTTAATTAATCAAATAAACTCAACTCAATTGAAAGCATCACCAATAATAGCAAGGCCAGATTTAAAAAAAATTATTAGTAATGAGGACAAAGTTGAGAAATTGTCACACTCAGACAGCAATGAAAACAAAAATAAACAAGCATATAAAAAAAAGCTATCACTGTTAAAACATTTAAAATGGCTGGGGAAAAGTTAAGAGACCACCCTTCAAATGTGTGGGATTTAAGAGAAAAACAAGCTTTAGAGTAAAGACATGGGAACCTGTCTAGTGAAACAATAGCAGAAAAAGTCCTCAATCAGGTGTGGGGAGATGGACACTTGAGTACATAAGGCATTATCTCCTAGATAGACAGAATTAACAAAGAAATCTCATTAAGTTTTATTATAAAATGATGTGACTATGAAACTTAGAAAAAAAATCTTTGAAACTGCAAAAGAAACCCCAAGTAACTTAAAATCTGCCAGATTAAAATAGATCTCTTAGCAGAAACTTTAAAAATCAGAAGAGCCTTGACTGGGATATTTCAAGCCTTGAAACAAATAGCTGCCAATCAATACTATTATAACCAGCAAAACTATCCTACAAAATCAAAGCAGAAATAAAAATATTTGACCACGAGTAAAACAATTCATCACCACTAAGTCAAAATTACAGCAGCTACTTAAGAGAACAACACATAGTAACAGAAATAAATATATACACCAGTAAAAAAGAAATTGGAAATGATAAGAGTCAAAGCATGAAAGAATCAAACATGATTAATTCATTATCCTATAAACCTGCAAGACAAAGAATTTAGCACATATCTTATAATAATTATCATAAATGAAGATGGTTGTAATTCTCCATTTAAAAGATTCTGCCTTAATAAACAGATTAAAAAACAAGCCCCAACAATTTGCTATCTACAAAAGAGTCTCCCCACTGTCAAAGAAATACATAGGTTGAATCTTATTTAACAGTGCTTCTCTGAAGAGCCATAGCATAATTAACAAAAACCACAGCACCAATCATGAGAAGGCCTCCTTTGAGGTTGTTCAAGGAACTCTAAAAAAGACTTGAAAACTCACATTGGTGCTAGATATTATAGAATTATATAATTAATTAAAAAATTAAATAAAAATTAAAAAATTAATATTTATTAAGGGGTTATATAAACACTCATTGCTATAAATTGAACATTAAGACAATTTTTGGAGAGTGGAAGTGTCTTATGTAGTGATAGCACCAATCATTTTTCTGAGAATGCATGAACAAACAGGAAGAAAGGGCAGCGTGCAACAGGGTTCTCAATGGGGGCTTGCCAAGCCCCATTCAGGGCCCTGAGACCCAAAAGCTATGCCTCTAGGTCTCCCTCAATAATTCGTGAATTTCCCCACACATTACAGCCTGTTGCTATTGCTCTTAGATGTGCCTCAGAGGAGGAAGGTAAGTTTCTGTTGTTAAAGACACCATGCACATCAGACACAGGTTCCAGAGACCCCTGACTTGAATCCCTCCTCCCTGAGGAATAGCTTTGATGGTACTGGAAGGCATCTTACAAGCTTCTAAGGAAGTAAAGCAATCATTTGCCCTACCCAGCTATGATGCCTATAAACAACAATGACCATCTTGGCACCATAATTAAGGATTCAGTAGTGGCACACATACCTTGGTTGTAGCTAATGACTCTCTAATTGGATTAAGGGCCATTGAATAACAGGGATAGAATGCCTGTTATTGGAAACCTAGCCAACTGTCTGGGGCTATAAAGTTAAGAGTCTTGGAGGAGAACTATCACTTTACTCAATCAACATAATCTATAATTCCATTCAAAATTTTATTCTTATAGTCATAGATAAGTTTAACTCTTACACCTCATTAAGGAAACATTTCTTTGCAACAAAGGGAGACCACTACAAAAAAAAAAAAAAAACAAAAACAAAAACAAAAAAACCCAGCCAATCAAAATGTAGAGTTATGGAGTCTAGTCCCAACTGATAGAGCTAAAATACAACCTCCACATCTTAGATTCAGGCATCATTGAAAAAGAGGGGAACAAAGATTTTTAGGACCTAAAAGATCTATAAGTTTGCTGTGGGGCTGGATCTCCTAGAAATACTGGAGAAGCAATATCCATAAAGTCTCTCCAACATGGCTGCCTGAACATGAGCTGAACAGGATACCAAGAGACATCTTAATGGGGAAAGGGGGAAAACTGAAAAGTCCTCAAGCCTAGACAAATATCTACAGGCCACTAAGGAATGCTAAGAGCCAAAGAAATAGTCTTCTCTAGGGAAGAGCATATCAAGTAGTCATTCAATAGCAAAGGGTCAGCTCTGCAAACATACACATACAATTAGCATTATAAAAACTAAACAGGATTTATTTATACACACATAAACACAAGAAAAAGAGGCCATGCATTTGAGACTGAAAGTGAAAAGATAGAAAATATCTCAAACAAATTAAACCTAAATATCTGACAAATAAGTATTAAATATTTGGTTTTTTTGAGACAGGGTCTCTCTGTGTGGCCCTGGCTGCTTAGAACTTTCTCTGTAGACTAGGCTGGTCCTGAATTTAGAGATCCACCTGTTTCTGCCTCCCAAGTGATGGGATTAAGGGCATGCAGCACCATCTCCTTGCTGACTAACTCATTTACCAAATCTAAAATGTTAAAATCATAGTAGCAGAGAGGATCATGTGATTACCACAAGTGACCAGGAACAGAGGCAGAGAAAGGATAGGTACAGGAAGGTTGTATTAAAAGAGACTTTCAGTTAAAGAAGAGACAAGCTAATGCATACTCAGAATCACTGAAAGAGATAGAAAGTACTCACAAAGAAATGGTAACTATTTGAGGCATTGGATATACAAAGTAACTTGGGTTGATTGATGCACATTGCTACATCCCAATGAGACTTATACAAATTTGAAATAATTATACCAATTAAAGTAAACTTTAAGAAAATTTTAAAAAGTGTCTGAAGGCACTGAGCACGTCTCAGGAAGACAAAACTGTAAAGACGACAAAAAGGAGCCTGGAGGAGCTGTTTTGTGCGCGGGGGTGGGGGGGCGGGGGGGCAAGCAGGACAGAGTTGCTTGAAGTGTCTCCCAGCGCTGGGATAAAGCCCTGCAGAACCGTGACCCCAAGCGGTCCTGGCTGCATCAAGAGCCGGGAGGCAAGAACTGCAGCTCCAGGAATGTGCAATGTGCTGTCCGAGGGCTGCTCAGGGACTGCAGTGCCAGCTCGGTGAACCTGAGCCACAGTGAGCTGGAGGAGGACAGCTCTTCAGCAAGTCCATCTGCAGCCACAGCACCATCCGAACTCTGGCCTTCACCCAGGGCAAAGCCTTCATCATCACGACTGTCACCGGTGGTTACAAATTCCGCTGGGTCCCCAGCTGAGCAGGAATGTGGTTTCCCCCAAAACACTGCCCTGTGTTCGGACAGAAACAGCTGCAAGCCAGTGGGAACAGCTGGAACTGTTTCTCACATCTGGTTTCCAGAATTCTCCGCACGTAAATGCCATTCTGAAACTAATTTTTTTCAACATAAACGTTCCTGAAACGTTTGTACCTGTGCACCGAAATGTTGTGCATATTCCTTATGTGTGTATACACATGCACACACACATGTTACACACACATCATAGTTACAACTTAAAGGTATTTATTTTCTAGCACTTCGACTTTATTTGTTTGAGGCAGGTGTCACAGCCCAGGCTGACCTCAGACTTGTTATTATGATGGCTTTGTCCTCCAGGTCTTTCTGCTTCCGCTTCCTGAGTGCTGGGATTACAGGTGTTCACCACCACACTCAGCTGATTTTAGCTGCCTTTTAAAGTCATGGGATACTCCAGATTTGTTAGAAAGGAGAACAGTGCTAAGAAATGTTATATCCCGTCACAACATCCCCACACACTCCCAACAAAGAATGCTTCAACACATCTGACTCAATCCTCAGTCTTTGGAGTACACCTGTGTCACTACTGAAATTTAATTTAGTTAAAAAAAAAAAAAAAAAAAAAAAAAGAAAGAAAGAACAGGCAAGGCTAATTTACAATTAGGTAAATGCTGATCCAGAACTGGTACTAAACACATTTGTTTAAATGATCATACCCCATAATTTGATAAGATTTGTGACAGTAGGGCTTGAAAGATGGCACAGTGGTTAAGAGTGCTTGATGCTGCAGTTCAGTTCCCAGCATCCATTTCGATGGCTCACAACTAACTACTTGGGAGCTTCAGTCCCAGGGGGTATGACACCCTCTTCTTATTTTTGTGAGTACCTGCAAACTCCTTCCTGCACACACACACACACACACACACACACACACACACACACACACACACACAGAGAGAGAGAGAGAGAGAGAGAGAGAGAGAGAGAGAGAGAGAGAATTCTTTTTAAAAGATGTAAATGGCAGTGTCTCCATTTATTCAGCTTTATCAGTGCAAACAGAACAACACCCAAACCAAACTTAAGAAGAAAGTCTGGTTGTTTTAAGCAAATGATATATACTACACAAATGGGGCCACTCATTGTGCTTTACACCATGTGGCTGGATCGTCTAAGCAAAATGTGGTGAACTTGGCTTTGAATCCTCTTTTCCTATTGTCTGATGTCCCTTTTCCCCACTCTGTTGTGAAATGACATGAATGGCATATGCCATATGTGGATCATCTCAGCTTCCACAGTTGTCACTCTGAGGGCTCCCCCTGCTCCCTGGGCTCAGCTTCGGCTAGCCTCCAGACATATTGCATCACAGCGCATAGCTGGCTCTTCAGTCTGAGTGGACATATCGGGTAGCAGGTGGGTTGGGCAAGGGGGCAAGACCCGCTCCTCCAGTTTGACTGTGTTACCTGTATTTAAATAGCCATTTAGGAACAGCAACAACAAAAATCTTATAAAATAGACCGTGTTTCTTCATATTTTGTCTGACAAATGCACTGAAAAAGTGTGTTGTTCAGATTTTTTCTCCATAAACTCAAATATACAATTACCACAGATCAGGATCATAAACCAAAACAACAAGGCCAAAAAATGAAATAAACAAATAAAACTTTTAAAACCTGTCATGATAAAAAAAAAGAAATTTGCAAAACCAAGGTCTCAGATAAGTGAGACAAATATGCCATAAATTGTTTTTTTGTTTTTTTCTAAATAGTTAAGAGTATTTCCTTCATGTAATTAAAGTCACATCAAAGAGTTGACAGAAAAAAAATATTTTTTGACAACAATAGGAGAAGAAATTTCTATATATCAGCTTGTTTTTCATATATTTGCTAAAATGTAAACACTGACAGAATGGAAGGGTTAAAAAATGCAGGGTTGAATTAACATTTGATCAGTTAAAACTACCATGTTTAGTGAGTGAGGGTTGTGTCATTACAGAATATTTGAGAACAGTCACACACTAGCCACACTCAGGTCATAAAAGCCATCAACTATATCAACTATATATCAACTATATCCCAAGGCCTTCATTACCCATGTATAACCAAAGCATCAGGACCAGAAGCTTTTGTTTCTCATTCTTCAAGAAAGAATACAGAGGTGAGGCTATAGAGCCAATATATATTTATATAAATTCATATCATCTGGAAGCTTGTTTTTTAAAAAATAAAAACAATCTATAGCAACAGATATAATGGTGGCTACAATATATACAAACAGATATAATGGTAAATACAAAACCTATTCCATAGTTATTGGAAGATATTTTAGAAAATCAATGTACATAAATTGTCAGTAATGAGTATAGACAAGAAAAATGCAGATTAGAGCATCTCCAAAAAGAAAGTGTATGAATTATATAGGGTGAGTGTTCAGAGGACCATTCTGATGAGGCTGCATCTCTAGGGAAACCAGGACTGTCATAGTGGAAAGTTTTCTGTGGTGGACTGAATGAGCATGGTCCCTAAAGGGCCTATAGTTTTAATACTTGGTCACTAGTTAGTGGAACTGTTTGGGAAGTATTAGAAGGTGTGGCCTTGTTGGAGGAGGTGTGTCATGGGGGTGGACTTTGAGATATCCAAAGCTCAGTGCATTCTCAGTTAATTATCTCCTGACTTGGGGATCAGAGGTAAGCTCTCAGCAACTGCTCCAGTACCATTCCTGTCTGCCTGCCGCCATGTTCCTGCCATCATGACTCTATCAGAAACTGTGAGCATCCATATCAAGTGCTTTCTTTTGTCAATTGTTTTATTCTGTGTGTCTTCACAGCAACAGAAAAGTATCTAAGATTGTCTAAGCGAAATTTTACCTTGTGTTGTTCAAGTTTCCGTTGTATTGTGTTTGCTGTTTCTTCATGGACCTGCTGAATGGTGATTTCTTCTCTGAGGGCCACCTCTGCCCTGTACAGCCAAGCACCTATAGTGCCCAGCGGTGCAGGAAGAGATTTATCCAGCTGTATACGCCAATCGAAGAGCTGAAACAGAAGAAAATCTCTGGTAGAGAAGACAATTCCTACAATTTTCCCCAAATGAACTTAACAGAAGATATAAAGAGGATCTTGGAATATAGCTCAGAGAAGGGAAATGCTCACCACATAAGCATGAGGGTATGAATCTGATTCCTAGAATCCACACAAGAAACCTGTATATGGTGGTATCTGCTTGTAACCAACTGCAGCTCTGAGGAAGTAGAAGCAGGTGGGTCCCATTCATAGTCAAAATTTAAAACTCTAATTCTGTGAGAATTGCACATGGTTGTGCGTGCAAATGTATGAATGTGCAGGTATGCATGTGCACATGTAAGCAATTGTACAGACACATACACACACACACACAAACACGAGACTGTGGGGAGGAGGAGAGGCAGAATGTGAGGTTTATTAAAGACAAACCCCAGGCTAATTCAATAAACATCATTAGAGAAGTATATTGAGAGTTTGATGCTTTAAGCATGAGAGCAAAAGTAAAACCACAGTAAATTTTGAGAAAACAAAAAACATGTTAGAAATAGACACTGTTAGAACACGTAAGTGATCTTTGTCTATAGAAATAACCTACTGATTTCATCACACTGAGTGTAAGTGACCAGGCCTGCTGACAGGCCCGGAAGTTGCAGCATTAGTACACTGAATTTGAGAATTCCACTGAAATCTCCTGCACCATCAGAAAGACTCTAGGAAAACTGAGGTTATCTAGCTATCTCTAGACAAAAACCAACATATTAATATATTTATAAATATCTTTTTAAAATATTTACTTAGTGTGTATATGCGTGTACACACACACACACAGGGATTGGGGAGCAGACTTGAGTGTGCCATGACAGGTGTGTGGAAGTGATGGGACACTTTTTGGGAGTTTGGTCTCTCTTTATACCTTATCTTGCTGCTTCTGCTCTCCTGCATGCACCAGGCTACCTGGCTGGTGATTTCCCTGTGTCTATGTCACATTTCTCTGCAACAGAACTTGAATTACAGATGTGCACAGGCACATTCAACTTTGTACATGAGTTCTAGGGGTTATATTTAAGTTTTCAGGCTCATACAACACGTGCTTTTATCCAGGAGAATTCCAGATTTGCATCACTGCACCTGGCCTTTCATAGGGGTCCTGGGTATTGAACTCAGGTCTTTTAGGATTGTTTGGCAAGTGCTTATACAAGCTGAGCCATCTCCCTTGTTCAGAAACCAAAGGTGTTTTGCTAAATTTTCTCCATCTCTTTCATTTTTCCCCAGTTCTCAGGTAACAATTTCCTAGTCCGCAAGAATTGCAGTTTAGAAACATCCTATTCTTTGATAAAATTTGTAGAAAACATGAAATTATCAAGATAAATAACATGATAAATTCAAGTAAAATATTTCTTTTAGGGCTAGAAGATATCCAGAGTTTTGCAATTTTAATAGTTAAAAGTTGATGAAGAATATTAATATTGATGAAGAATATTAATATTAAATAGATCAGGCAGTTTTTCCTTCATCTTTATAAAGAACTAGACAGAGATGTTTCAATGACAGAACATGAGCTTGCCTATTGGTACAGGAAGGGCCTGAGCTGTTCATAAAACAAGATTACACATTATGTGAAGTGGTTGACTATTCTAGGGAGTCTTAAGAACTGGGAAGGAAAATCTGGAAGGAGACAGAACCCAGCTCTTTCAGGAGTTGCTGTCGTCTGCCTAATGGTGGACATGATTGGGATGAGATTGCAGGGAAGTGGCTGCTAGAGCAAGCACTTCCGGAAATGCACAGGGAAGCCTGACAGGAGGACAAAGGCGCTATGGTTAATCCTTTCTAGCCTCAGCCAGAGGGAACAGAGCTTCATGCAATAACACCATGTAAAAGATAGTGAAATATAACTTGGTTAAGACACACAAATTCACAGGAAACCTACTTACCCTGGAGGACACTCTTTCCCAGCACTGTTTAACCAAAGCTTGGTCCAGTGTTAATTTGCCGTCTCTTTGCAGTGGCTGTATTAAACGTTCCACCTGTTTCCTTTTTACCTCATATTGAACTCTGAAGTGCTTAAATGACTAAAAGAGGAAACACAGAAACAATATGGCAACAAGTCCCTCAAATCAACAACAAAGGAAACCACATTCTCTAAGCAAGGATACTTTACATTTGGAGAGCACTGAGCTATGTCATTGATAACATTAACAACAGCAGCTGTGAGATTGAGCATGTCTATATACACACACACACACACAGAGAGAGAGAGAGAGAGAGAGAGAGAGAGAGAGAGAGAGAGAGAGAGAGAGAGAGAGAGTCACACACTCATATAGACACAAACACACACACACATACATTATTTGGCATCCCATATTTGATTTGGCAGAGACAAGTAACAAAAGCAGGGCTAACACTTAGAACTTACAAAGAATGTGTAAAAATTGATGGAACTAGAAAAAATAAATCATACTGACTGAACTCACCAGGCCCAGCAAGGCAAACATGAACAGTTCACTTGCATATGTAGAGCTTGCTTTGGAATGTTGGGTTTTGTGTATTTAACCTGAACTAGAACTGGATCACTGAAGGTAGATGCCCGAGGGGTGGAGGTGGTGGAGCATAGGATGAATGTAGAGAGGGGGAATGTGGGAGGACATCAAGTGTGGAGGGAGACAGGGAATGAGAAAATGAGGTGTTGGGGAAAAAGCTAAACTAATATGAAGGGTAATGCCAAAGCTATATGTTAGCCTCCCCAACTAGGGCCAGTCTACGTGGATGACAGGGAAGGAGAGGTGGAATATACCCAGGTTAACGGGATAAATTGTGATAGAGGTTTTGGAAGATAAGAAATTAGGGGTGGATTATTCTAACTAAGGGTACATGGTGAAACCTTATGGAAACCAATTAGTTTATAATATTTATTTGTACACATGTGTGCATGCACACAAACACACTCACACAAAATGGTGTTGAACGGAAGTACTCTGCACAGGTGGACAATGCTCTTCCCAGAAGGCATGGGCTATGAAATGAAATCTCAGTGTGAGGTATAAGCCACCTCCTCGGGAGTAGACACCCAAAACAACACAGGCTATTACCACTGTTTTGTTTGTCCACCATAACTAGATGGCAAGACCCTATTGCTGAAGATGCCATGACCCTAACACTCATCAGGAAATTCTCTCCTGACTCGCTTACACAGTGCCACTAGGTGCTATGAAGACTGCTGGGGATAAGAGACATCCAGACTCTTATCAAGTGTTGGACACAGCACACTACAATGAAGACTCACAGCAGGATAACCCCTCTGATGTGATGGTGGTATGACAGGGTTATAAGGGTACCAAAGTGCTTTCTGATTGTGCCCACTCTTCAGGCAGAATCTTGTGTCTGTTGCTGTAAAAATAGTCAAAAGCCCATGACTGTGGAAATCATAGACTCTAGCAGGAGTATCTACTGTTGTTTTTGATTAAATGGACACACTGTCAGACTGCATTGTAAATATTTTATGTTTAGGCCTGTGGGTTTAGGCAGCTCTCAACTTTATAGAGATGCCGTTTCTTTCAGTGGGTCACACCAAATGCAGTTACATAACTGGTCAGAGTGAAGAGTACAAGTAATTCTGAGTGCTCCCCAAGTGAGGGACATCTATTTCGACTTGTCACCATCTAAGGATCATGGGTGATATGGGATGTCTTTCTGTATACTATGAATATTGTTCTTTAACAAAGGGACTATTTGGGCCTATGGCAGGCATCTTAGAAGTAGGCAGGGAAATCAGAACACAGTTAGGAGAAGGAGGGCAGAGTCACAGAGACACCATCCAGCCACCCAAGAGTCAACATGTAAAGTAACACAGGTGAGCCACGGGCCACGTGGCAAGACAGAAGAATGGAAATGGGTTGAATTAAGGTGCAGGAGCTAGAAACATGCCTGAGCCATAGGCCAATCAGCATGAAATTAATATATGTCTAGTATGATTATTTGGGGCTAGTTGGTCTGGGACTGTAGGTCTCTGGGTCTCGGTCACCAGCCAGGCAGGCCAGAAACCTCTTACTACACATGCGAACTTCACCAAAGAAGGCATAAAGAAGGTAATGACTCATATGTGGTAAAGATAACTGTGAGGTGCTCACTTCTGGACATGGATGGCATCCTCTATACTTATCAGCTCACTGCAGCTCTGGGCACCCACAAGGGACCTGCACAAGATCAAGCCAGTCAAAATTCCAGCCTAGAGGGCACCTGAGGCCCCATCCTTAGCTGAGGAGATATTGATAACTCTTAAGAGAGGGAGATTCGCTCTCCTTTATGCTCCAGGTTGTGGCCACACATACGCATATAGAAGCAGCAGTAATTGGACTCATGGGGTTGACAATAACAATAATGAATAAAGAAGGTCATGAAGGTGAGAAGGCATGGGGGAGGGGCACTAAGAAATGTTGAGGGAAGGTAATGGTGGATGCATATATGTTGTATGATGCATATAAGTTTTAAAGAGTAAAACTATTACTTAAAAATAAATTTAAATCATCAAAAGGACTGATTTCTAGTTAAGTAATTTATGAACCAGTTCATGTTTCCCAGAAAAACAGTTAAATACAATTATAAATTTATATGTACTAATAAATAAAACAATTGCTTTATCAAGAGACTTTATTTATAGCATATAATACAAATATATAGACATTATGACATTTTCATATATATTACACATATCAAATAATGCAAATTAATCATACCTAGACTTGCATTTAAGTAATCCTGCGTTAAGAATTTTCTTTTGGGACTGTGTAATTTACATAATAATTTAACTTTACGCCATAAAAATTTTAAATATGCCACAGAATATTTAAAATTTTATGCGAAATTTTAGAAATTCTAAAATTTAGACCTAACCATAGGCTTAAAACTAATATAAAGATAGTCAATCCTCCTGAAGTTAACAAGCTAGCACATCTATGAAGTGATTTTATTCATAGATATGAATCGAAGAAAAACATTAATTGTAAATTTGAACATCTAAAATGTGACTGCACATCCAGGTTTGAACTGGACGTGCCACTAAGATGTACCATTAGATTACAGAGCAGGGGGAAAGCCCTGCAGGGTGCAGCAGAATCTGGAATTTGTTATAAACATGTAAATTCCCTTGAAGAACACTAGGGGGAGCTGATGAACACACATTTGTCTGCTCCTTCTGACTTAATGAAATTCAGAAGATACCAAAATGTAAAAGCAATCTTTAATTTTGTTCCACAGAATTCTGTGTTTGAAAAAAACTAGAGCGGTATTACTTCTGATGAGCCAAATCAGAAGAAAATATGGATTATGTAATGTGAACATGAAAGAGAATTTCCTCCAGATGTACACTGTGGATAGTCTCCAGCCATGTTTTAAATGCTGAAAGTCATGGGTGCAGAAGAAGACTTTCTTTTCATGTTTTGTTTGTTTGTTTATTTCTTGGTCTTCTGACTTCCTCTGATAAACTAACACCTGGCACTGCTTGGAAATTTAGTTTTTTGATCATTTGTGCTACAGCTAAAATTTACCAAGAAACCAAACAAACACATCTACTCTGTTTCTATAGTCTTTTTTCAGTTTGCTGGCTTAATCATTTTATAATGCAGCTCATTACAGAGAATTTTATTTTGTAAAAACAAGAAGATTATACTGAGTTTCAAAGCAAAAAAATCCATGGAAACTAAGCATAAACTAAAATTTATCGTTTTGCCAAGTTAAAAAAAAAAAAAAAACCAAAACCCAAACATATCAATGATGGCATGATCATCTGAATTTAGCCATAGTTATAGGTGCATATAACAATCCAAATTCATGCTATGATAAGTCCTTTATTGTCTGACATGTTAAATGTCTCACATCACTGCACCTTTTTTGTATGAATAAAAGAAAAGAAAAACTAACTGAAATATAACAGGGTGGAGTATGTGAGAAAATATTGCTCAGAATGTGTTACATTTAGCTTGTCCACTAAAATGAAGTGGAATTTGAAATGGAAAAAAAAATGGCAGCTCGTCAGGGAAGAAGTCACAATTTTTTAATGGGAAAAACCTGCTGTAGCAAGATCTCCTTGGAAGTGTAAATGAAAAACAGAAAGTCAGCTGGTGACATCATAAGGAAACTGGACACAGCACTCTGGCGTCAGTTCAAGGGCAACTGTCTTGAGCTAGACTCATTCCCTCGGTCTACCTTCAGCAAATACTTATGAAATTCTCTTTAAAACTCCATTTATTTTAGTAGTTTTATTTGGTCTCAAATCAGTTGCTTATTTTAGTAGATTTTTTTAAACCTGTTGTCATTTGTAAACCCGAAAGGTCTTTGAAAACAATGACCTGGTGTTTTGGTTTTGCGTCATGGATTGTGCTCTCATAAATGATGACAGCTCAACTCCCTAAGCTCAGGGCACAGTACATCCTTAATGTACCCACTTGCATAGAGTCAGTATTGTTCTGTTCAACGTTAAGATAATATTTGCTATTCATTTAAATAATTTTCTCATTAATAAGATTTGGAAGCTTAGACATTATATGATACATCTTTATCTCCTCCATGAAAAGCTTTTGAAAAACCTGTATCTGTTTTGCACACTTACCTGATATTTGTCCTGCAGATTTGACTCTGTCATCTGTGCCCTAGTCAAATCTCTCTCAAACTGTTCTATCCAAACTTTGGTTTCCTTCAAGATTAACCTGTCTTCTTTCTGGAAACCAGAAAACATTGTAGTGCTATTAGTAACAGTGAAACTAATCTTCAAGCATAAGTAGTACTTAGTACACATCAGGTATTTCTGAAAATGTGTTCTTTTCTTGTTTTTCATCTTTTTGCGGTATAAGAAACAAAACTGATTCTAGATAAAATACCTTTTTAGTACCAAAATTATCTTCCTTTACCCCCTCTACACTAAGGGAAGTTTGTGTTCACTTAAGTTAGAGAACCAACTTATTAATAAAGAAAAATTTGCTCAAAACAGAAGAACATCTCGCATCCAAAATATACCCAGAAAAATCTGTAACAGAGATGTAAGCTGGAGGACTGTCTCCCAAAACATGATCATTGATAACCCAGGGAACTGCAATGGATGGGGTAAATTTTGGTTGTCAAGGGAATCATCATAACATTAGACAAATCACACATATTACTATTATTATATTTAAGATGTACACAGAAAACACAGCATTTGATATTGTTTCCTACACCCTTGCCACATGATTCCTGTTATAGATTTATCAAGTCATCTGCAGAATGAATTGTGCAGCATTCATTTACTTACCTATATCCAAAAATAAAAGCAGAAACACTCCAGTACCGATGAAGTGAAAATTCTAATTCTTCATGTGATTTTATTTCTTATATGAATGCCAAGGTAAACAGAAAATGATTTCCATAATTTTTTTTGTGTGCACTTGCAAATGGATTTAACTACTGCATGCCCCTGGGTTGGCTGATCACACATCCTTCCTATTGTTTGGGCAATACCTTGAAGTCCCCTACTGTCACACACCCAGGACAGAGACAGGCACACGATATTGGTATGATCTGTGACTTATCTCATCACTGAATCTTGCAGATGTGGCTATCTTTTTCCTTGAACACTTATTTTCCCATTTGCCTGAGATCTTCTTTGAGAAGTTCTTCCTGAAATACAAGTCTGAGCTGGGTGTTTCCTAGGCTAGTTAAGATCAGCATTCAAAAGGTATTACACTCATCTGGAGGAATTGTGATGGCCCAGATGGTGAGTACAAACCCACACTTCCTGGACCAATAGATGTGGGAAAGACTAAAGAATTCCTAAAACAAACAAATATTCAGCTGACCCCGAGGCTCTTTATTATCAGCATCCAGGACCACACAGAGGACTGTCCTCTATAAAGCTATAGCAGCCTTTGTTCTTGTATCCATCCATCCTGATTTTGGCCATTGCTTTTATCTCCATTGGCTAATGTGGGATTTGGCACTCAGCATCTCTCAATAGATGGCTGTGGAATAATGGTTAATTGGTAGTATATTCATTTAAAAAAAAAAAACAAAACAAAAAAAAACACTGAACCTGGGGCCCGCCTGCAAAGCCTCAGCTCTCCTTCATGATGCTCTTTTGAATGATGACCAGGTAAATGTACTCAAGGTCACATTTCACTATTAGTTGGTTTTCATGCACACAAATGAACTAATAATAAAAGCACAGTTGTGATCCTAGGGGGAAAATGCCCTCAGTTTATCTCCCAGGGATGAGAGGTCAAAGTGGCTGCTCATTCTCGGTTGCCTTTGTCCCAGTGAGCTAAGAATGTCACTGTCAGCCTTCCATGGCCAGGATTTTGTAAACATCTGCTTCTGCCATGCACTGGGACTGGGAACCAGCAGTTGCTAGTTACTAATAGAATTACATTTCAGGAATCTTCGGAGGTTTGTGTTCTGAACTAACTGTTTTAGTCTGTCCAACAGAATCCCATGGTGATGGGGGAGAGACAGGTCATCTGAAAAGATAAGGGGGAGGCAGGTACTTTTACACTCAACATCTCCCTTTGCAAGAGGGAAATTAAGTTCAAAACAATGCTGGAGTCTCACAAATTATCAGTAGAGTTTCTTCAAATGGTGACTTCCGCTTGCATTTTAAAGATACAGAGGTTTCTTTGCCTACATTTCATGCCAAATGCCATCCTTCCAAACAGCTAAACTATTAGCATATCCTTCATTTATCTCTCTCAAACGCAAAGGCACATTTATATTTTATGACATATTTATATAGGTAAAAAATTACGTTGTATGGATCAGGAAATAAAAATAATTTCATACTTGACATAAAATCAGTTACTCCTAGCTTTTTACCCCCACATTAGCATTGAATTGATATTCCCAGTCTATTGCATTGATAGATATTCATGCTTGAAGCCTAGAAATTATATAAAGAAGTATGGAGAGGTTAAAAAACAGACTAAGCACTCAAGAACTTGAACATGAACATTCATTCTGCAAATACTTCTAGGCATTTTCTACATAGATAGCCTTTGTTGAGCCTCATGACCCGATATTAAGCCAAAGAGGTGTCCTCACATGGAGGACACTGAATCTTTACCTTTTCCAGTGGTTTTCTGCTTAATATTTTAATATGTCAAAGTAGTCATTTCACTTGCCTGCTATTTTTGTATGGCACATTTCAGAAAAGCCAACATATTCATTATAATCTCTATTAGTGCTGTTAAGTACGTTTTTTGATACCATATTATAATTAAAAATTAGTGGGCTTAGGTTGGCAGTAATGTTTAGTCAAACAGAAATGTATTATTTGTTATGCTACAGAGTAAAGAAATTTTCATGATAGAGGATTAACATATTATACAATTAATATAAAATTAACATATTGAAAGAGGTAAGCATGAAAAAATACATGCAAAGCAATGATGAGAAAGCTAAGGAGTGAAGAATATCCAAAATGCTCATTCAAGACTCCTTACCTTAGAATTTTGTATAAAATTTGCAAAAGATGGAAAAACTGGAAATAATTCCTAACAATATGAAAATATATAGACACATAATGTAAATAAGGTGTAAAATTATGTAGAAAAAGATGAAAATCATTGGATAAGCATCTTTCTATTGAGAGATAATAGTTTAGGACATGTAAGGATTTAAAAATGTTTACATAGCTACCAACAAGTCACTGAAATTAGTCACATGTGACAATACATATAGTTTGTAAATATGCTTTGAAATAATTTCAAATACTTAATGTAAAATATGTAAGGAAATTTTATATTGATTCTTATTTTCCCCTGTAAATAAATATATATACATATATGAAATACCACAGTTAAGGCTGTGCTATACCTTCAGAGTTAGTCAATAATATTCTGTGGGGAGAGACATCATTGAAAGGTTACTAGGTAACTGAAGGGCGCCAACTGGCCTCTTATTCATTTAGACCTTAGTACAAATTGCTCAAGGAAAATCTTAAGTGGAAAGTCTTTTCATTAGTTTTATTGGCTGAAGAATGGCATGTTTCATGTCCACTTCCAGGAAGAAAATTCATGTATGCATGTGCATAAACACACAAACATATGTGTGTGCATGTGTGTATACATGTATATGTGCATATATTTACACTACTTATGTTGTATGTGTGTAGGGATTAGGTGGGAGTGCATGCATCCACAGCATGAATATAGAAGTCAGGAGGCAACTTTCAGGAGTCAGGTCTTTCCTAAGACCATGCAGTCCCGGGACCTGAGCTCCTATTGTCAAGTTTGACAGCATGCTTCTTTACCCACTGTGCCAACCCACTGTCTCAATAAATCATATTTTAAAAGCATTTATAACTTATTTAATTGAAATAGAGCCATAGAGGCGATACAGAAATCAAATATACAAAAATAAGCTGGCATCATTTTAAAATGGACTAAGAAATTTTCAAAGACCCAAGTAAACAAATACTAAAGGCCCTAAGGAATGGCAGGTGTCAGCTTACAACAGACACCAGTAAAATCTACAAAGTTTGTTTACACTGTTATGCACCAAAAATGGCACTGACAAATACAAGCTCCAAAATATATTTTAATTATTAAAAGGTTGACTTTAGATGCTTATTTCCTATATATAAAATATCACATGAAAGAGCAAAATTTGGGCTGGAGACATGGCTCAGAGGGTAAGATCACTGACTGCTCTTTGGGAGGTCCTGAGATCGATTCCCAGCAACCATATAGTGGCTCACAACCATCTATAATGAGATGTGGTACCCTCTTCTGTACACTGTACACATAATAAATAAATATTTTTTAAAAAAAGAAAGAGCAAAATTTATATAATATTTTCTTAGAATTAATTTTAAGATGACCAGAAAATATCATCCAAGTCTTTCTATTACAAAAAAGATGAAGAAAATATTTTTAAAATAAATAAAATTTATGTCCTACTATATTGCTAATCTCTTAATATTGAAGCCTCTTTCATGAAGCATATTAAAAAGCGTCTCCTGTGTGTGTGTGTGTGTGTCTGTGTCCTGCTTATGTGTTCTATATGTCTGTGTGTTCTTTGTATGTGTGTGTCCTGTGTACATGTCCTGTGTGTGTGTTCTGTGTGTGTCCTATGTGTGTGTGGTTTTGATTTCTAATGATTTTTGCCTTAAATTCTTGCTCACAGGTATTCCATTTATCCCATCAAATGTCTCTGGCCCAGAGTTACTAGTCTAAAAAGACAATTCTTATCAGAGACATCATCACAGTAAAAATCAAAACCCCAGATTATTCATAAATCCACCTGAGGGAACATATGCCAACTTCAAATAAGAAAGCAAGCTGGAAACCTGTTTTGTATGTGGGTGACTCCAGTACTTTAAATAAAATTTCTTGCCCACATAGCAGCTTGCAAGTCCAGGTTTACCATCAAAACCTATAGGCCGGATCTAACACACGCTGCTATGAATGCGCACTAGAAAAAAGCATGGGCTTCACTTGAGTCTATCCTGGCTTCCTAGGATATTCTCTTTATATGACTAACGACTCTAGTGGTCAGTCTTCTCCAGGATGCTGGAAAGAACAAGAATGAGAAGCTTCTTAACCTATAGTTCTAGGAAGCCCAGTTCTACCCATGGCTCTATTAATTCTGCCCAGGAGCACCTTGTAATGGCAGTTATCTTTGCTTTCCCCTATCCTTTCGTGAGACACTGACTCATCCTGTTGACACAATTAATACCTGTTGTTCTTGTAGACTGGGCTTTTGCCCCCTGACTCTTTCCATCTTGGGCCTGTTTTAAAGTTTTTATTATTTACTCTTTTAAATCATTTGCTTTATGTACATTTTCTTTATATTCTGAAACAGCTCCAAAATTCTGATTGAAATCAGGACCATTGAGACAGGAATCTTAGAAACTCATTCATCATGTGCTCCAGACTACTTAACCCTAAAATAAAATTTAAAGTTTGTGGTGGCAAATCCATCATGCTGCAGTCTAAAGGAATACAATAGAAGTTTCAAGTATTAGAACATTCTGTCCATCATTATCACATCCTAGGAAATGAGGCATCTGCTGTGCTGACTAGAATGCAAAATAAGACAGGCAGGCATTCCACACTGAAGCATAAACAGGACTTCCAACATCATTGATAATTTAAAATTCAAATGAGAGTAGGAGTTCCACTCCAAAGACATAATCTTATAAGAAAATTTCATCCTGTTATTTGCCGTAGATAATTGGAAATTCACAGTGCTTAAGTTTATAGACATAAATTATTATCCATGCACATAATGACCTGCACAGTTTTTCATATTAATGCTAAAATCACTAAAGCTGTATGGGTGCTATAATTTTTTCTGAAATTCATGATGCTACATGTACATAAATATATTAGAAAGTAACACCAGTGTATTACTTTAATTTGCATTTCTTAGAACACATTCTATCTAGAGGGTCAAACAGAGGTCATTTTCTTTTCGTCCTAGATTTTAAATTTTGTGACTGTAAACATAGGACATCTGAGCATGTTGAGAAGTGAAATGTCACTTAAACTGTTGAAAGCTGGAAAGTCTAATTGCAGTGAGTAATCAGAACTTGTGCAAATTATACCTTACTTCCATGTTTTCTGCAAATAGATATATAAACTCTGAAATTCTAAATTAAATTTCAGCAAATCAAGCAGAACAAGGAACCACCAGACTGTGTGCACTTGATGTGATGTATTAAAGACTTAAACTGCTGACTCTTTTTGACTTCAATTTAATTATAACATTTATTCCCGACCTGCCTGATGTACCTGTCATATGAACCAAAGAAATCTTTGCTAATCCCATTAAATCTGCTGATATTCTTTACTTGGTTGTAAGAAAATTTATGCTTGTTCTTATATTAAAATTTAGTCTGACTAACTTCTTAAAAATAGTATGCATGTAAAAACATATGTTCTTGTCATAGGGTGAGCATCAATTCAGAGGTAGCTAATACCTACCTCATTCTCTTGCCCATCACAGCCTGCACCGTGGATATCAGGATATTGTGTCAGAAACTGGGCTACATAGGTCATAATAGACTTCTCATCTGGCTTGTCCACATCAACATCTGTAAAAGCAAAACTCAATTATGAGTTAATCCATTCCCAAGGTGTTTATCAATGTAATTTTTGAAACGTAGCTGCTGTACTCCAAACTCCCATTCTGAACAGGGAAGAAAATAGAATTACTAGTTTAGTCTGGAGGATACTGGGTAGAAATTTTATCACATGGAAAAGTGACACTCTTTGAGAGAGAGTGTTTGGGAAGGAAGAACACATTTCTTGTAGGTCATTTTGAGGCCAAGTAATCCCTCATCAAAGATGCTGCATGTTGCGTTAGGTATCTTGTCAATTAATAAGAACAGAATTTCATGTGAAGCTGAGAATCTGAGTGAGCATGTGGGATCAAAATGCCCACCTGTGTAATGCTAGCGACTGCTTGCATAGTCATAAGTATTACCAATTATTAATAATGTGATCTGATAAATTTTTACTGTATTTGACATCTCAGAGAGTTTCTGTGGTTATTCCAAATTACAGTGCTTTAGACAAATACTAAAGCTACTGATATTTATGCAAAATTGACATAAATCAGGCAAAAATGTGTGCATATTCAGTAATTATATATATAGGATGGAGCTACATAGGCCACTCAAATGTAAAATAAGTTAGTACGTATCAAAAAAAAAAAAAAAACCAACCCCTTTGCAAAGCAATATGTACAGCCAGCAGCAAACAAAACAAACTCCAAATACCACATTCAAATATGAAGCTAACTCATTATTTTATAAAGACCCCTTTAGACATGAGATATTATTTCTGGGAACTGTTAATGTAGGGTTTATAAAGTGAGATGATTCCCATGACTTAATAAGGGAATAAAAGATTCAGAATTTCGGAGATGACCTAAATGTGATCCCTGATGTAGAAGACACAATGTGAAAGGAAGTAAAATTGCTTCAAGAAATGTGAAAAGGGAAAGATAAGCTATATTTAATGCATGATGTATGTCATGATTTAATACACTTTATTAATGTTGAACTAACAAGTGATATATAATTTAGTGATTCTAATATATTCCATTTATTATACAAATACATATATATTTCTCAAATAACCACTATAATAGGTATTATTCTAGTTTAATCCATCTCCCTAAAAATTTATACATTCACATTAGCTAAACTCAAAGCAATCCCACTAAAATCAGGAACTAGACGAGGATGTCTCCCCCTATCTATTCAATATAGTTCTCGAAGTTCTAGGTAAAGCAATAAGAGAACGAAAGGAGATTAAGGATACAAATTGGAAAAGAAGAAGTGAAACTATCTCTATTTGCAGATGATATGATTATATACGTAAGTGACTCACAAAATTCTTCCAAGGAACTTCTATAGCTGATAAACACTTTCAGCAATGTAGCAGGATACAAGATTAACTCAAAGAAATCAGTAGCCCTTCTATACACTAAAGATAGAAGAGCTTAAAAAGAAATAAGGGAAACATTACCCTTCATAATAGCTGCAAATAGTATTAAATACCCTGGAGTAACTATAACCAAAGAAGTAACAGATCTATTTGACAAAAATTTTAAATCACTGAAGAAAGAAATTGAAGAGGATATCAGAAAATAGAAAGCTCTCCCATGTTCCTGGATAGGTAGGATCAACATAGTAAAAATGGCAATTATACCAAGGGTAATTGACAGATTCAATGCACTGCCCATCAAAATCCCAACACAATATTTTTTGGACCTTGAAAAAACAATACTCAATTTCATTTGGAATAACAGGAAAGCCATGATTGCCAAAACAATTTTACTTAACAAAAGAACCACAGGAGGCATCACCATCCCTGACTTCAAGTTATACTATAGAGCTACAGTAATAAATGGTACTGGCATAAAAACAGACTTGTGGATCAATGGAATAGAACTGAGGATCCAGATATTAATCCAAAAACCTATGAACACTTGATCTTCGACAAAGAGGCCCAAAACATTCAATGGAAAAAAGATAGTATATTTAACAAATGGTGTTGGCATAGCTGAATGGTAGTTTATAGAAAAATGCAAATAGATCCAAGCCTGTTACCCTGCACAAAACTGAAATCCAAGTGGATCAAAGACCTCAGCAAAAACCAAAACAGCCACTTTGAACCTGATAGAAAAGAAAGTGGGAAATACACTTCTATGAATTGGCACAGTTGACTACTTCCTAAATATAACACCAGTGGCACAGACACTAAGAACAACAATCAATAAGTGGGATCTCCTGAAGCTAAGAAGCTTCTGTAAAGCCAAGGACACTGTCAATAGGACAAAATGACAGCCTACAGAATGGGAAAAGATTTTCACCAACCCTACAAGTGATAGAGGATTGATCTCTAAGATATATAAAGGGGCATGTACTCACTCATTAGTGGACTCTAAACAACAACAACAAAAAGCAAAGCATGTCCAAGCTGCAAACCACAACCACTGAACAGCTTGGGATCAGAAACACGTTGGACTGACTCCGAGGATTCCACTCTGCCTAGAGAAACACCTGACTCAGTCTTGATGTTGGGGGAGAAAACTGGATTTGCCAGGAGTGGAGACTGAACTAAGCAATATTGGGACAGTGGGAGACCTTGGGACGGCCTGACGCCTGACGCCTGCCTGGGGGGGAGGGGTGGATGAGGAATTGAGAAGAGAGAATGACTTGATGTGGGGGGAAGGGGGAAAGGACCTTGAATAAAGATATACAAGGATAGAAAATGTGACTTCTTTATTCATAATAATAAAAAAGAAGAAAAAAAAAAAGAATATTCATCCTTCCTACCCGTCCCTGACCCCTTACTAATCACATGGTGGGTAACGGGATACATTTTTGAGACAGAGTTTCTCTGTGTAACAGCCCTAACTGTCCTGGAACTCTCTGTGTAGAGCAATCTGACCTCCAGTTTACAGAGCTCCCCCTTCCTCTGCCTCCCTAAATTCTGGGACTAAAGGCATGAGCCACCACTGTCAGGCACTACAGAATGCTTTTTAAAGATTTTTGTTACAGGGAAAAACCTTTTGTTTTGTTTGTTTTGGTATTTTCTTATTTCCCCATTTTCTCCCTCAGTAAACTACTCGTGATTTTACTCCTCAAAAGGAGCCCCAAAAAAATGGATATGAGACTGCTTTCTTTGACTAAATTTTAGAAGGCAATGACTGACCAATAAAAATCATGTTTGCTTAAAAAAAAAAAAGAAATTAGCTAAATGAATTTTGAAGAGGTTTGAATTAAGAAATAGCACACTTGGGTGTGCTTTTTTTTTTTTTGTCATTTTGACACAAGTGAGGGTCTTCTGGGAAAAGGGAACTTAAACCAGAAAAAAAGAAAAAAAAGAAAAAACCTCTTGTTACATTGTCAGATTCCCCTGTAGGAATTATATAAAGCATTTCTGAGTAACGTTTGATACGGTTACCTTGCTCATTGTAGGCTGTTATAGGAATTCTGTCACAGGTCAGCTATCCAGTTGGCCTAGAACTTACTATGTAGACCAGGCTGGCCTTGAACTCACTGACACCCACCTGCTTCTGCCTCCCAAGTATTGATATTAAAAGTGTGTCATCAGGCTTGGTCTCAACTTCTGATCAAAAAATTCTTCCATGTTAAGGGATCTAGAAGATTTGGTTCTGCACTTGGAAAACTGGCCTTTAAAAAACTGCATTTAAGCTTCTGTGCCCAAGTGTATGCATGTGTAGGTGCCAGCAGAAGCCATAAAAAACATCAGATCCCTGCAACTGGAGTTACAGGTGTTGTGAGCCATCATATGGGTACTGGGAACTAAACACGGGTCCTCTGGGAGAGCAGCAAGTGCCCTTAACCATGGAGTTACATTTCCAGCCTCCTATTTTGTTTTTCCTTAATTCCTTAAGATGATGGCTGAAATGTGTACAATTTTCCACTTGAAATTCTTGTGGGGAAAAAACATAATGAGGCCAAGTTCTCGCCTATGTCTGTGATAGTAAACACTGGGCCCAAAGCAAGATCTTCACTCAGCCAAGGATTTTCACAGGTCTCTGTGAGTTTTTCTTGAAAAAAAATGTAAGGAAATGTTCTGTGTTGTAGAGGCATGGAAGCTCATTTTAAAATTTCATTTTTAATAAGATTGTATTCACTGTATGTTTACATTCATACATAGTTAATGTATAAATTACTAATTAAGGTAGAAATTCCGAAATTAAAAAGCCAAATGAAAAATGATTTATGAAGTTGGACAACCGACTTTGCCACTTTATTTCCCTATAATAAACAACTTACTCTTTGATTAACATTTATTGAAGGTATCAGAATTGTCTCTGAGAGCTTGAAAGAGCCAACCCTATTTCCAAAATAGCTTTCCAAATTTCCCGGTTTTCCAAATTGCCAGCCTTTCCAATAATAAACAAAAGGATAAATACTAACCACCCCTGGGAACTGTGCTGACTGACATCACAACACTGGATGGTCAGCAGCATTTCTAATCACTGCCCATTCTGTGAATGTGATCTTTCTTTTCTGATCTTCTATTTCTTTCAGACTTTGGGAGGGATTTATAAGTAATTCTTTTAAACGACCACAGACCTCTGTCCCATATATCCTAAAAACCTTTCAGCAGAACATCTTTTATTTTAAAAAATTCTTTGAGGATTTTCTATAATATATTTGATCATATTTACCCCCAATTTCTCCAGATCCACTGTTACCTGCCTTCTCTCAAACTTAATAGCCCTTAAAATACCTATCAAATTAAATTTGTATTGACCACATGTTTCTGGGTGTGGAGCTCTCTGTTGGAGCATCATTGGCCTTCCAGAAGCCACATCCTTGAAGAAGACTGACTCTCCTCCCAGAATGCATCAGCTGCCCATAGATTCTCACTTATGGATGCACTGATGAACTCCGTCCCACTCTGTGCTAGAATGCTGACCAATTTGAAGTTATGCAGGCAACCTCATTTGCTGTGAGTTTATGAGTATGGTAGCCTGCTCATGCTAGAAGACGATTTTACTCCTACTCTCCCTAACATCTGAGTCCTCCAAGATTTTTGCCATCTATTCTGCATGTTCCCTTAGCCTTGGAGCGGTGGGAAGGGTACAGATGTCCCATATGTGACTGAGTACTTCACTGACATTTATTCTCAACACTTTAATCAGTGTTCTTCTGATTAAAATATGCTTCTGTATGAACCACCTTCCACTGCTCAAAGAAACTTTGATGAGATCTGAGCGTTGCACTGATCTTTGGGTATAGAAATATGAATTGAGAGCCATCAAAGGAATATTTTAAGTTCTGTGCACCAGGGTGATAATGCCAATTGCAAAATGCTGTCTGAAACATTGGCATCATAATCTCTTCCCACCAAAAAGGGTGACAAACACATTGAAGAAACACAGAGCAGGAAGCTTCATGTTTCATAGTGGAATCTCAGAAGTCATGCAATGAAAACATGCTTTAGTCTACATATATTAGTTGCATATCATTCCGGGTACCTTCAGGATCAAGTAGTCTGGGGATGCCCAGTTGTGTCTCAGCAATAGTGAAGGCATCCTCCAGGTTTTCCCGGTTAGATCTACTTTTCACCTTCTCCAGATCCACCAGCTCAGGTCGGATGGCATGGATGACTGAGTGAAAAGCCAAGCCAGTTCTCCAACTCTTCCCGAAGTCCTTCACTTCTAGTCCCATATGCCTGAGTGTGATAAACACAGAAAACAATGTCACGTTTTAAGCTGATAAGCACGTTCTTTAAGGTTTTGAATAAAACTCAGTCATTTTAACTAAAGATGTACTATGTAGATCGAAGATATAGTATATCAATTACAATTTTAGAGAGAAATAAGATGAACACATTTAAATTATATAGTTTTCTTTCTTTTCCTTCCCCATTTTCTTCTGTTCTAAATTTGTTTTGAGAGTCTTACTGTATAGTTCAGTTTGGCCCTGACAATTCTCCTGTCTCATACCTGTGAAAGTCTACATTAGAGATGTATATTACTGTACCGTATTTTTGACATGATATTTTTCAATTATTGTAATGATCATTTAGAGCATATGTATGCTTCCTTTGGAAAGGAAATATTAAATATAATAAAATGTGAAAAAATTTTAAGAGGGAAAATACTGATATAAAATAGAATAAGTCTCATTGTGTGTCCTGTGAGCTCAGGCTTCTCAGACTAAGATGGTGTGTCTAAGTCATGCCAAGCAAAGACAGATCCTTGCAATCACATATACAGAATGCTCGGCAAGCACTTCATATGCTACAAATATCCAGGCAGTAACTTCATTTACCCTAATAATCAAGTGGTTTGCAAACTATTTATTTAGTTATTTAGTTATTTTCTTCAGAGAAATTTCTGGTGGTGAATCCTTTCTCTCTGGTGGGAAGTTTGATTAATGCAAAGCCAGTTCTAAGTCATGCAGTTGTTCAAGCTGGTGATGGTATTTTTCTTGTTGGAAACAGAAGCAACACAAGCTTTCAGTGAGGACGTCCTCCAGTGTGTAACTTCCCAAGTATAAAGAAAGCTTGGAAAGAGAACTGCAGAGATGATCTGCAGACCCTCCTGGCTAAGGGGGAAAGCTACAAAGAGCTGGGCTTAGGTCTCACTTGCCAAATACAATCTTCCATGGTGTCTCTTCTAAAAATTAGTCTCAACGGGCCAGTGAGATGGCTCAGCAAGTAAAAGCAATTGCTGTACACGGCCGACCACCCAAGTGATTGTGATCCTGGCTGGCCACTCAAGTGAGTGTGATTCCATATGGTGGAAGAAGAAAGAATCAACTTCCCATAGGTTCCTCTTGGTTTCACAAGCAAGCAGCAATATAACCTGCTCCCCTCTGTCTTAAGCATGTGCACACACACACACACACACACACACACACACACACACACACAAACACACACACAATCAATTAATAAATCTGAATTAAGAAAAAGTCTAATTAAATGTATAGTTTTTTCTAAATGAAGCAGAAATTTCACTTAGTTGTTAGCAGGTTCTCAAGGTTTCCATGAAAAACATACTCCAACACACCCATGAGTAAGCTGGTAAGTATTCTCCATTCTAGGCTGAAGAAGAAAAAAGTTTGACTCTCAAACATACTATGTCTGTGTCTACTGTTCGCACAAATGTATGTGCTAAAAGTAGTACCATTGAAGCTAATATTGACTTTGCAAATAAATATACTAAAACTATCTCTTAAGGCTTCCATAATTATATAGATGACTTTTCTAGTACATATCTAATTTTTTCAACAGATACCTGATACCCTCTCCTGCTCCATTCATATTTCATGTTCATCTGAATATAATCCCTTCACCTTAACTTTATTTTTAATACTTTCCCTTTGCTCTCATTTCTTTATGTAAAAATGTTTCTTTAAGTCACTACAAATTAGTCCTTAACCGAGTAAGGTGGATGAATTTATAAATAAACAAGCTATGAATTAATTAATTCACCATATAATTAGCCATTTTTTTCTGATTTTTCTTGGACTTGTATTACTGGAATGAAACAAGTAGTTCCTTAAATATTTATTATCTTAGAGTAATTAAAGATATCTGTTTATTTTCTTCTATTAGTTGAAAACATGAAGAATGCATGTGTCAATATAAAGGTATATACACTGTTTCTCATCACATCAAAATAGTAGCTTGTCTTTCTAAAGTAACTTTGGCTTCACCTCAAATTTATCATACATAAATTTTATGCAAAAACTTAGGTATATCATCCAAACCAGTGGCAAGGTTTGCCAGTTCATAGGTTTTTCTGACATGTACTATATATTTACTTTCAATTACTTTGTGTTAATATGGATGCACACATCTTCAGGTGCTTGATTATATTATTAATTTATGCCCAAAAATATAATAGTTCTTAGTTGGCAGTATCACACCAGTGCTATTATTGGGTGCTTATATTTCTGATAGCATTTGTAAAACTTGTTTAAAAAACTTGAAGGATTTGTAAAAGACATTTTCATTGACTTTTGTGTACTGTTAAAGTTTGTGTGAAGACAAAGATCACAATTAGACCAGTGATTACTGGCTAGAGTCCATATAAGATAATTGTAGGAATACTGTCATTCATATGCTGAAATGGGGATAGAATCTAATGTCATCTTAGAGAGAAGCACAGGCTGAGATAGCATAAAAGACAATTTATATAAAAACCATTGGCACTTGGGCAGCATATTAATATTATGCATTCTTAAAACATTTTCATAGCACAGAGTCACTTCCTACCATCTACAGTTCATGCAGATATCAAAGAAATAAATTTTAATAATACATTGATTGGTAGAGACATCTCAGGCCCCTATTATATATATTTTAAAGACAAAAAAGAATTTCATTGATATCAGTATACAAGTTGTAGGAACATGCTTGAGGTGTCACTATATCCATACTCATGCCAGCATCCATCATGCAAGCAGAACATGATGAAAATAAACATGAGATCATCAGTCCACCTAGGCTGTGGCTGTTCCCTGTAGAGTAAGAATGCAATAGATATAGGTGTGCCCAATGCAGTTTCAATAAAGTAATATATAAGCAAATTTAATTTCTGCTATAGACTATAAAAAGGAACAAAACTTTGCTTTTGAAGTATTTCTGATGACATCTTGAGTCATAGATTCCCAAATTAGAAAGCCATCAACACACTTTAAAAGCTAATCAAAACCACATACATTACTAACATTAATTCTCTCTTCATTTTCTCCCCAAAGAATTTTGTTCTTTGAACATTTTTTTCAAAAAGAACTCATTGTAGCTATTGCCTCAATATTTCATAATAAGTTCTTGTTTATAACTATTTTCCAGAAGTAGATAATTGGATTCATATTGGACTTATGCAAGCAAACCTGAGAAAAGAATGAATTAGTTTTTCATGTCATTGGGGAAGAACAAATAAAAATACCATTTTTTATATAAAGAGACTTGTCCCAAATGACAGCAAACCACAAAATAAACTGATCAACTGAACCACTTCAAATCTCCTAAAAGAAGCTCCTGTGATTACTAAATTTATATCTACTATAATAAAATTCAGACCTCTGTAAATTTAGGCTGTATGCAATAAGTCTAAAATGGACAGAGAAACCCACATTCCAAATAAAGACCAAAGTAGGGAAAAAAAAAGTTTCAATAAAGTTTCAGAAAAGTAAAGTAAACATTCCCCCCAGGACCTGCACTTTAGTTTACATTGCTGTTAAGTTGAACTCAGTGGTCTAATGGAGAGATAGATAATCAAGTATGAACCTTTTACAATATTCTAAATGAGAGCAGAAATTCAAAACAATGGCCTGATTAGAATTAGGCCCCATGCTATGAATCAAGGTGGAAGATTAATTAATTTTATTAATCAGGCTTAATCACATACATGAAGAAAGAATTAATTTTATTATAGGGTTTTCCTAGGGCATTAGTGGTGCTTGCAGGCCTATCTTCCTTTTTTATTACTCTCTGTGTATGCCCTGGTGTGCATGTGGACAGCACAGCTTAGGGAACAGCTTAGAACAGTTCTCATGTTCCTATTCTCCTGGGGTCTAACTCAGGTCATCACAGTCACCAAACAATTGATTTTACTGACTGAGCCATGCAGCCATAACTTGTGTTTCTAGTTTAATTAGGGGAGAGTGATGTGAAGGTTGAAGAAAAGATGCTCATACAGATAATCCTCAAATCCCACAGTCATGAGAAGCTGTGGGAACATTAAACTGGCATCTAGACCTTTACAGGGTTCAGGTTAAGCAAACTGCTGGCACTTACTTGCCTGCTGTGTGTTGGACCCACTTTAACAGAGTCTTCTTGGCATTTCCTTGGATCTTGGTGGTCACCTTGCGTTTGCTTGGTGGGCTGGCAGTCTCAGTGCTGACCATGCTGTCCACAGAGGAAGTACTGCTGGACAGAGATTGTAGCTGTGGTAGGTTGCTGGTCAGCTCTTCGATCTGTGAGTGTGAGCAAACAGAACACAGTTAAGATGGTCTTTGCTTCTCTTTGTTCAGTGTTTATTTCTCCAAGGAGAACGATCAATCATAGCATCCTTTATGCCCTAGAAAAAGAAATGAGTTTTTACAGGCTATGTTGGTATCTTAGTCTTTTTTAAAAACAAATGTTTTTCTAAGTCCTAATTATTTTGTGTATATGAGTGTCTTGTCTGTGTGTATATATACATGCACCATGCATATCTCTGGTGCCTGTGGAAGCCAGAGGAGGCTATCAGATCCCCTGGAACTGGAGTTACAGAAGGTTATTAGCTGCCATGTGGGTGTTGGTAAGTAAACCCCAGTCTTTTGCAAAAGCAGCCAGTGTTCTTCACCACCAAAGCATCCTTTCAGCTCCTCTTAGTCTTTGATGTACTTCATGTTGCATTGCTGGCTGTATCTCACACCCAGAAATGAATATTGACTAGCTGAGTGAATTAATTGATGCTACTGTTTGAACTGATTTCTGAGGGTTGGAAGACTTGTACCCTGTGTGGTGGTATTGAGAGGCACTGACATATTGGAAGGTGGATCCTTGAAGGAACCACTGGGGGAGCTGAATTTGAGAAGGAATGGTGAGCCTTAGGGTTAGTTCTCAGGCATGCAAGCCTAGTACCTCACTTGTCTCTATGGCTTCTTTACTCACCAAGTCACTTCTCCACCTTGTTCATGCCTCTGTCATAATGTCACCTTCCATGATGCGATAAAGCAAGGAGCTTTTCCTAAAGCTGCCATATATTGCTCAGACTTACAGTTTTCAAAACTGTGGCCTAAATAAACTCATTTTCTTCATATATTACAGAGCCCTGGTTATTTTGTTATACCAAGAGAAAAGAGATGGATGTATCTAATAAAATAAGACCTAGTGATTACTCTAGAGACATAGGTAGGTTCATTTCACCCTGCAATGTCTGATAGGATGTAGAACTGTTGCCTGTTCAGGTAAAAATAAAGTAACATTTCCCTGAGCTTCTTGTATATCCATACGTATCTCCTCTGTGAGATGTATACATTTCATATTGATTACCTCTGCTTTTCTTTGGGTGGAGGGTTCACATATGACATAGTTGATTGGAAGAAACAGAAAGTTTTTTCTTATGTGGGGGGTCACACCTCTACTGAGTCAAGGATCAACCCAAGGGTGTGGAAAAGAGGGAATTATGAACATCTGGCACCCTATCCCTCTTTGATGTCACAGTGAGCAAAAATGTAAATGTAATACAATACCTGGAAATACAGGATAATGGTCCACATCAGCCCAAGAACAATTGATGGTCGGCCATCAGCAATATCAGTAGCATTAATGTTGACTAATTTAATCTGTTTAAAAAAAAAGTGTGATAGTAATTCACTTTGGAATATTGTGACTCATTTACTATGCAATAATTAGGATGTTGTTAGGTAACAATAGTATTTGGTCATACCTATGTAATAGCACACAAAAATAATAAGGCATAATAAAAACGAGACAAATGGGCACATACATGGGTTTATGAAAATTTTAGGGGCATTTGTTGAATATATAAACTGAAAACTGTGAAGTGGATCTCAAAATTTTATTTTATTTAAAATTAAAAAACACAACATAACATCATGCAGGGACTTGCCAAAAACAGTCAAAGAGAAATGCAGTTATCCTTTATATTTAGGAGTTGACTAAAACAAACAAATAAAAAAAAGTGGTAGGTAACATTTAAAGAAACATTAACTTTGATGCTTTCTCTCAAAATAACATAAAATTTTAAGTTAGCAGTTAAAAATTCTAAAATTTGTACTAACCGGTGATCCTCTGTACATGGACTGACATGGAAAAGAAGAAAAGATAATGTGCATATGTAAACAAAACACAGCAGTGTTAAGTTGTCCAGGGGAACAAAGGGTAGACCAGTTAGACATGGTGAGGAGCCAGGACTTAGAACAAAGGAAAGCCAGGCAGCTTCCAGACAGAGAATATAAGAACTTGTGGGAGGAAAATAGAGAGCTTTCACTGAGGAAACTTCATGGAAAGGAACTAAACCTTCTGTATGTTCATGATAGCCAAATGATGAGGGCAGTTCATAGAGACTCTTTCAGTCTGACCAGAGTATATTCCTGGTACATGAAGTGGCTACTTGGAACCCATTCCCTACAGAGAAACACCTTACTCAGCCTTGATACTGAGGGGAAGGACTCAGACCTACCTCGACTGGGACCGAAATGACTCACCTCGGGATTCCTTGCCCTTCCTGGGGAATGAATGTGGGACATGGGGTGGAGGGGAGGCCGAGGGAGGAGTGGAAAGAGAGGAGGGAGGGGGAGCCGTGGTGGGTATGGAATAAAAACTTTTTAAATAAAAAATGTTAAAAACAACAATAAAAAGAAAATAGAGAGCTTTCAGAATGGAGGTTATACCCATATTGTTTCTAATTGTCCACTGGGATGTTTTCCCTACTATTTAAAGTTCCTAAGAAGTGCCATTGACTTGAGAGTTAGTCTCTAGGCATTCATAGGGTGTTGTTCATCACCCTTCCCACAAATGCTAATAAAGACAGGAAAAGGTCATCAAAGGCATCTTAGACTCTGTGATAAATAACCTACAGCCAAGTTTTCAAAGTATCACTAATGAAGTTCAGACACTATAAATTGTTTTCTTTAATAAAAATTTGTCAGTGATCGAATTGTGTTGCTATGTATGCTTGGTCAATACAATATTTAATATACAGTTGTTTCATTTATTTATTTTTTAAAGATTTGCTATTATGTATACAGGGTTCTGTTTGCATGTATGCCTACTCATCAGAAGAGGGCACCAGATCTCATTATAGATGGTTGTGAGCTACCATGAGGTTGCTGAAAATTGAACTCAGGTGTCTGGAAGAGCAGCAAGCAGCCAATGCTCTTAAACAATTGTAGCTGCTGGTTCTTGGGATTTCCAGGGCATCATGAGATCTACTGTATTATCAACTCATTAAAATGTGAGTTGGTGATGCAATGGGCACAAACTAACTTTGTTTCAAATTCCCAAGTCCTAGAAAATATTCTACTACATATTTGTGGAGTGATGAATTTATTCTGTGCATACAGATGTAAAGGAAATAATTCAAGCATCCTGGTTTCTGGAAGTTTATTGATGCCAAATTATAAAGCAGGTTTGGATATTGCTCCATGCAGACATTCAATGCTCCCACAAATTGAGATAGGACTAAATCTGAAAGAACAGCCTATCAGGAAGGAAGTGTGGCTATAAATAATACTTATCTTCTTCTAACCTAGAAGCCACTAGCAATCTGCCTGGAAATGCACTTTCAGTGTCATGCAGAAATTTTTACTCACAGTTAAAAATTACGTTATTATTTCTGTTTGAAAATTAATCAAAACTGAGAATGGCTTATAAATTACATGATGCCCAGGCAGAGGAATACTATGCAACCATAAAAAGTGAACAAGGAAATTTATATAAATAGGTTTTGAGTGATTTTTCAAAATAACTTTAAATAGAAAACCCAAGAATATCTGTAATATTCTACCTTTGTGTAAGATAAGGAAGTGTACAAAACACACCTTACTTGTGAAAAGAGATACAGAAAGGATGTTAGAAACCAGAGACTGGTCACCTGGAGGCTGGAAATAAGGGAAAGGAAAATGGGAGCATGGTGGGAGGTGCAGAAAAAACCTGCAGTATTGTTAAATTTTTACTCTTAGAACAGTGGTGTTGACTAATGTCTCCCAATAAACAGGGGACTAAAGGCAACCAGTGCTGTGTGTGTGACATAAAATGAATATAAACAGAAACAAATGAGCATTAGCCTTTTACATATAAAATGTAAATACAATTCACCTGGGCCAAAAATAAAAACAAAAGCAGAAAAGCAGGTTTTTGATCAATACTGACTGCAATATTAAACACACAAAGACATGTACAAAGATACTTCTCTTTAGTTTCTCAATATAGTCCTACTGGTGCATGGATTAGCAATTATAAAACTATTTTGCATTTTAATTAGAGTTGGAAGAAGAGAATACATTGTCAAAGAAGGCTGAAACAAACAAGCATAAAAGGCCAGAAGAAACACTTTGGTGCTGACCTAGAATCTGTGCAAGCTAGTAGTTTCCTACGCACAGACATACACTCAAACATACACACACAAAGACATGCAGACACACACACAGCGACACACATATACAAAGGAGTATATTATTCTCCTTGTATGTGCCTGTGTGTGTGTGTGTGTGTGTGTGTGTGTGTGTAGAGGGAAGAGTGAGGGAGAGAGAAGAAATCAGTATACATGCATGGATTAGAAAACACACACATTTTCTAGATCCATTTCCCAAAAGAGAATGACATTCCAGCTACCAGCACACAGATCTGGCTCATATATACCATTTACAGCTTTAAAAGAAGAAAAGCTCCTAGAAGAAATGGTCAAATTCAGACCTGTAGAAGAGAAAGTATGAGATAAACCTGAGCATATGTGGCTCTATGATACAAAAAAGAAGAATCCAGGTCTACAGGATGCAGACATCAACTGAAGGAACTCTCAACAGTCAAACCTAGAGCAAGAAAACAACACAACACAGCAACCACAATAAAATATACCTAGAAAATAAAACAAACATGTAGAGTTAATACCAAAAGAAATAAATAGTTGAATAAATAGTTCATTTCTTTTTAGAATAGTATACATATATACTATTAGAATAGTATATATACATACATACATATATATATATGCAATAAGAAGAACATAAAGTCATCAGTGGGCAAGTGGAACAATAACCATTTGAAGGCAAAGAATATTAAATTTGGAGAACTAAATAATGACCTGGTCTTAATTATCTCCCTTAAATTGTTTCTCAGTTGTAAGCAGAAAACTGGCAACATCAACACATGAAAACATCCAGATGAACTGGGATTTGAATGTCACACTTCTATGTCAATAGTATTTGTTGATTATACTCTGGTGGGTGACTAGTGTCAGATGACGGCCAGTAGACTCAAGATTTCTTATGTTACTACTTTCATTTTGCTGCTTACCTTCCTTCCTTCAAGGAACTTGAGTGCCGCACCGATGTTAGCTACAGCATGGATGCGCTTTACCCGGCGTCCTTGCTCACAAGGCTGGGGAAGGAAAGGCATGGCCAAATCAACAAGTATGCTCATTAAAAGGTTTCAAACTCCACTCCAATGTGTTCAAATATATATATATTGAAGAGACTTGAAGAGCAACCACCATGACTCCACTTCAGTGAGGCAAGCAAATGTGTTATCCCAGCAGCACTTGGGGGACACACACCAGTCTCAATAGAGGTTCAAGGTCAGAAAATCTTTAGTGTGTTTTCCTGGCTGATTTCCAAGAACCAAAGTACAACAAATTCTCATACTGTCTATTGAGACAGTCATTCCTGTATGGTAAGAAATAGTTATATAAAAAGTACTTTTGGTCACTTACCTCTCTTTTCTTTGGCTATGAGGACATGACTGTTATTATTGATCTTTCTTGATCTGAATGGCCAAAAAGTTTGAAGCAAATAAACCAAGAGTAAAACTCAAAGTATGAGAATTAAAATGCTTATCTTGTTTTTATTTGCAAGTGTCTGTTCCCCATGGTCTATGTTTATGTGATGAAATTCATTATGCATGTTGTCTGTCACATCTAGAATAACAATCCAAAGTAATTTCAACGAGGTAAATACTGTGAGCCTCTTTTTGTGTACCGGGACCACCAGCATTAATGAGGAGAAGTTGTTTTTCATCTGGTAATGTGGCCTCTTCTCTATGAGCCTAGAGCTCTAAATAATATCCCAGAAAATTCAAAACCAAGTCTTATGGTTCCACTAGGTGATAATTTTAGATTTTAATTATTAAAAATGTTTAAATAAAAGATATTTTTATGTTTTTGGTGTTGCTCTTTCTTAATAACTTATTTGTATTAATGCATATATTATATGTATTGTCTCATTATGGCTCTGTCCACAGAACATTGGTTCAGTTTATTTAATTAACCATGTTTAACCAAGACAAAGGCATCCATGACTACGACTCTACCAACTAAGAGAGACAAGACTCGTAGTACCAACATCATGCTCAATTCCACCCAAATTCATTCTTCCTGTCTTCCCACAATCTTGGCAACCATTGTAAACACAGCCCAACATTTATCTTTTTTTTTTTTTTTTTACAGAGTCAATTCATCTATATGTAGTCTCTCATCTTGGCTCCCAGTTGGACAACACAGGAGGATTGCCATGAATTCAAGGTCAGCCTAGGCTGAAGACTGAGACCATATCTTAAGAAAAAGAAAAACACTAAAATTATTTGAGCTGTTTTCTTTACTTAAAGGTTTCTCTGTAGTAGTCCCTTGAGGCCTTTCTACATACTATTTTATTGACAATATTCACCTGAACTGTTTTTTACAGGGCTCTCATTCATAGTCAGCCATGTATAGAAGGGTCTTGTCTAGATTTCTTTGATAGAAGATGGGTCCATTTCCTGCTGTAGGACTATGCTTGTGTACATTGTAAATATTTGTCACTTGTATTGGTTTAATAAAATGCTGATTGGTCAAATAGCTAGACAGGAAGTAGAGGGAGGGCAACCAGACTAGGAGAATTCTGGGAAGCAGAAGAGAAGGGCAACAGAAGACAGTGTGACATAGAGAAAGTGGGATGAGAATGCTGCACTGAGCGAAAAGATACCAAGCCATCTGGCTAAACATAAATAAAAATACTGGTTACCTTAAAGTGTGAGTTAGCAAGTAATAAGCCTGAGTCATAGACCAATAAGGTTGTAATTAATATAAACCTCAGTATGTTTATTTGGAACTAAGTGGCTGTGGGACTGCAGGGACAGCGAGTCTCTACCTCGGGGCAAAGCAAGGTCCGAAACTTCAGATTACAATTTCCAGGACATTGCTGGCTAATAAATCTCATATTTCTCAGCTTTTGTATAAGCACAATGTCTCTTGAGAATACTTCCCCTAGAATGGCTGAGTCAGGGGCAATAAAACTTTTACATTTTCCCAGAGGGTAGTGCTAGGTTCACTTTTGCAAGAATCACAAAGATAATTTTGTCAGTACAAGTCCCTTTCAACACATGATTTGACAGATGGTTTTTCCATTTTTTTCATTCAACATATGTTCTGTTCCCACTCCAGTGCTCATCTGCATATTCCTGACCAGCCAGCATTGGCATAAATATCTCTCCCTCTGACCTGTAAATTTCTTTTGTCAAATTCTTTTCTACATCTCCTATATTCCTTTGACTTGTTGCTATTTTATTGTTTATGTATTCTTGCTCCAATCCTCTTTCAAGGCTCTTACAGTATAAGTTCTTACCCTGTCTTAGATTCTTAATGTCTGTCTTAGCTGACCAGCTTCTCTTGTCACTTCATTTTATTTTTATTTATATGACTTTATTTTAATTTTAATCAAGTTAAATGAAGAAAAGTTTTACATCCAGAACTTTTTGTCGTGTATTATTTTTTAAACTCTATTTTCTAAACAATATGCAATTACCTTCTCTACCATTAGGTCCTGAAAGCATTCAGATATAAACTGTGCATGTTTAGGATCTAAAAAACAATTTCATCTTTTTAATTTAAGTATTTCTTCTATTTATTGAATAATCCCCTGCTTTCTCCTGTATCTGGCATGGACCTCTAAGTTATATTGTAAAGTTCTATTATGCTTTCTATGTCTTAACTCTATTCAATTTATCAATACTAATTATCCATATCAACACCACACATTTGAAACCTACCTAAAAATATGGAGTCAGCAAATATCTCCTTTTTGTCTTTCTTCTTCAGAGGTACACCAGCTCAGTGAAGAAGAGATAAACATCTAATTTTCTCTTGACTCATATTTGCATCTGATTTTCATACAATAATTGATTCTAGCTTGTAGCTAGTCTTGCCACTAGGCTGTACGCTCTTTAGGGATGCCAGCCGTACTTTACTCATCTGTGTTTCTCTAGAGGCATAGGCAGTGTCATATTCAGAATCCAGATTTAAGAAATGTTAGCTTGTCTGCAGGCAATGTACACAGCAGAATGGAGGTCTGCTCAGTGTCTAACAATCCAGGGCTGAACCTGAGGGGCTATTGCTGCTTGAACTTTCCCAAGTATCTAGTGGTCATATCTGAGTAGATTATCAGGCTCCCAAGTCCTAAAGAGTCTTCCAAAAAATATGCTTCCATGTCAACAAAACAGACTTGAAGAGGCTTCTCCAAGGTTGTTGCTATGTGTCCATGGTGCCACTATTGGTTTATGGTTTGTTTTGTTTATTGTTTTGTTTTGTTTTTTGGTTTCCCACATGGCAAATGCTCACATTCTTTAAATGTCTCACAGTTGATACACAACTAAACAGAAGAATCTAAGAAGAATAATTTAACATATTTAAAACTTCCTTAAATAAAATCAAAGCCAAGGGAGTCACAGCAGGTCATTAAAAGAGATTAGACTATGGAGACCTCACCTTGAGATGCTGGCAATAAAGAGTGTGCTAAGCCATTTGGCTGCATTTCCTGAATGCTTATCAGATCCAGAAGCCTGGGCTGCACCACTGTGATGGTCAGGACAGGGCTCGATACAGAGCTCCCCGCACCTTGGGATAATTATAGAATTCCCGACAGTGCTGACTCTCCTAAGGACAATGCTTTGTTCACATTCTTGCTTTGAAAGGTTCTGTGGAAATGCCTAGGGCCTCATTCCTTTGCAGGATGTTCAGCATCTCCACAGGATTCTGGACCACAGCACACTCATGTCCAAAACTGAAACTGCACATTTAAAATCTCAAAGTAACTTCACTGTATGAGATTGGGAATTTTAAAGGGCTTAATATCAACAAATAATAAAAAGGTCAGATTAGAAGATGCCCTTACTTCCCTCTCTGCCAACTGAAGCTATAAAAACATTTGGTATCTTTATGATCCTGAAGTATTAACTATACATAAATGAGTAGGACATTTAAACAGAAGAATATTTTATCAAACACTTACTACTCCTTTTCTAGAATAATTTAATCCTGAATTTAAATGCCTATCAAAAATTTGATAGATGAAAGGTTAAATACAAGGGCAGAGTTATATTTGACACTTAGTGTTGTGATCATGTTGTGATCTGATATGATATTAGCTTTACCCTGGGTGACTGACTGATGGCTATAGACTAGTGGCCTCGTGCCCCGTGTGGTGGGAGGTGAGATGAGAGGCAATGATGGGCTGTGACAGGGCAGAACACTTAGGCAGGGTCTATGTAGAAAGATTTTATTATTTTTTAAAAAAAGAAGAGATAAATAAAGAGAGGGGGGAGAAAAAGAGAGAAGGGAGGGCGGGAAAGGAGTTGAGAGCATGCTCCCAAGAGAGAAGAAACAAAAGAGTCAGGAGGTGGGAATTTTTAAATGGAACTTGTCAGAATTTAGGGCAGGGCATGGCTTCGGAGGCTAGAATAGAATTCTAACATTCAGAATGACAAGCATACTTTTTCAATACTGATATGAAGGCTCCCTCACTCTTGAGGTAAATTCAGAAGGATTTGAGTTGGGAAATCAAGGAAATATGCTTTCAGTTTGATATTCTCACATGCTAGTACTTCTCCAGTTTATTTATTTCATTTATGCACTCACATGCTCTGAACTGGCTGTTCACCTGTGATCTATTGAGCCCATTCCACAGGGCAGTATAGACGAGCATTCGGGTGTGTGTGGTTGATTGAGGAGGCATTCTCAGGTAGCTAAGGAAGAAGAATGGCTTGGGAGGGAGGCTGGAAAGCAGGAGAACCAATCAAAACTGTGCTACTGTACCTGTCTTTGGGGACAACTGGAGCTAGGTCCCACTGTGTCTACTGGAATGCTTCTGAGACCTCTGCGCAAGCTTCAAAAATGTACTTCTTACAATTTTAAGGATCAAGCAACCATTCCTGGATTCCTATCTTACATAAAATTCCTGAGGGCTTTATTGCAACCTAAGGTCTCTTACAGTTCAGATTGACAAATCACCTTTGTGGCTCTGATCAAGCCTGAGGCAGCAATCTAGAGCACTATTGTCATAGAATACACAGAGATGTCTCCCATCATCCAAACCGAAATCAAAGGTGACCCAGAATGATGGATGCCTGTCCACAGGCATCTTCTCCCCTAGAGAAAACAACTAGAGTGATTTGCACAGAATTCTCACTAACTTGTATTCTTGAACAAACTTACAATGTAATGTGTTCAGAGGGAAAAGTGAAAACTTGACAATCTCTGTTGCAATGATTGTAAAGATATAAGAGATAAAGCAGAGGGATCCCAGGCCCTTGGGACACTGGAAGGAATAGGACACTGCTTGTTCTGGATTCAGTCTATTCTGTCCCAGAAGAGACAGAACCCAAGGTTCTGCTACTCTGTACCTCTTACCACTGCTTGTTTTGTTGGTTGTCCCATTCTGATTTTTCTAGAATAAACTCTGGAGCCAACACAAAAACAGAGCCCTTTCAGAACACCTAGATTTTACAATAACCCAAGGAGAGAAAGTTTCAGGGAGATTTGAGCCTTCCCCCTTTGGAAGATATTGGAGTAGTTCAAATGCCTAGATGATGGTTCCTGCCCACTCACCTTTAGGTGTCAAGTGTAGAGCTTAGATTTTGCCTCTGCAAAGGACAACCTTAATCTGAAGTGTGACAGATACTAGAAATTTTGGTGTTCTCTGCATTATCTGTGAGAGAATTGTCAACTTATCAGAACAAAATAGGGCCTAAATCAGCACCCTTGTCTACCAGGTAGACATCACTAGCGGTGTGCAGTGTCAGATATCCATGTAGCAGTCTCAGCTGCCCCTAGACTCTGAGCCTCAGGATCACTTGAACATGAGCTAAAGGTCAGTCTGGTCAATGGCCTGAGGCCTTATTGTACCCCTCCATCCCAGAAGCCATGTTTACTGACATTTATTCTGACTCACAAGAACAAGGTTTTAGCAAAAAGATTCTAATAAAAGAAAAGAAAGTATTGTCAGTTCCAGATTTCATATCTAGGATGTGACAGGTCATTTTGAAATTGTTTTCTGAATCCCGCTTTTCCACTATAGCAAGTACTTATTTACAAATACTTTATGTCTCCAAGCTACTTAGTGTTACACTCTGATATGGAAAAATTCCTATTTTATGTATTTTAGTATTCAATCATGTAATGAAAATATACTTCACTGCTCACTGTCATTGTTGTTTACCCTCTGTTGGTTTTGTGGGATGTAAAAATCCTTCTCTGTTCTTGTTACAAGAGATTGATAGAGGATGTCAGCAAGAACATGGCAGTTGCCATATTGCTCTCAAACTTCATTTCCAGCAGACAGCTATATAAACACTAGGAGACAACCCAACAGTTCTTTTGAATAGGGAACAGATGCAGTTATGGTTAGTGTTGTCAATTTGATACAAGCTAGAGTCATCTGGGAAGAGGGAACTTCCATCAGATTGGCCTGAAGGGTCTGTGGGGCATATTCTTGATTAATGATTGCTATGGGAAGACCCAGCTCACTGTCAGGAGATCCTGGGCTGTACAGGAAAGCAAGCTGAGCAAGCTGTGGAAAGCAGGCCAGTAAGCAACATCCCTCCATGGCCTCTGCTTCTGTTCCTGCCTCTCAGTTCCTGCCCTACTTTCCAACCCTGACTTCCCTTCAGTGATGGACTTGACCTGAGAGTTTAAAGATCAAATTGACTCTTTCCTCCCCTAAGCGGTTTTGATCAGAGCTCTAGAAAGCAAAGGAGACCAAACATAAAGTGAAGTAGTTATTGGTTTGCAATTTATAACCCAGGTGATTGTCCCAGACACTTTCTCGATGCATTGTGCACCACATTAGGGCACTGGTGGCTTCTTCCCTTTTACACATTGCCACCATGCAGTCAAGGTGCTTTCTGTTCAAAAGAACGAGAGTCTAAGGTACTCTTCATTTCCTAAGCGGGAGAGTGGCCAGTACTTCTGGGGTATTAATAATTACTAAGGAAGAAGTTTCTCTCCTATGGTTAGTATCCTTTTGGCACACAATTCTGTCATTCCAGATGGACATGACTGAGAAGGTATGGTCAGAAAAGATCTTTACCAATTTCTGCCCAGACAGGACCTCCAACAGCGCAAGCAGCTTGACACCATCTTTCATATCTTCGAAAAGGTCATCCACCACCATGGGGGGCTTCCGCTGCAAAACAAAATGGCACTCAATGGGGTGAACTTCATATATACTTTATCATCCATCCATCCATTTATTAGTTATTTGTGTTATTTTATGCTAGGCATAAAATATAATAACATATGCCTAGCATAAAATATAGTGTTAGTTATTTGTGTTATTTTATACTAGGCATATGCTCTTCCATTAAACTATACTCCAGACCCCTTGATTAACCTTTTATGTAATTACCAGCTGCATATTGAAAGTTTCAAGAAGAAATTTAGACTGATGTAAATAAAACTAGATAGCTTAAAACCTCATTGTATCCTATTGCTGAACTCAGAAAAGTCAAGTTGACATCCTCATAGACCCTTCACCCATACTGATTAGTATTCATGGTACTGGACAGTAGTGTGCATGCTACCAGAGATGAAAATTAAACACCAACCCAGCTACAAACCCTAGGATTTACAATGGTGCCCTGCCTACAAGATGCACTGTTGTAATAGTGGCATGACATTTGTGGTAGTAACCAATCCTTGACTAGAATGAAGGCTCACTCCATGAGATGGGACCCATGCCTGACACTGACCAGGTAACTAAGGACCTGCAACAAGATAGACCATGGATCTATGAGAAAGCAAAATACTACTGCTCTGCTAAAGGATCATAGCAATAAAATGATTTCTAATGCTATTCTGCTATACTCATAAATCAGTATCATGTTCTGCCATTCATCATCAGAGAAGCTTCTTCCTGCAGCAGATGGGAATAAATACTGAAATCTGCAACTAGACAATGGGCAGAGAATGAGAGATCTTCTTACACTCAGATCTAAATAGGATGTTTCTATCATATCCCTCCCCTTAGAACTCAGAGAACTCTGAAGCAGAGGAGGCAAAGAGATTGTAAGAGTCAGTTGGGATAGAAGAAATTAAGGCCTGCTAGACACAACAGGACAGATAATCATATGCACTAATGGTGTGTTTGGCAGCACACACAGAGGATGCACAGGTCTGAGGCAGATGAGGTCCTGAAGCTGAAAGGGGACAGATACATAAGTCCCCATCCCTAACCCAGAAGCTACCTGTAATTGATAACTGCTCACATAGGAAAATTAGTTTTCTTCAATAGAGTATCACTGGGAATGGTCAACACTAAACAACTCAGTGCTATTTGTGGAGGATTCTTTTTGTCTCATGCCCCCTCCCATTTAGGCCTTTTCCTTGCAATTTTGTTTTTATGTGTTTTCTGTGAGTGAATATATGTGTGTCTCAGGAGCTGTATGTATTTCTTATGCTTTTTCTGAGGCTCTCTTTCCCCCTGTTTGTTTTGTCCTATTCTGGTCTGTTTATTTTATTATTATATTATTAATTATATGTTTGTATTCTAATGAGAAAGAAAGGGTGTGGATTTGGATGAGTGGGGAAGCATAGAGAATATGGATGGAGTTGGGGAAGAGGAAACTGTAATCAGAATATTTTATATTTAATGCTTAGGCTTTAATTTATAAGCCAGATCCTTTCTAGAAAGAGGGTTTTTAACAAATATAAGGGAGCAAAGAGGACACTGTCAACTAAAAAGTAACAGAGGTTATAGCAGAACCCCACAAAACAGCAGGGGCTGTGCCAGACCAAAAGGATCAATGTCACTTCACAATGAACAAGGGACCTCATGGGACTCAAGGAACCCTGGCCTTTGGAAAACATTACTCCCGAGGCTACACACAGGGTACTCCTGATGTGTGCAGCAGGCTGTGTTGTGATTCAGAGAATAGTACACCCAAAACACCTTTCTCTCAGAGAAGCCGGAATCAGAAGGCCCTACTCACAGCAGTACACACAGTTACTGAACCAAACCCCTCTCCACTCCTGTATGCAAATGGAAAAGGCCAGTTCAAATCCCAGACATCTTTAATGTTATCATGAACATGAATGATGTTATCATGAACATGAATGAGTGTCGGTGAGATGCTGCGTAGGCTGGAGTAGTAGGTTAGAATGTAGAAATTTAATGTTGATGGCCCATAGAGAGGGATGTGCTCACCACTGAGTCCCAGGAGTCCAGAGTTCAAGCTCCATGGCTTCCTGACTTCTCATGAAGAAGTCTTATTAAAGGCCTAATGCCTCACTTTCAACTGTCTTTCTCTCTCTTTGTTCCTTTTTAAAAATGTGTTCTATGTAGAGATACAGAGACGCACACTGTTCCACTGAGGTCCACTTTCTTCTCCACCCGCTGATGAGAAGCATTTATATTTCTCTCACTGACTGCATGAATTATGGAGGCTGAATGTTATAGTTCTAATTTTAAATGTATTTCTCTTTCTTTTTGAAATGAACAGCTGAACACATTTGGTCTTCATGCTGTGAAATACATGTTCAAAAATAACAGCATTTGTGTCTCCAATCACTCCTTGTCAGATCCCACCATTCACACGGCTTCTTAATTATACAGCAAAAATTTAATATCAGCTTTACCTCCCAAGCACATAAGTCAAATTACTCAGAATAAAAAGGCATTATAATAAAAACCTATGTGATATCAAGCAAATTGTTGCATTACCCATTTATTACCATTATAAATAGAATGCAGGTATCACTCAAAGTACAAACTTGTATCTTAATAACCTAAATTAAGAAAAACAATAAGAAAAAGTTCATAAATATATGACAAATTTAGTGAGAAAATACAAATGAGGTTTTACCTGGATACCTAAGTAAAACTAAAGGAAATTGGAAATTCCCACAAAATAATAAACATTACAAGAACTTTGGTGCCAAAGTTACAATATTGCATGTGTGATCATATGCATGAATCATAACATGCATAAGTGATAGCATACCTGATGCTAAAATGCATGTATGATAACATGCATTGATGATAGCACACATGTGATATCATGCCTGGGCGATAAATAACATGCCTGGATGGTAACATACATGAGTGCTAACATGCCTGACTGATAACACACATAGATGAAAACATGCATAGATGGTAACATGCATGGACACACAAGCTGACATTAAACACACACACATCTCTGTCTGTCTTTGGAGTGCAGTGCTCCATGGTGCATCTGGAGCTGGCCTTCAGAATAACCAGTAGTGACTGCTGGACAGGTCCTGAGCCTGCTGGACAGGTCTCTGCCTGGTGTTGCTGATGCCATTCTCCTCTTGACCCATTCCTCTAAGATCTGCCAACCTGAATCACAGCTTTCCTCCTTCCTCTCTTTTATCTCTACCTCCTTCTTTCTTACCCTTCGTTCTCTTCATCTTTTCCTTTCTATTTCCCCCCTTTCCTTCTCCTTGTCTATCTTTCTCTTCTCTCCTTTCCTTCTTAGCTATGGCCAAACTCCATTGGGTATCTCAATTTTCACAAAATTGTCTGCAGAGATTTGATTCTTGAATCCTCTCTTCCTTTCAGGGGTGAGCTCCCTTCTTCCTGTCGAAAACACAGCAGACACTTTATATGTGTTTCTGGCTGCCTGTTTAGCTGACTCAGTGAATGAGGGTAAATATTGTATGAAATAAACAAAACGTATTTATGTATCAAAATTACTTCCAGAATAAAAAAAAAAAAACTCCATTTTGTATCAAGTATCATTTACACATAGCATGTGATAACTTGGATGACCACCGCACATTTATTTTTCAGGAGACAATCAGATTTGAAATCTTTTAGCTGAAGTATCTCTGAGGTTACACAGACAAATATAGCATCAATATGACTTATTTGTCCAGATTTGGATCATAGGGTTAGAAGCCAAAAGGCAGAAATGAGGACAAATGATTGGAGCCTGATGTAACAGAAAGAAAGACTGTGGTTTGTTTCCACTGCTTTTCAAGAACTGATAGAATCGTGACCACAATTATGCTAAGCTGTCTTTTTTTGTAGAATATTTAGAAATCTTATTCATCACAGTCCCCTTTGGTCTGAGCGATCCATATTTAGTGGAAACAGAACATTTTTCTGCCAAGTCAGAGTAGTTCAAAAATGGACTTCTTTTTGCACCAAAACCAAAGTGCTTTACTTTTGGGCCATTCTTTCTAGAAGCTTCCTCAAAGGTCTATGTCCTATGATATAAATCAGAAAGGATTGCCTGCCCTGTAATATTTCCAGAAACTCAGAGATCTGGCATTTCCTGGCAAGTCCCTGGGTAGGCATTCACTCAAAAGGGTGAGCCAGGGTGTGGTTCCCTATTTCTACCTCCTGTCTGTCTTTGTTTTTAACACAGTAGAGATGCTTTGTAACAAGAACCACTGTCTTCCTTTTAGGACTACAAGAAGATCAAATGTCTCCCCCCTTTCTAAAAATATTTCTTTTTATTTGTACAATTATATGTGCCAAGGGAGTTGTATGTCTAGTGTGAGTGTGGGAATGTGTGACGGGTTTGTGTGTGTGGTGTTTATGTATGTATAACTATGCTCTCTCTCTCTGTGTGTGTGTGTGTGTGTGTGTGTGTGTGTGTGTGTGTGTGTGTGTGTGTGTGTGTAGCTTGTATTTCCTTACTAGTCTGTAGGCACCGGCACATATTAAGTTCTTACTCACTATTTGCTTTGTAAAGCTTTCTATGACAGAATGGCGACATTTGCTATTTCAAATTAATTTTATGTCCTGAAAAGAATTTTCGGGTGGGAGAAAATAAAAGACTAGTTAAAGAAAAAAATATTAGAAATAATCATTTCTGGGCTGGAGAGATGGCTCAGCCCAACCAAAAATATAGAAATAATCATTTCCATGGCATGAAAATTAAAAAAAAAACTTTCACACTTAAAAATTATGTTTTTTGAATGAAATTTTCATTTTTTAAAATGAAACATCTTGGTGCATAAAGGAAATACTATAAAATAGTCATAAAGATTGTATATACATATGCTTCCCAATGTTTAGTGTCTACAACTTAGGTGGTTATGCACTTAAACCTTATAGATCATTGAATAAGAAAGAGAGTGGAGTATAATGGAGAAAGAAGAATGTATAGAATACTTTTGGACATCCAAATATGCTTAGAACTGTAATATGGACTTTACATTTATTTTATTTCTTATTTACAAGCACAGAATCTGAGGTTCAGCAAGACCAAGTCACTGGCCAATATCACATGTGCTGAGAAACCGGGACTAGAGCCCGGGATCATCATTAGCGGAGCCACCTCGTGAGACAGCAAGCTTAGTAGAGGGAGAAGGTATTAGCATTCATTTTTCAGAATACATGAACTTATAACAATGACTTATTTAATATAAGAAAAATATTTACTGATGAGCTGAAGTACAAGTTAACTCAGCTAGAAACAATGACTTTATTAACTACACCCACTGTTTCATGTGGATTTGAGAAAGACTGGACTGTAGCAATAGGAACACTGTGTGATATTTACTAATTGGCATAGGTATAAGTCAGTCTGGCTCACAGCATGTTCCCAAATAACCATGTTTGTGCCGTAGTCCATCCTGAGCACTTCACATTCTCTCCTTTAGTACAGACGATGGCTGATGCAACACCAGACTCATGCTGAAGAGGTTGCAAAGCTACTCTAGCCTATGTTCTTCTCATAGTGGGTAAGTCTGTGTGCTGAGTCCTCAAGGTTATTCTCAGGAATTTTGGCTCATAGAACACTGGGAAGCTACTCAATTCATGGCAACAGAGGACACTTTATTTCAACAAAAAGAATGTGAATTCAATCATTGCAGGATAGAGGAACCTGGAGTAAAGTACAAGGGAAGAGACAAGCTTCCAAAAAGAGTTATTGGTCTCCAAGAGCAGTCTTCCGGACATGCACATGCACATCATTATTTAACAATGACCTGTGACAACACATGTGAGTATTGACAGCCTAGAAAAGCTACCCAACTGTCCAGGATCTTTTATGGGACTCTGCATGCACCAGTGAGTGTGTATAGCTACTCAAACATGCCATAGCATTTTGTGGCATAAAATACCTGGTGAACTTTTTTCCATGGAGAACAAAGCCCTTAGTAGATGAGTAGATAAGCAAACAAAATGATGGTAAGTGGGCACTTGGGTTGGTCCTGGAAAGTGCACGACTCTTTTTGAACTCTTTAGATTGCAAAAGAAACTAAATCCTTAATGCTGCAAATCTACTTTAACACTGTGTGACACTGAGTGGCTCATCCCCTAAAACACTGGCAACACAATAATACCACATGATACAGCAATCCTGTTGTTGGGTTTATACTGGAAGAACTGAGAGCAGAATGATCAAGATACATTAGTAGTACTCCCAGTTCATGGCAGCTATTCTCAATAGCGGCTAGAAGACTGAAACAACAACCAGTCTGCTGACAGATAAATAGATTTACAGAATGTGCTGTGTACCAATATGAACTCTTACTCAGTGGAAGCAGATGGAGGGATTCTACTACCTTCTGCAAAGTGGAGAAACCTTAAGGATATTGTGCTCTGTGAAATAAGCCAGTTACCAAATTACAAATACTTCATCACTCTGCTTTTGTGGGGAATCAAGTGTAGTCAAATGGTTCTCTCCCACCCACCAGTTCTTGAATAACTGACTTACAAATTAACTTATTTATAAATTACTTATAAAGGCTTGACCATTAGCTAAGGTTTGTTACTACCTAACTTTTATACTTTAAGTTAACCTATTTTTCTATTTATGTTTAACTACATGGCTTGGTACCTTTTCTCAGTAAGTCATTCTCATATTGCTTCCTCTGGGTCTGTCTGGAGACTTCTGACTCTACCCTCCTTTTCTCAGAATTCTCCTAATCTGGTCACTTCACCTATACTTCTTACCTGGCTACTGGCTAATCAGCATTTTATTAAGCTAATCTGAGTGACAAGTCTTTACATTGTACAAGAGCATTATCCCACAGCAATCAAGAGTAGTCAAAACTACTATAAAGGAACATGTATTTTTTTTTAGGTTATGAGTATTTTAGCATAGTTAAATGTTTAATAATTAAACTCCTATAAAAACACAGCCACTAACCACATACAGTCCCAATTTACAGAAATCACTTACTCAAATTTTATTATCCATTGGGAGAGAGAAATGTCAGGAACATAAATTATCATACCCAGATAACGCTTCAAGTCTAACTGAGAGATAGGCATGTAAGCATGTTTTAGCAAGTAAACAGAATTCATTTTTGAAGATTTGCCTAAAAGAAAATGTTATTGAAAGGATCCCAGATGTTTCAGTCTAACAAGAAAATGCTGGATGGGTGTTCTGTAGGCTTACTTTGCCCCAGCCCTTCACAGAATAAAAAAAAAAAAAAAAAGACTTGTCTTCAAGACAAGTCATAGTGGCTTCTGGGATACAGTGTGCTGAGGGATTGTGTTGTACACTGTTTATAACAGGTGTCATTTCTGTGTCGCTGCTTTGGCCATGCTGTGCTGCTTTGATCAGGTTATTGATTAGTGTGGTGATGTTATATATTTAATAAAACCAGTCTGGATTATCAGAGAACAGATCCACCCACAGTCAAGCCAGGAGGGTCAGAGAGTGGCAACTCTAATCCCAACAGGAGAAAGACCAGGAGTAGTAACCTACATTCTTAATCCCATAATTCAAGAGACAGAGATCTTTCTGTGTTTCTGTGAGTTCAAGGCTAACTACTAAATAGTAGTAGCTCACACCTTTAATCTTAATCTGGATTGAAGCAATTGGGCAAAGAAGGTGCTTAAGGCAGGCTTAGAAAACCAGATTCATTCTGTAGAAGCAACAAGGAGTAGGTTGAGAAAGCTGGAAGATAGCTGGGTAAGATTTGACTGTGGTCTGTTTCCTCTCTCTCATATTCCAGCTTTTCCTCAATGTCTAGCTCTGAGTTTTATTTAATAAAATCAGAATTTGTGCAACTGATTAGAGATAGCATGGTTTGGATAAGGACCATTTTTCCCCCTTGAAATTGAGGAGACACGGAATGCTATACATGTGTCTAGGTGATGAATACATGTTCTATGATTAGTATTAGTGATTGTTAGAAATTTAGCAACATCAGTGAAGCTGGACTAGAAAATGTCTAAGGGGGAGGTCATGTCACAGATGGCCACTTTCTTTATGTAGGACACATACTTTTAACAGAACTAAGAGTTGTTAAGCATGACCCAACACCATGGGCTTCTGCACAGGGTGTTGGAAGGTGCTGAGAAAAGGGATGAGTCTGCTCTTATTCTACGTACCTCTGAGCCCTCCATGTATAAGATAGCTTCTCATTGGCAGAAAGAGGCAAACTACTCCCTATGACTTATATATGGCTCGGTAAGGAGATAGCTAAGGCAGAGGATAGAGGACAAGCTTTCCATCTTAGATCCAGCACAGGAGGCCCTCATTACCTGATGGTTATCTGCAGGCTGGGGCCAACACATAAAAACAACAGGAACAGAGAAATGAACAGAAAAGGAAGAGCAGATGACCAGCAGATGTCCCAGTGAGTTATCCCTGGAAAGGTTGGCCAAGAGCCTACAACCTAAAGTGTATCAAAGTACCAAGCTAGTCTTCCAACAGATTGATCAAGACCATGATGATGCCCACAGGCAGCATCTAACTAGAATTAATGTAACATCTAAAAGAGTTTGCCATGTCATTCAGAAAATAAAAGATGTTCCCAACAGCTCCACAAACAAGGTAATTCAAACATTTTGTGTGTATCTATTTCTCATTTCGTGTTCTTATGGAAGTGCTCCTGATACTATTTTCCATCATTCTTTGGCAGAGGTGGGGAAATACTTTCATCCCATTTTATTTCCTCTAATGGAGAGCATGACCATTTCCACTTCCTTGATTATTCAATTCAACATCAAATAAAGGTGCCAAAGACAATATCCCCTTCAGCTGGCCCAGCTGCAAGTGTGCCAGAGAAAGCTCTGCCAGTAATGCTTATTTTGTACAATAAAATGTTTTCTACCCTGCAGCACTGAGCTAGCAATGCCCTCATTCATTTCTTCTACATAGTATATATGCGGTTGTATTTGACACTTCTCTATTTCTAATACCCAGTTGCTAATCTATCCCCAAATCAGTGTCTTTATTTTCAAAATTCATCCAGAATCCAGTCACCTTCAGCTACCAATGCTGCTGACAGAAATTATTTTTCTGTTTTGCTTATGGTTTCATTTGCAGACCCTGGAATATCACTTAGGCTGTCAAACAACATTTCAAAATACATGTCAATATGTAAATATGACATAGTTAGAAGGAAGAAACTATGACAACCTTTATCAAAATATTTATTAACCTCTATTAACCTTGTGAGCTCTAAACTCACATTATCCATGCTCTAACATTTCTTAAGCTAATGAATGTGATGAATTTAAATGAGGCTCCTTTTGTGACCATTTAATTGCACATTTGGAAATAGCTAATTTTCAACTCACCTCCCCTGGATTTATTAAGGTTTAATTAACAGCTAAAATTGAATATATTTATAGTGTATGAAGTAATGTTTTGATTTGTGTGTACACTGGGAAAATGTTAAAAGCAAGCTATTTAACATATTTATGATCTCACATAGGTACTATAGCTTTAAGAAAACAAGTAAGAATGGGGTGGATTTGGGCACTATATAGATCCCTTTGCTTTATCAGCTTTTTGCATTGGTTAATTAATAGGTCAACCAGAGTGTATGCAAAGAAATGGATGGGTCATTTTGTTATACTATATGTATATTTCTACTTTTGTTTAGAATATTATGTTTATGACACTAAAATTGTAATATATAATTATATATTATATATACAATTACATAATTGTAATATATAAATTTAAAAATATTAAATTTATTTAATTAATATAAAGTTATTTCCAAATGTGCAATTAAATGGTCACAATGTAAAATATATTTATATTTTTAAATTTATATAAATTAATAGTCAGATATAATAACCAAAATTGTAGTCATATTAGTTAGGCTTTTATATATACAAAAATAAATTTTAATTAAATAATTTTTAAACACTTCAAAGACCCACAAAATAGGACATTTAAAATACTTTAAAACACAGACTTTCTGGGCAATGAGACATGTCTTCTCCTAGCAGCACCAATCTACTTTATAAAGATTATAGGCAGAAACAACAACAACAATAGCAAATTACTCCATATAGAGTTTATCTTCTTTGTGGTAAAAGTTATCCACTATGCAAAACTATACTTGCCTTGACAACTTGACAGTATGCCTTATAAACTAGACATGCACGATTCATAAAACTTGGCCAAAACAAGTCAAGATAGTTCTTCAGGTTTCTAAACTCCAAAAGCAAAACAAAACAAAAACAAAAACAAAGAAAAAGAGAAAGGAAGAAAGAAAAAATACTGCCAGACATTTAAATAAACATTTAAATAAATAAGACAGACAAAAATGCAACTGACAAACTATGCCAAATGGGCAAAGCAGTCCTTCAAATTTCCTACCTCACTAAAAAACATGCCAGAGACTCTGGGCCTATAGGCTAAAGATAGATGGGGTAGCTGTCGTCTCTGTCATTTCTAAAGTTTAAAAGTTGCTTCCAATATACTTCTAGTTTACCCAGTTGATATTATCCTTCTGTGGTCTTTGATAAAGTTAAAGATCAGATAGTTATAATTATAGTTTTTACTTAGTTATAACAAAACATAAATTAGATATAAAACTTTAGACTCACAAAGATAAATAATAAAGTATTTTCTATAATTTGCTAAATACACATAAACTAAATATTATAACTATAATTTTGCTTTATAGTTGTTTTGTTATATGTAATTTTACTATGTTAAAATTGAAACCTTCCTTTTTGATTAGACAGAAAAGGGCAAGTGATGTGGGATGCAATTCTGTATGCTGTGAATTATTATTGGCTAATAAAGAAACTGCTTTGGCCTATGGCAAAGCAGCTTATAGCCATGTAGGAAATTCAACTATAAATAAAGGGGAAGGAGGACGGAGTCAGACAGAGACACTGTGAGCTGCTGCCCAAGGAAGCAAGATATAATGAAACACAGGTAAGCCACAAGCCACATGGCAAGACATAGATTAATAAAAATGGGTTGAATTAAGATACAAGAACTAGCTTGTAATTAATATAAGCCTTTCTGTGATTATCAGGACTAAGTAGCTGCAATTGGTCTGGACCTCTGAGCTTGACCAGGTCAGAAACGGGGTTCTGGGAGATAATTAAGACAAGATCATTGAGGGAGAAGCTGTTTGAGGAGACTAATGAGCATTCTTAAAACATGAGACACCAGAGTTCATACTCTGCCGAATGAAAACAGAAAGTATAATAGCCCCCTAAACCAGGAAGACCAAGTCTCCAGTACCTTCATCCTTGACCTCAGGCTTCTTGAGATTCAGAACTGGGTAGTAACTGTAGCCATGCTGCCTTTCGTGTTTTGTTACTGCAGCTAATTTTACCTACAACACCCATGTTTAGGAGTTATGGGACCAAGCCCCAGCTTTGTCATATGCAAGATTACCAAACTTATTAACTCTAAGCTTCAAGTTCTTGGCTTTTAAATTAATGAAAATAATATACTTGGTTGTTGTGAGAATTAAATAAGATAAAATATAAATGGGCTGAGGCTCCATAGTTGGCATATGTGTGTTAAGCACATAGCATCACTACAATATAAAATTAGACTTCGTAATTCATGCTAAGAGGCTAAGGACAAATCTGCAACCTGGGCCTGAACACTTATCCCTGGAAATCACAATCAGTGTAATGATGATGAAAAACACCACTTCCTTTAATTAACAGAAATTATAAATAGAATGGTATAGATTTCTTATCAATAAAAAGAAGATTATACTTTTTTCACCTATAAAAGAAATCTCATCTCAGAAAGAAATAATCACCTTCATGAAACTACCCACTGGTTTATCTAAGACTATATTGTATGTTATTTAATATTTGTGATTTCCAGTGACTTGGATAATTACAGACACATAGAGTCCAAAACAAACACAAGAAATGTATAATTATGTACAGAAATTTAAAAATTATATAGCTATGTACTAAAATGGCATAAAATTATTATACATAGAAAATTCTCAGCTTTCTCCTCTACTTCATTAAGATATATGGGCTAATAAAATTGTATTTTCAAAAGCCATATTGTATACTTATCTACATGCCATCTCTTTATAAATGCTGTCATAATATCTATAAAAAATTGTCACAGCAGAATGGAATGCCTTTCATCAATGAAAGAGTTGATTATTTAATTACAAGTCATTTACAGAGCTGCAAATGAGGAGAGATGTCAAAAAAAGCAAATGAAATATTCTCATTAAAAACCCTAGGACAGGGGAACTCAGCACATAAAGTGTTTGCCTCATGAGTATGGGGATCTGAATTCAGTCCCTAGCAGGCAGATAAAAATCCAGACTCAACAGAGTAAAGCTTAAACAGAGATGGGGGCCTTCCCCTGGGACTCACAGGATACCCAAAAGTAAAATAAAGCTTAGGTCTTTCAAATGGTTTGAGTCAGTGAATTCTGGATTCAGTGAGAGATCCCATCTGAAAAATAACAGGGAGAGTGATTGATGATGCCCATATCAGCTCTTGGCCTTCACTTGAGCATTCATGTGTACATAAACACACACACACACACACACACACACACACACACACACACACACACACCTCCCCAAATTAACCTCTATGAGCAGCTCTCAGTATGTCCCCATGGACCCAAAACTGAATGACCTCAGACAGAACAGAAATACACCAACATTTTTGTATCTCAACTCTGCATCTCACCCCATATACCTGCCAAGATCTGTTATCAAAGATGATTTTGAATATAGTCAATTTCGTAAGGTGAAATAGATATATTTGAGGAAATAGATATATTCCTTAAAAAATAATGGCACTTAAATTATTCATTAAAGTATGTTTTAAATAATTAGCAACACTAAAGATAGCAAGATATTATCACAGAATTTAGGCTTTGCCATTATAGTTTAAATATAAAAACATCTCCCACAATTGTTAGGCCTAAGCTCTGTCAAGATCTTGTACTGTTATAAATTGCATTCTAGAAATGAGTTAATATTTTCCTGGCTAACAACATATCTCTCCTTTCATATTCACAGAGATGAAATGATCTGGCCTATTATGTAAAATTAAAACTAACATTTAAATTATCAGAAAGAAAAAATGCAACAATTTTAAGGCATTGATCATTTTTCTTACTTACACTGACAGATGTTAACAAAACATAGCAGGAAGTATATATGGGGGGCAAATATCAAAGGAATGTAATGCACTTTATCTTTTTTCAAATTATTTGGTTGTCAGATTATCTTCAGCAATCCCAATGCACAAAGCTATCTGTATTAGGGACTATTACATAGGGAAATGCCAGCCATGACAGGGATATAGGAATGTGGCTGCCATCCCAGGACTGAGTTCCTAGCTCAAGTCTAAAGAGTTCAGACTAAACTTAAGGCCTATCATAGGTTAGAAGTTTGGATACTATCTAAATCCAGATGTTGAAACCTTCAACCCAAGTGTGGTGGTGTTTAGAGACAGAGCCTCTACATAGCAATTAGGCTTAGGTAGACTCACAGGTGGGTCTCTGTGGTGAGACCAATAAAAGACCTTTCAGGAAGAAAAAAGGCCTTTCAGAACTTTTTTTTATACTCATGTGAGGACACCAGAAGAAGGCAGACAAACAGCAAGCCAGTAAGGCCTTCTTGAAGAAAACAGAATCTTCTGGAAGTTTGCGCCTGAGACTGTGAGACAATCACACTCATTGCTGAAGCTACTCAATTTTTGAGGAATATTTGAGATTCAAACAACAGTAGAAGTCTCCTAAGAAGAGTTGTTGTGTGTATACCAAGCACCACCCTCCACAGAATTCAGACAACTATTCTGTCAAATGAATCTGATTTTTAAATATAAGATCTCTTGGTTTGTTTGCTCCTTTTTTTTCAGTCAGGAGCATAGGTGAATAATTTTGTGGTGACCTGCTAAGGTTAAAAGTTAGCAGATCATTTTTTATTAGCATTTATATTCAAAGACAGCACCATATGTGGTCACATTGTCATTTAGCAACCTAATGTACATACTCTTGGATGATTTCAGTGTTTCTAGCATCCTTCTACATAGGTTACATTCTCTGAGGCCCATGTGGGAGACAGAGTTAGAACTTGCTCAGATATTTCTCCTTGTACAGGACAGACTATTCATTGCCCCTCATTATACTAATTGGAATCAACACAACTAAACAAAAATCCAGTGCGAATTCACCTTCTGACATACATGACACATACAGTACTGTAGAAGCAGTAACTGAATGAATTATTATTTTTCTCAAAGTTTATAAAAATTTCATAAAATAGTGTCTCTTGACCAGCTATCAACTCATTTTTCCCCCAGGGGGTGTTTATCAAGTCTTGAACTTAGGGAGGAGCTAGCCAACCCATACTACAGACAATATCACTGATTAGTAGTGGTGACAGTAGCCTTCCTTTATAATGCATTCTTTGTGAGCTTCACATGAAGCTCCATATTATTGTTGGCTCTGACAATATGAACCTCTAACTCTTGGAGGTTTTCTTTACCTTGGCCAGGTGGGAATTGATCCATTTTGTGAAGGTGCGTTTCTGTATAATCTCTTGTTCATCTAGAAGGCAAAGAATATTTCTGGTTAGAGAATAGGATAGGTCACAAAGTTGTATCACCAAATGTTTGGTCAGACACCCCTAAGAGAGGTCATAAAGTTATTTTATCTTCTAATTCAACTTACTAATTATTGTCTTGAAGGTTCACCACAATTCTACATATATAAATAAATAGATTCATTCTTTAAAGGTCATTAGAAATCTCAAGCCAGACAAAATTCCAGTTTTAAATGGAAACAGTAGTCATGAAGCCCCACACCCTAGCTGAAGAGTTACTGGTATTTGTCTTTAAGGACAAAATCCCTACTAGGTCAGCCTCGATCCAGGACAAGCCCACCCCCATAAGAGTATTTGGGCAATATAATAAAAATGCATTGTATGAAATCATCAAATAATTAATAAACCATTATATTAAACATTATTAGCAAATACCTTAAATGTATGATAGGCTAATCCTGTGTTTGCTAAAAGCTTACCAATGAATTTCCCTCAACAAATCTGTTAGAAATAAAAGTTCACTGAGATCAGCTAAGTACCAATTTCTCTGCTAGAAGATACAATCAATGCTAGATGGGAAGGGAAAGACAGCCATGACTAAGGAAAGTCTCTGTGGGGATCATAGTTAGGTTGGATAAGCAAGCAAGGCAGGTGCCTGGAGTCACTAAGTAAAGCATTGAGATAGAGTAGAAGCATGATTCTGTCCTCTGTACTCTGTCTGCACACTTAAGCATCTGCAGAACATGTGACTTGTATCTAGCTCACAAGTATGACAGAATGGTAGCATACCAAACCCCTGATGTTACTTTAAGTTTCTAACTGGAGTGAGAGATTTTCCTGAAGACTTGGAAACCCATAGTCATGCTGTGAACTCTTGGTAGAGTTGACACCTGCATTCTCCCCTTTAGGAACAGAATCAACAATCATTGAGAATCTGGCCCCCAAGCTTACACACTACGAGAGTGAATAGGGTTAACTTTCCTAGAAGGGCCTCTGTAGTGGGACTCAGGTGTCCTTTGGGGAAGTTTAGAGGCATATCTCTGGAGTACCAGGAGCCTGAATGGGGCATGGCCAGACCCCATTGTGACGCTGACCTTTCCATCATGGGACGTTTCCACCCTCTAAGAATTGTCTTAAGATTCAATTTGTATCAGCGAGTGGTTATAAAACCCCTTAATAAATATTTTTTTTTAATTTTTTTTGATTTATTTATTTATTATGCATACAGTTTTACAGAAGAGGGCGCCAGACCTCATCATAGATGGTTGTGAGCCACCATGTGGTTTTGCTGGGAATCGAACTCAGGACCTCTGGAAGAACAGTCAGTGCTCTTAACCTCTGAGCCATCTCTCCAGCCCCAAAACCCCTTAATAAATATTAATCATTTATAAGATATATTGCAAATGAATATTTCTCAATATCTAATATCCATGTGGGTTTAGCTCTTGGAGCTAGCCCCTGGGTTGGGAGGCTAAGTCAGGCCGCTAGGGCTGTGTGCCTGGTATTGCTCTCCAACCCCACTCCTGTCAGCTCTGTGTAGGATTAGCCGCCATTTTTAACTCTCTCGCCCACTTGTCTAGCCCCCCAGGCTACTCGCAGGCTAGCAGCACCTTGTTGCTGACTTCCTAGGGGCCAGCTTACTTCCCGGAGGCCGGCTGGCTTCACTTCTTCTGCCTTTGGCTTTTCTGGAGCCCATGAGCAGAGACACCAGGTCTGGGACTCAGGCTCCAGCTGCCTTTCGACTCCTTGGCTGTAGAGCAGCCCCTTCCAAGGGGCTTCCTTCATCTGGGAGTCTTTTAAGATGGGCTCATGCTAATATCGCTCTGAGTTTGTGAGACATTGCCTTTTGCAAGGTTATTTGGTCTGTTTTGGAAACTTTTTTACTGTTATGACTGAGAATTTCTTGCATGAGTATATTTTTGAGGGCTTTACTCCCTCATTCCTGTTATTTTTTGGTTTGATCCTATATTTTATATTTAAAAAGAATGGCCTGATACCCACTCTAAATATGAGACTATAATAAGCATAATGGATGCTTTAAAGTGTAGGAATGAGCAATTGCAATCTAAAGTGTGTAATATAGAAACTACAACTGATGAATTGGCAGGCAAAGTTAATTTTCTGGAAATTGGTTATAACAAACTTTCAGATAGAGCTTCCTCCTTGCACATAAATATTAAGACCATACAAGAGAAGTGCAGATTTTAGGCTAATGATGAGAATAAGAAAATTATTAATTTCCTGGAATTGTATGTTAATGATGAGAATTAGAAAATTGTTGATTTTATGAGGTCATCAGAAAGATTGGCTAGTCAAGAAACTCAGATCCTAGGAAAAACAATCGTCTCAAAGCTTCCGGAATAGGAGGACAATTTTGCAATACTGGAGAAGGATATTAAGACACTATCTACCCAGAGCAATTCAGGACAACCTCCTATGAAATATGGTAATGAAGAGGTTCTGCCTAAGGTAGTGAACATGAAAGGAATACACCCTTCCCTACCCATATTGTTTCCAGTTACAGCTCAGAAAAAGAACATGTATGGAGAGCTCCCAGAATTTGTGGAGTACAATTATGAACCAATCCATATGAGAGATATAAAGGATATCAAGGAAGCCATATTATTCCATAGAATCCACTCCACTTATGTTGAGGTAACTACCATCTCCTCTCTGAGCAAAAAGCATTCAGGTGTTGGATTCTTATTATTCAGGATCAACAGCTTTGAAGTAATCCCTGTACTTCCTTACATTTACCGATACACTAGACATATAGGATATACCTTATATTTGTTGCTTATGTTTTATGTTAAACCTTGCTTATGTTTTGCCTCTTCCTCCCGGCGATACTACCTTATAATGATTCCTATTGTATATAGCCTTACAGACATATTGTATGTTGACGTTGTCATGCCTCCTAAAAGAATGTTAAATTCAGAAGGGGCTTGCCTTAGATTAGAATCCACAGCATTTATTTCTGAAGGTAGTCACTATGTTCTGAAAGTATCTTTAATGCAAAGATACTTCATTATATTACACTCTTAAACTTTTCATTTACCTGAAAATTGAGGTGTCAATTTAGAGAGAATTACATATTTTAAGTAATAATGTAGGCTTGAGAGGTGGTTGAACAGTATAAGGGCCAAATATATTTTTAGGACATCAACTTACGCTAAAGAGACAGGACAGTTTAAATGAAGAGAAGACATCAGATTTGCAACATTGTGTTGCTAGGATAAAGGTTAAGAAAACATGAATTGCAGCCAGTAGCCACTGCTAACTAGAAAGAGGAGGAATCCTTCTCAACAGGTTACAGTGGCCACATGAATCTCGGTAAAGTTCATAAGGACTCTGAATCTAATTTCTGTCATTTCTCCATTCTGTTCTCTCTAGAACAGAAATATCCACTGCAACATCCTGACTGTTTCATCATTGTAGTTAGACAGATGAGGGACAAATAGTATCTTTTAGACTTCAGGTCTACAGAGAGAAAGGAGTGAGCATGGAGGTTCAGACACAGGTGACATAACCTAGGATTTAGTGTTTGATGACAGTATTGGTGATAAATGAGACTTTGGACATCTTGAAGGAGACATGCAATCTGCATGTAGAAAAATACAAAGAAAGGTAACCTGAAATTGACTTTAAATTTTAAACCACAAAAATCTTATGGTCCCTGTATGTATTCACCTCTCTTATAAGAATTTGTACTTCCTCACACCAAAGGGTAGAATTGATTTTTTTTTCTTCCCTTAAATTGATCTCAGATTGTTTTGGTGGGATTAATAATGAAGCAAGAATGACTTGATGTTCTGACTCCAGGCTTTAAGAGATCAGCTAGTCCATCTTACAAAAAAAAAAAAAGCGGGGGGGGGGGGAGGGGGGGAGTCTATTTCAGAACACAGAGAAGAACTGAGATGTCATCATATCTCATAGTTATTGCCAACTGTCAGGTGAGTCATCTTGAATACTAGAGCTCAGCAAACACTGTAGGTGAATTTAGCCTCAGGGGAACCCAGGGAAACCAGCAAGCCATGATGCTTTCTCTCTCCCATCCCCCAACAAACTGAAGTGTATGGTCCTCATGGGAAGAAAGCTTTCTCCACAGTCAGCTAACCTACTTGTCACATTGTATTAGATAAGCAACCTTTACCATATTTGCTTGTAATTAACCAGCCAAGCATACTCTGATCCAAAAGTGATTGATTTTTAAATTTTTATTTGTTTGTTTAGTTTTTGAGACGGAGACTCACTGTGTAACCCTTCTCAACTGGCTTGGAACTCACTATGTAGACAAGGTTGGCCACAAAAGCAGAGATCCATTTGCTTCTGCCTCCTGAGTGCTGACGTTAAAGACTTGTGCCACAATGCCCAGACCATCTCTGCTTTGGGCCAGAAAGTTGTGGAAAACTTTGCTATGCAACAAAGACTAACAAAAATATTTCACTTTTGTGACAAACCCATCAATACACATGTGGGATGTGTGTGTGTTTTCTTTCTGTGACTAAAAGATTCCAGGTTTACTTCCTTGGGTTCATCCTCTGGGACTTTGGTGTTCTGATGAATGAACAGTGAGAGAGAAAAATACCAAAAAACAGGAAATTCAAGTTACTGTGCATAAGACCCAGCATGAACTGAGGGTAAGGTCAGGCAGATTAAAGGAAGTAAAGATCGATAGACTCTCAGAGAGTGATGCCCTTGAGGGAAAAGTGAGTAAAGCACATTTTTAGGACAATGAATGTTGTGTTTGGTTTCTGGATGGTATTTTGGGTCTAGACCAAAGGTTTGACCAGCTGTTAGGCACTCTGGCAGTCCCACAGAAACACACAGACGCTTACATTAATTTTGTGCTGACCGACATTGGGCTCAGTCACATAGCTTGCTAACTCTTTACCCTTAAACTAACACATTATTCTTATCCTGTTCAGCCATGTGGCTCAGGACTTTTTCTTAGAGCAGCATTTCAGCTTCTTTCCTCTGCGTTGTCTCCTGGCATCTCTGTGGTGCCTGTGTCTGAGGTGTTCCCAGAGTTTTCTTAGTCTGGTAGCCCTGGCCACACTTCCTGTCTGCCTCTAGCCAATCAGCTTTTCATTAAATCAGTAGACGGGACAAATATTTACAACATACCATAATCCCACTACAACTCAACTGAATGCTCTGATTAATGTTCTATTGTTGGCATATAAACACATCACCCTAGCTTGTCTCCTGGGCGTGCTGGCCAGTGTCAACCTGCAGTGTTGCCACCATGCCCGCCCCCCCCCAAACCCTCAGAAGACACAGACTCTAAGGAATTCTGAAGCATGACATGTCTGGGGCATGTCTACATAGTCACTCTTTGAAGAGACAGATGCATGCACATGGTAGAGAGCTCTCTCTCTTCTATCCCTCTTCCCCTTCCCTCTCTCTTTTTTTGCCTCCCCCAAATAAACTCAACATGGTTCCCTGGCAGTGTGTCTGCATGTTCTGTCCTTCCACACACAAAATACTAACATCTATCCATCCCTTTCAAGTAGATGTCAGTAAAAATAGACTTTTCTTAAGACTTTGGGAATTAGAATTGTATTTCTTTGGTATATAAAGCCAGGGACCAGAGCCAAAAACTTGGTTTCATTAAAATCATATTTCAAAATACAGTAGTAGTACCCTTCACTTTAAGTGTAGGCCTCAAAGGGTGAGAATGATATAATTATCCAAGTATCTAAGATAAAATTTCTTAGGCTAAGCACTGTTGACATCATGAGCAAGATAAGATTGTTGTGGTGGGTTATCTTTGCTGCTATTGAAGTTTAATTGCATTCCTGCTTGCTGCCCTTTAGATGCCAGCCACATTCCAACTCCAGTCTGGCAATTAAAGACATCTACAAACATTGACAATTTCTACTGGAGGTCAGAATCATCCCAGGTGACAGTCATGACCATAAACTATGCCTTGTGTATGCATGGGCATGGACCAGCATGAATCTTGACTGTTACTATTAGGATAATATTTTGGTGATAATCATCTGTGTAGGTTTTCAATTTAGTTTAATTTATTCCCAAACTATTTATCATATTCAGCTATTCCTACAATATATCTGCTTATTTGGGTAGCAATTTTTGGTTTTATAATATATTGTTTGTAAAATGCTAAAATTTAGTGAGTTTGAGAACCTTGATGAAAATTATATAAAAGGTACACAACTTTATCCAATCTAATTGAAATTTTATATGATATCTGACCTACTCCACCAGTCAAATCAATCTTTTGTGATAGAAAAGAAAAGGATGGGGAAAAGGTATGTCTATCCTGATATTGTTTTTGGTTTATGTTGCTATGATAAATTTTTAAAATATACTTGTCTCAAAAACATACCTGACAAATTATTAGAAATATAATTTGATAAGCTTGTGGTAGTTATGGTTAGCTAAAAGTACAATCTGAACTAATTATTATAACATTTTCCACTTGCCATTCTCAAGGTAGGAAAATTATACAGCACATCACTCAGCTAAGTGTAAGAATGCTTTGTTAGTTGAATAGTTGGATTTGTTAGGGTGGAAACAGTTAAAGATGGCTGGTTTAGTAAGGACACACATCAGATGATGTACCTTGCAAAATCGTAGGGATGAAGTAGTGGAGGAAACACGTGGATCTTGTAGGAGATCTATACTCTCGGGAGTAGGCACAATAGCTAAAAATTGAAGCTACTTGTAATCTTATTTTCATCTGATCTAATGTGATTACTTTTCTCTGAAGAAGTGTAAGTGCCTATAATTTGCCAAGGGCTGCCATGGATCCTGGTTGAGGGCCAAACATAATAAATGTCATGGATATCATGTGACAATTCTTAGACCCTAAAGACCCTGGGATTAAAAACAGGGCTGCTTGCTTAAATGTCTTCATAAAGGACTATGTACAGGACAGTGGTGGATGTGTGCTTGAAAAGAAACAGTCATAACAGCAAGATAAAACCAATACACGAAAGCAGAAAGGCAGAGCACAGAGCCTCCTATGACAGCTCCCGCTGGTAGCTCCTTTAATGCCCTTTAGGTCTAGATAGGGATAATAACCTGAAGTTGTTTCAGCAAATTTTTTAATACTTTGGATATCCTTTATTTATGGATACAGTTGTGCTGCATCTTTTGTAAAGCAAATGGCCACCCAGGGAGGCAATCAGAATGCTTTATAGCTGTAGAATAGGTGAACTAGCACATCCCAGCATATTCATCATATTTGATTTCATAAGGAAACTGCTGAGCACATCAGAGTACATGTCATGAACCCATATATAAACAAGGAAACTAAAGCAAAGTGGAGATAAAGCAGCAAAGATGCCACCATGGACCTGGAGGAAGTGTCATGAATGAAGTCAGAGAGAGAAAGAGAGCGAGAGCAAGAGAGAGCGAGAGAGAGAGAGAGAGAGAGAGAGAGAGAGAGAGAGAGAGAGAGAGAGACCGGTCAGGGAATGTGGTGGGAAGGAGGGGTCAGAGGTTGATTAAAAGGTCATCGGTCATAAATAAGATGAATGAGTTCTGCTGTTCTATGGCACTACAGGATAACATATTTGAAAATAATGCCTTTAAGTAGCTCAGGAGTACATTTTAACATACTCCTTATAAGGAAATGACAAAAGTTAAGAGTAATGTATAAGCTAATTACACAAGGTCATTATCCAATGTATACATACTTCTAAACATCACCTCATGCTATATAAAAATCATGTTTCAGTCAAAAATAAAATTGACTTAAAAATGGGTAGATAAATATTACAAATAAAGAAAATTATAAATACTGATATTTATAAAATACAATGTAGTCTGGAGAATAATCAAGAAAAATCAATGTTCAGGTATTCAGACTCTTGCACTAAGTTAATTTAATTTTAACCAGATATATAAACTGGTTTATATCTAAATCAGACTCAAGATAATAATTCCACATTTTTTTATCTTTTGAGACTATATTTTGCATTATTGCTAATACTAGTCCTCATTCTCACCTTATCTTTATCTTTATCTCCAAACATCTTAATCTTTATCTTTATCTCCAAACATCTTAATATCTTATCATTTTCCAAATGTAAGTAAAATAACTTGTTACAATTTGCCTTTCAATCTTATGATGCCCACCACTTCAAGATGTAAAAGAAATTACAGTGTTAACACTACCTGGGGATAAAATGAGGTGAAAAAGTTAAAAGTTTAAAAGATTCAAGTTAAAATACATAGTCAAACTGCAGTTTAATGAGATAGGTTGAAAATTTTAGTCTCAAAAGTATTCTATCACAGTATTTATGCTCAGGACACTAGTATATATGCTCAGGATACTGGAAGACTTAACTGGGTGATCAGTCATGTAGTGTCCACCAGAGGGCACTGCAGCTTCCAGCTTCTTTAGGAGTGTGGCCCCTCTGTGAGGATGATCTACTGATTCCTGAGACCCTATGCCACTTCTCCTCACGGGGACTTCCATGACAGATAGCATCAGTTATTACCAGTGGATATTTTGTGTCCTAGCCCAACAACAAGCATGAGTAAGCTTATTTGCAATGCACTTGTGTTATAGTTTAGTAATATAATTCTATCATCTAGTTAGAACCTATGTAGCTGGCATAGGCAGCTCATGATGAGGCAGAATCATCTCATTTAAACATTGTAACAATTTAATGAGTCATCTGTTGATATACCTGCCTATCCCAGTCGGTCGCCTACTGGTAGCTGGGAGGAAATGGCACGCCTCACATCTGAGTCTTTTCCTCCTAAAGTCTAAATAAAAGGACATATTAAAGATACCATGAGAACAACTCAGCCCTTCCTACCTGCACGTTAGGAAACTGGAGCTCGTAAGGTAAATCAACTTGTCTAATGTGACACAGGTGACACCAAATGACAAGTCATATGCATTTGTCTACCACCCAAACCTGGGCTTTCAATCACTTCATTACCCTCTCATGGACACATACATTGCTCAGAGTAATTTTCAAAATATTTTTATATAAACCATCTGAGCCAAACAGTAAGCAAGGTAGACACTATTCTAAGCCTAGGGACAAGGTGATACAGTGTCCAAAATAGTGTCTCAGTATATAAATACCTAAGTTAAATAAAATCTTTCTAGCATTTTGTCCCCTTTCCCATGTGAGAAATGATTTGGCTACGATGCAGCAGAGTGGTAGATTTGACTGTTTATCTAGGCCAGATATCTTCCACCATCTTTCTGAGCTACAAAGAGTGCCCTGCCCAGTGACACTCTGACCTCCTCTCTTTATTCCCCTCCCTCTTTTCATCCTGTTTCTCGGTCTCTCATTGCTGCCCTGGGCCGCTCAACAGGAAACAGAATGCAACCAGATGTCCTTAGAGGTTGGCTCACATAGGAGCCCACTTTGTCATTTCCCCTCCACACATACCCACCTTTGCAGCTTCCTCGTGATCATGTGTATCTATGGAAACAGTGTTTGGAGAGAGGGATGTGCTCTCAGTCTCAGCTTTAGGGGTATGAGGACTGAGATGCAATTTTAGCTCTGAAGCTAGGGTAGTCTTGAGCGATGCTCTCAGCAGAAGCAAGGAACAGAGATTTTGCACCTATTGATCAGTTTCAGGATATGGGCTGGCCCTTGGGAGGTGATAGATTCCTTAGAGGCTGAGGGTGGGTTCTGAAGAAGGACTAATCTAGTAGTTTCAACAAGATGGGGAATGCGTGCCTCGCAAGTGAAGGACACAAACCAGCCTGTACAGAAGGAAACCAGCTGTGTTAGCTCCAATGTAAGTCATTAAGTCTAAAAGACAAAGAGAAGCACAGCTCTCACTTGTCACATGTCACATTAGAGACATTACATTCAGAGGGAATCAAACATTGCCCCCAGGTATACTTGACACCAAGAGCCAAGCCCTTTGTCACCATGAGATGCAACAATCCCTTCCATTTATTTCAAAGCAAACAGTGCGTCTAAGGCCCTTTTTATGTGTCTTGGATCCAAATGAATGTGAACATATTAGGTAGTACAAGAAAAAAAGGCCATGCTTGCCAGTCAGGAGACTACCAGTTACATCAAGTTGTCCAAACAGCCCAAGCAATTAGTTTACTTACTACTTAGAATCTTTTCCTGCTGATTTATATACTTCCTAAGTCAAACTGGCCATGGCTGCCGTGCCTTTCCACACCCTAAGGCAACCAATGCACTCTTCTGACTTCTCTTCTGACTTCTCCCACCACAAAACACCAGCAACTGCAATCTACTTCAGCTCTCTCTCTGTCCTCATCTCCCTGTCCATTCACATTTGGTGCTTCTATGCAGGAGATGCCAATCTCTCAGTTTATAAATGTAATCACTCAGGAGAAATAAGAACTGAGTGTTAGTTCCACACATGAAAACAAGTACACACTAACCAGGCCACACACTAGAGTTTATTTAAGAGAGGAGTCCCAGGTGGGTGAAGAAGCAGAGGAGTAGAACAGAAGTCAGGGGACAGAGAAAAAAGGACCCGAGCACATGCTCGCAGTCTCTTTTAAGGGAAGGGGCGTGCACGGGTATGTGTCATGGGTCCAGGGAGGTGCTTCTGAGTCCAGGGAGGTGCTTCCATACGCAGTGCCACAGGGTTTACGCAGCCACACCCAGGGGTGTGCCTCCGTGCAAGGTGCATCCCACCTGAGCCAAGTAGGCTCAGCTAGGGAATGCCAGGAATCCTTACACTGAGGACTTGTCAAGGTGTGACATGTAGGCAGAATCTGAACCAAAAATGAGAAAGGGCCTCACTATGTAGCCTTGGCTGGCCTAGAACTTGCTACGTGGGCTAAACAGACCTCCAACTCATAGTGATCTTTCTGTCTCCGCCTGCCATGTGCTAGGATTAAAGATGTGCTCCATCCTGTCCAGCTTCTATCCCTATTTCTGTTATTTTTGATTATGTGTATGAGAGTTTATCTGCATGTGAGTATGTGCACATGAGTGAGGGTGCACGGAGGCCAGAGGTCTGGGGTTGCCTAAGCTAGAGTGACAGGTAGTTATAAGCCACTAAGTGTGGATGCTGGGAACTGAAGTCTGATCCTCAGCCAGAGCGAAGGGCTCTCCTAACCACTGAGCATTCCTTTCAGCCCTCTGAGAAGACCACTTAATTAGAACATAGATTTGGCTCTTTAGTTTTCTACAGACACATAATTCTCTGTTGTATTAAAACCAGCTTCTTTTCAAATCACCTGAGTGTTGGTGATGAGTTTAAGATAGTTGTCTAAGAAGATGAAATTACACTGATGTAGATGGGAATTGAGAGAAGGAAGCCAGAGAAAAAGAAGTCACAGAAAGGAGTAATTAGCAAAATATTTATTCCTCAACAAAGAAACGATATTGTACTTTTTTGTTATGAGACTTAATCATACTTCTTTTTATGGTCTTTATATATGTAATTCCTTTTGTCAAAGCATGAGAGTGATTTTTTTCTATATCACATCATTACATTCTCAGCCTGACTCCAGTATTTTAATACTACTGATTTTTGGAAAATATATTATTCCATAAAAATTCTAAATAATTAGAACTAAAAAAGTCTTAACTGAAATTCTGTATGATATAAGTAAACTCATATCGCTTGATAAATGTATGACTAAGACTTTAAAATATAATTAAAGTACATGGTATATATATGGATAAAATTTTTAGAGATGAAATAACTTAAAAGATTGTAAAAATGTGGTACACTTTTTGTGTCACCAATCAGCATATGCCAAATTTTAGCCAGTCTGTGAGTAGATGGTGCATTTTATTTAAAAATTATAAACCAGCATCAGGAGCAGGTTGGTGCCAGTAGCCTACAGCAGAGCAGCAGAAGAGCACTGTGCCCATGTTTATTTTCTAGTTAGAGGAACTAACTGAGCTACATTTTCATCTACTGTGAATTAGCACTGAATAGTTTCTTGTGGTGCCACAGATTCCAGCTTCAGGACTATTCCAGTGACCCAGATCCAGTCCTACTCTATCTGAGGCAGGCTTTCATGGACTCAGACAAAGACCTATCCTAGTACTAACACAGCTGAAGTGGACCCAGAGCTCATACTTTCTCTTGACCCATTGCCAGATTCACCATAATGGACAATAGCTCTGGACCATCTTGATGGTATAAGAAAGCCCCCGGGTACCCAGGCAAAATATCCATATATTCCATGATCCAATTGCCAGTCCATCCTGCTGTAAGATGCCAGAACAACCCCGTTAGTTGGTTTGCCTACAATCTCTAGACAGAATGACTGGTGGATAAATGGTTTTGCCTGCAAAGACTAGAAGAGATACAAATGACTTCAAATCCTCTGTCACCAAGAGAAACGCAGAAGGTTCACAAATAATCATACGACACAATGAAAGGAGAAAAAATATCACCAGTAATCAACACTAAATACATGGAGATACATGAACTACCTGACAAAGAATTCAAAGTATTAAGGAAGAGATAAAAACTTTCCCAGATAAAAGTTATCAGAGTTCATCACTTCTAGGTCTACCTTAAAGAAATACTAAATAAATTGTTCAAATAGAAATAGAAAGATTCCTGTAGCATAAAAATACGAATAAAAATTCACTGTAGAGTTAACAGTATAAATGAATCTAGAATACTCAGTGCTGTGATGACCACATAAACAACTTTTAAGCAAAGAAACTAAAATCAAAAGTATTTAAGATAACTCTGAGTATAATAATGTGATAATAGTTAAATAAAGGATGGAAATTGTGACACCAATAACAAGACATGGGAGGAGAATTAAAAGCAGATTTTTTAAAAATAGTCAAAGGTACAACTTTAGGGTGTTTCACATAAACCTCATGAAATTCATGAGAGAAAAAAATAATGTAGAATGTAAAGGTGAAAAGCAAGCATGCCATTGCAAAGAACTATTAACTCACAAGAAAAAAAGAGAGAAAGAACAGAAAATGGGGGCTGCAAGGCAGTGAGGAAACAATGAAGTGGAAAGAAATCCTTACTTACTAATAACTTTAAACATATATAGGTTGACTACTCTAATTAAAATGCATAGAATTAAGGGGACAGAATTAAAAGTTTCTGTGTTAGATTAGCTTAATGGCACAGACTGAAGGGATGGATTGACCAATTCCATGGAAATTGTGAATAAAAAAGATCCAGGGTTACTATGTAGGTATCAAACAACATACACTTTAAGTCAGAAATGTCATATATCATATAATGACAAGTATTCATTAATTAATAAGCTATAATATAGTGTGTGTACCTCAAAATTGGCGTACTTAAATGTATACAGCATATACTAACAAATTGAAGGTTGACATAGATAATACAATAATAGTAGCAGATTTCAATGCTTCACTTTCAGCAATAGACAGTCCATCATGACAAAAAAATTTAAAAAGATAGACTTGAATAACATCTTAAACCATTAAAAAAACTTTTAAAAATACATAGATAACTGATAAGAAACAAAAGAACAAAACTGGATGACTCACACTTACTAATTTAACATTGTCTTGTAGAGTTATCATAATCAAATTGTATGGTCCTGTAATAAAAAACTGACAAGGTACAGAAGAGAAAACATGTGGAAAGAATCATGTAAAATACAGTGACTTAATCTGACAAAGTGCCAAGAATACACAGTTGAGAGGGTATCTCTTCAATAAAATGTGATATTAAAACAAAGTATATACATGGAAACAGATTTATTTGTCCCTTAAATTATACATAAAATCAAATTTAAATGGAATAGAAATTTAAATATTCTGAATACCAAAGCCAGAATACTACTACAAGAACACATAAGGCAAAATGCTTCTTGACACTGGTCTGAGCAATAATTTTCTAAAAAGCATTTTCACACACAAAAAGCTAAATGGGATTATAACAAATGACAAAGCTTCGAAAATTTGGTTCAGCAAAGTGAACAGTCCACAGAGTGAAGAGTCAGCCTATGAACAGGGAGAAGACATCTACAAACAATATAACCAATAAATGATTAATATTTAAGATATGCAAGAAACCAAACAAAACAACTTCAGAGCAAGAAAGACATGACCTCATATGGAATGGACCAAGAACCTGCCCAAATATAATTCAAAAATGGACATACAGGTAAAGAATGAGGAGATGAGAAAGATTCAACATTAAGCCATTAGAAGGTACAAATAAAACCACAATAAAATGCTGACCTTACATATGGAAGGATGATACCAAACAGCTAAAGAGAAGTGTCAAGAAAGATGTAAAGGAAAGAAAACAATGGTTTCTTGTGGGTGGAAATATATCTTGGTGCAGCCATGATGGAGAACAGTCTAGAGAGGCTCCTTGTGAAACTGATAACTGAACTTCCTATGATTGGACAATTTCAGCTCTAAGATACATTCTAAGGTTTTGAAATCTGTGTGTTAAAAAATGACATTTTTGTGCAATATTGTTTATGTTATGCAAGTCTGGAATCAATTTAATTGTTCATTCATAGATAAATGGATAGATAAAACATACATATGCTAATAGATCAGTGATAGATAATAGATAAATATATAGAAGGTAGATTAGAGAGAGATCGATGATAGCTAGAGATAAATGATAGATAGACAGATATAGAGAGATAAACCAGCAAAAATATGATAGTCAATGTTATTCAGACTTCATAAAGGGTAAACTATCATTTGTGATATTTTGAAAGAGGCTAAACAGTGTTATGGAGAGTAGAATAAGTCAAATACAAAAGATCAGGACTATATAATTTCACTTATGTTTGGAGTCTGAGGAAGCTGAACTCAAAAGGGGCAGAAGGAGGAATATAGGTCGTCAAAACTGGGGTTTGAGGAACATGGAGATGTTGCTGTAAATATCCAAAGGATGAACAAGACCTGCTCATCTACTACAAAATGGTGAGCACAGGTAGTAATCAATATTAGAAGCTTGAAATTGCCAAGAGTAGAATTTAAATATTTTCAGCACACACACAGTAACATTGTGAAGTGATAATATATTAATTATGTTGATATTATCACTGTGTATGTTGATTAAAAAGTCAAGTTGTATACACCTGTATACACCATCTATCTACAATTTGACAGTTGTAATTAAATAAACTTGGAAAAGAAGAAATCAGGAAAAAGTTAAAGATATATTGAAATAATTCTATTATAGTCACATGAAGATGAAAACATGTCAAAACACTTAAAAGTTAAAGCCATTGTATAAGAAGCAAAGAGACTATGACAATCTTTGTCCTGAGAGTCGGTTTTAATGACCTCTCTCTGTCTCTGTCTCTGTCTCTCCCTCCCTCCCTCCCTCCCTCCCTCCCTCCCTCCCTTCCTCACTTCTTCCATCCCTCATCAGTTTGGGGTATTCCTCAGCTCAGTCAAAATGGCCAACCATTGCACACTGGTATCTTAGGTATTAGACACCATTGAAGAACCATGGAAATTTTTGCTATTCTGGTTTTTATTGTATACAGACAGTTTTGTTTTGTTTTAGTTTTCCAAAGCCATAAATACAAGTAATACCATTCACTTCCATTCACTTCAGTTCCATTCATTTTAGGTTCAGATGCAATAATAAGAAGAAAAATACTCAAACTTTCTGAGTTATTTTAAAGTCTACCCAAATCATTCTTTATATATTTTTTTTTTGTAACTGTGAGTCAAGTTGAAGTAGGAAACATGTACCCACACACATCCAAACAATCACAAGAAACAGTACCTTTGATTGTACCCGGAGTCTTGCAGTCTCTTTTTCTCATATTCTGCCTATTTTGCTGACTTTTGAAAGTTGTCTCAACTCAATCAGTATCTAAGTCAAACACAGTTTTCACTGGGGGAATGTCAGCTTTCTCAGCAGCTCTCTCCTTCAAGGATTACTATAGCAACCCTCTGTCTGTGCAGGCATTCTCTTCCCTCATTCCTCAGCCTTACCCCCTGCTTACAGACCAAATGCACCACTCCTGTGCCAGCCTTTCTGTGGAGCTGTTTGCACATCAACTTATGAAAAATGCTTTAGCAGCATTTTCAGAGTAGAAAAAAAAAGGCCGGTTTCCATTATGTAATTCAGTTTTTATGTTACAGTCTTCCTGTTAATTTGATTATGGCAGATATGGCACAGTTTGTACAAGCATCACATCACCACACAGTTCACCTTGGAGCACATGGTTTTGTCAATTAAATTCCAACAAAACTAGAGAGAATAAAACATAAAACACTTCTAAGTGTTTTGTTTTGCAATAATCACTTAAATTAAATAAAAACACTCAGAAATCTTACTTTAAAAAAATATGTTCTCAATTTTAATTTTATACCATGGGAGAAGAAACTACATAATTTTTTTTGTAGACCAGTATCACAATGTTGTTTAATTGATTTATATTTACACAGGTATATATGGGTTTGTTCTTAATTTCTTAAGTAAACTTCCAAAGTTTTCCACAAATATCTAATATTGACACATGTATTAAAACTATGAGTAACATATTTACTATGCCCATTAGAGCAAGTTGGCAGGGTAAAAATTATTATAGATTTAACAAATATATTAGATATGTTTCATATTTGACCATACACAGTGTCAGCTAAGAAAAACTCATTTAAGAGGCAAATGTTCGGAGTGAAAGGGCTCAAGTGGTGTCTAAAGATTCCATGTAATACTGCCCAAGGCAATTCAAGATTAGGTCACCAAACAAGACATGTCCAAAGATATTCTGATCTTTCTAGGACTCAATAAAATAATTCCTTGACCTGAAACAGGAATCAACCAAACCCAGACTGATGTCTTTTAATCTGATGTCAAAACAAGATGAATCCAATGTATTTTCTTTTCCCACTTATAATGGTGATGTTTATTGTTAACATCAAGCTTGTAATTGCCCTGGAGGTCTCAAAAATGTTGACAATTATAATGACTTATACAAATACATCTAGTCTTTGGACTAGCAGATGGAAGTCATACATTTTCTCAGCAGTAGATCTGCGGCTTGGGAAATGTCACTCATCTGACTTAGACTTGTAGCACTGTCATTTACTGTGAGACTGTAAGAAGCTGAATAGACTATTCATACCTCAGTTTACCCATTTGGAAGAGAGATGTGCAAATAGTATCCCAAGCCTCACAGAACCACTACAAAGATTTCACTTGATGTTTTAACATTTAAGGTTTTTGAGATTTATGTATGTTTTATTTTATTCATGTAGGTCATTTTCCCACATATAGGTCTGTGAAGCATCTGAATACAACACTTTAGGAGGCAGGTGAGGATGTGAGATCTACTTAGAACTGGAGTATAAATGGTTGACCTGTGTGAGCTGGGTCCTCTAAAAAGCAGATGTGCTCTTAACTACTGAGCTAATTCTCCAGCCCCTCATCTGATGTTTTGTAGGGATGCTTTGCCCAGTTTTTTACCTTGATTATGTCCTTTAGTCATTCTTATTCCTTGTTATTCTAGACTTTAGTTTATCTGATATCTGTCAATACAGGAACACAGATCCCTGCTTTCTCAGAACTTGCTAGTGGGATATGCGTGAGCAAAGGCAGGCAAGGTCAGCCATTCTACAGGCCAGGAGAAACCAGATTATTTATTGAAGTGGCTCTTTCTCTTCTACGTTTTTCATAACATCAAGAATCAGGGCTTCTTGGGAAGACAGATATTCCAAAATCTATTTTCTGAAAAAAGTCCATTATGTTTCCTTTTATCTTAATACGTTCAGAGAAAAGAAACTGAGCAATCCCCAAGCCATCCAAAAACCTCGTGTAGCATGCACCCCCAAGTGCACAGCATTTGTCTCATGGAGGAGCCAGTTTTAAAGCAGTGAAAAAATGGACTTAGGACACTTCTATGTTCATTGTAAAGTTAGTTCATCTTTTCTGTTGTGCATCTCCCCATCCAATTCCAACATCATCAACATCTATCTGAAGAGTCATCATCAACTGACTCTTCAACCTTATTATGCTTTTCTGCCCCACTTGTATTTAATCAAGAACCCTTGAAGAGACAAAAGATGCCAAACGTTAAAGCCCCCTTCTGTTGCTTTAGAGTCACATCATTGTCCCAGCGAAGATGGTGTGAAAAACTGAGACTGTCAGGAAGAGCTTCACCCTTTCAAGTTCCTTATTTAAGTATCTCCTTCATTTGATAAGGACCTACTTAGAGCTAGAGATGGGCTGTGGGAATGAAAGCTACATTTAAAAGGATTGTTGTCTGGGTGTCGTGGGGACTTTCTGGTGGGAAGAGACACAAGAGCAAAGAGAGAAAAAGGAAGATACAGAATCTGTATTTAGCATCCCTGAATGGCTCGTTTTTCAAAAGCTTTAGAGAGTTGGGTTTTTTTTCTCTTCAATAAGCAACAGTACATCTATGTGTATGTGTGTGTGTATAGAGAGGGGAGAGAATTAAACAGAGTCCATTCCCTCACCAACTTACCTTCCAAAATGGAAGGCAAGGCATATTTGTTAATTATAAATTGAGCATCTCTAACAGTGACAAAAAGCAGTAAAAAAAAAAAAAAAAAAAAAAAAAAAAAAAAAAAAAAAAAAAAAAAAAAAAAAAAAAAAAAAAAAAAAAAAAAAAAAAAAAAAAAAAAGAGCTTGAAAAGACCCAAGGAGGAGGCTGCTATTTGCTTTATAATAACCTGCTCTTTTTCTTAGACTCTAGTGAGCAACCAACTTGTCCTTTCCTTTTATTGCCGGGCTTCAAGGGTGGTGTTTCTTTACAGGGAGAAATAATAGCCACTTCAAGCCACTCTCACCATTTGAAAATAGCAGTAGCAGGGGGTGGGGCTGAAAGAAGGCACAGTGGGAGACAGGAAGATTGGGGAGCAGCAAAATATAGATCCCGAGGCAATTTCTGTCCAACCTACCACCTCTCAAGTGACATAAAAGCAGGGCTAAAGTAAAATCTTGGCATCAAGTCCCAGGTTTATGGGACTGTCAAATAAGGGTGTATAGATGTCAAACAGACAAGAGGCAGGAAGAGAAACCACAAATGAACTTCCAGAAAGGTGTCCTTGGAGCATCAGTCCAAGATGAGTCCCACTAGCTATGCTGGCCACAGGAGGGACTCTCATCACTTAAGAGTATAATCTGAAGGGTCAAAAAGCATTGCCCCAACTCTGTTTGGTGTGTCTCACAAGAAAGCATCTTTAATCTGTCCAACATGACACTTTAAACATTGACTTTTCAAGCTTATTTTTAAAGTATATATCATAACATTTTGACACATACCTCATATATAGTAAGAAATGTTGAGTTTAAGTCAGGTATTATATATTTTTATGTATATTAAGAGGACCTAAATCTACTCAGAAAAAAATTAGTAAATTAATGTTATTAGTAGTATTATTAGTATTATAATTATCAACATCATTATTATTTAGTTTAAGACAGAGCTTCTCTTTGTACTTTTAGCTGTCCTGGAACTGACTCTGAAGAACAGGATAGCCTAGAACTCACAGATATCCACCTGCCTCTGCCTCCTGAGTGTTAGAATTAAATTTGTGCAAAACCACTGCCAACTGCATTAATGTATTATTAATAATAGTAAACAAATTGAACCTTGGATCTGTAGACCATTTGCACTACTGTCCACATAATTACAACTTGGCAACATATAACCCAAGCTTTCCTGTGTTGGGTATTCCTCATGTTCCTGGTAACCATTGTTTTGTTATTTCTATGAACTCATTCTGGAGTTCAGAGATTTGTACATTTTTGACTATTTCATTTGGCATAATGTTCTTCAGGTTCACCCATGTTGTTGAAAGCAGTTGATTTTCTCTTATAAGAGCTGAATAACAGTAATACATGTGTATATGTATATATGTGTGTGCATATATATTTATAATGTCATGATACCCTTATACAACAATCCATAAGGACAAATGGTTTGGAATTACCTTTTAAATCATGCTACTTAACGAAGCATACTTTCTTTTTTCAAACTAGCTTAAACTTGAGCACTATTTGCTAGAATTTTCATAATCTTAACAGCAAAGAGCTTCATTAGACAGATCTACCAGCTGCACAGAAGTGAGAGCCCAGAGGAGATCATTTGAAAGCTTCTATGGACCCCTTTGTCTCCATTCCTACTCAGACTCTCCCCATCATCTGCTGAAGCAAAGACAGCAGGAAAAGTTAAGAAACTGAAAGGATATTTTTAATGTCACGTTGACTCTAATTAGCTTCAAGCTCCCATGTTATCTGAATGGCAGCTAGTTATTACAGTCAAAAATTGGCATTTATGATTGATTGTGTGTGTGTGTGTATCCAATTCAAAAACAAAAATCTGATCATTAAAACAAAGAGAACTTTTTGGTGCTCTATGAAGATAAGAAGAGAAGCAAGACCTCCCAATCACAAACACACACACACACACACACACACACACACACACACCATGATAATCATTTCTGACCTGAAAAGTGAAACAGGTGGCATGGCTATACTACATTTCTACCAAATATTAAAATACATGAAAATGTATATTTTAGTACTTTGTGCTAGTAGAGAAAGAACATGCCATGGAAAAGAATGAAATGCAGAGTCCAGAATGACATTTTGATTTGTCTTAATGGGAAGAAGATCATTAAAGAATGCTTCTGGATGAGGGATCAGGTGAGGGTGGGGTGGGCGGAGAGTACTGAAGGAGCCAACTGGAGAGGGGTCATTTCAGGGTCAGGTAGAAACTCAGTGCAAAGGAAACTTCCAGGAATCTGCAAGGATGACCCTGCCAAGACTCCTAGCAAAAGAGGATACATAGCCTGAACTGGCCACATCCTGTGACCAGGCAAGAATACCAGTAGAGGAAGTGGGTCATCAACTGAACCACACAACCTTTGACCTACAGTCTGTCCTGCCTATGGGATAAGGGTGATACAGAGATTGTGGGGGTGGCCAACCAATGACTGGTCCAGCCTGAGACCCAGGCTAAGAGGGGTGAACCCACTCCTGACATTACCTGAAGTGCCAGGACCCAGAGATTGGATAGCCCAGAGACCTAAGATAGAACTAAACATGACTGAAGAGAAATATATCAACATAAGATGCTTAATGATACTGTGTTATACTCATAGATTGGTACCTAGCGCAGTAGTCATTAGAGAGCTTCATCCATCATCTGATGGAAACAGATGCAGACACCCACAGACAAACATTAAGTCAGGTTCAGGGAATCCTGCTGAAGAGAGGAAGGAAGGATTATAGGAGTAAAAGACAACACAAGAAAACCCACAGAATCAACTAACCTGAGCTCATAGGAGCTACAGAGACTGAATCAATAACCAGGGAGCCTGCACAGGCCTGACCTAGAACCTACCTCTGTATGTATGTGACAGTTGTGTAGCTTGGTCTTTCTGTGGGACTCCTAACAGTGGAATCAGGGGCTGTCTCTGATTGTTATTGGCTTTTGGGATCATATTCTTTATACTGAGTTGCTTTGCCTAACCTTAATACAAGAGGGAGTTGCTTAGTCTTGCTGCAACTTGAGAGGCCATGTTTTGTTGAAATCCATGGGAGGTCTGCCCTTTTCGGAAGATGGAGGTGGGGGTGGGGAGGGGGCAGGAAAGGAGACACAGGGAAGATGGGGGAGAGACTGAGAGAAGAGGGGGGACAGGAAACAGCAGTTGAGATGTTAAATAAAAAAATAAAAATTTAAAATCTAGTTTTTTTTTGTTTTTAAGAATGGTTCTGAGATACATAGAATATCTCAATATTCTATACATAGCATCGAATCATCTATTTTTAATTTCACTTTCGGCCAAAGTACATTCCAAGTAGTTTGGAAAATTAAAAGAAATGAAATGACTGTAACAACTGCCCCCAAACACAGTAAGAAGCAAGGCTTCTTGGATGAAGAGAAATACTCTGAGCCTGACATAACCTAAGAGGGAGGCCTCATCTGCTTCTTCATTGCTGTGAAAAATCTCTGATCAAAAGAGTTGGAGAAAGTCATAAGTAGTAACTCATCATTGAGAGAAGCCAAGACAAGTGCTCAAGGCAAGAGACTGAAGCAGAAACCAGCAGATGGAAGATGGAAGCTTCTCTCTGGCTCCTTTGCTTCCTCATCTGCCTCCCGCCATACAGCTGCATCCTACCTAAGGAGACAGGATGATTCCTGGGATGTCATAAATATAAAGGCAAATGTCTTAGGGAAATATTTACCAAAGTAGAAGTTAAAACCTTAAATAAAGTCAGTGAGGAAAAACTTTAAAACCTATTACATTGCTAATACATCAATAGCAGTTCACAAAAAAAATAGATTTTAAAATTCGTGAACTAAACTTGACATGACTGAAGTTAAAAATAGAAACTGAAACAGTGAAATATGCATGGCATCACAAGGAATTTTTGAACATAGAGCTTTCTGAACATCAAAGAGTTTTTCTATTTCTAAAATCCAGGATGTTGACTCATCAGTGGTTCTCAAAACACCTGGGCCAGCATCATTGGCATCATGAGAAAACTTGCAAGAGAAATCATGGGCATCAAAGTACTCTCCAGCATCAGATATGCTATCCCCTTTGAAAAGAATCCAAGGCTTATGAGCAAGGGAGACAGAAAAGTGCTTGCGAGGCAAGCCTGAGGACCTGAGTTCAAATCCCCAGCACCCAAATGTGAGAAATTTGATGTGATGGCACATACCTGTAATCCTAGTGTGTGTAAAGAGGGAGAGAGAGACCAGAGGCCCACTGATGCTCATTGCCCAGCCACTCTAGATCTAAATTTAGAGAGAGACCCTGACTCACACAAACCCTCATGGATTGTAGACAATAGAAAGTTCTCCTTCCATTCCTTGAATATTAGTACAGACTCATTGGGCTTGCTTGTGTAAATTATGACTATTAGCAACATCTGTCTCATGGTGATATTATAGTCCTGGAATTAATAATTGAAATGCATATGAAACAACAAAACAGCAAACACTTTTAATCATAAAGGTCAGAGATCTATGAAAAGCTGTTACTAATAACATAAAACACTATTGAAAACATTGAGTGGTTTCATACGTCTGCAGCAGGAAGAGAAAAATAGATCAGAATGGGGTTTGATTATATTGAAATGGGAAAAAAGCAAAGAAGGATAAAAAAATAAATATACACAAATCACATGAGGTATATTCTCAAGTAATTCCGACAGTTTAGAGCTGTACACCTAGTACATTCACACAGAGATCTCTTGGGAGAAAACTCTGGAAGTATAAGTTCTTCTTGTGCTCATGTAAACTGTGTTAGAATAGGAGTCACTTCCTTCTGAGGGTGTGTTTGTGTTCATTTGACTTGTATATACTGATAAAATATTTACAAGGAGTAGAAAAAGTTGGAAGTCCCACTGTGGTGAAATACACAGGTCCTCATTAGGTGACCTGTGACCCAAACACAATCTTAGCCTGACATGGAGATGTGTTCTTAGAACGTTTAGTCTGATTAATTACTTGGTGGATTTACACTTTACTGAACAACATGATTTTAAAACCAAAAGACACAAGCCTGGAAATTATCTCGATGCTGTCTAGACTGTCTGACAGCTTCCCTGAATTCTTCAGTGGATTGTTGTTAATAAGATCTAAACAAATTACCATAAATTCAAAGCAAAATAAATGAAAAGCACAATCATATGTCTGTTTTCACTCCTCTGTTCCACACTGAATAATACAGAAGTGAAAGTACTGATACCCTGTGTTGATTGTGTGGTGGGCTAAAACACACTAAAATACGTTTCTGTTATGCTTTCTAACACTCCTTTGAGGCTCTTTCATCCACCCACCCCTAAGCTTGGTCTTCGGGTCCACAGCTTACCCAGTCTTTTGATAGATAGGAAGTCCCTAGGTCCATGAATAACACTAGACATTGCCAAAGACCAAAGTGAATAGCTATCTTAGCCCACCTGGAGAGACCTAACCAGTCTTTATCACTGGGGACAGGACTCACAGAGGCCGTCTTGGGTCTCCAGATTCATAGTGAGGGTTATGCAGACCCTTCAGTCAGAATAACCTTGCAGTGGGTGTATTCCACCCGCTCCCATAGGAATTCAGGTTTGTTGTAACAACCTCCCACAGGAGAAATTGAAACAGTGGATGCCTGCTTCTTCTATAGAGCAGAAAGCTTTCTGTGGTTATTCTCCTTGGTGAAATGTTGGCCTGGAGAATGGCAGTAAAAGGAGCTTCCTCCCTGGACCTTTTCCTCCAAAGGATCCAGGGCTGGAAGGCCTCACATGACAGTCCCACTTCCTGAGATCCCAAAAGAGGTGGACCAAGGAAGACAGGTCTCCAGTTGGAAAACAAGAAAGGAAAGAACTTAGTTCAGAAACAGAAAAGCTGCCCCAATCTAATGTTTACTCTGGCTTTCTTATCCAGGCAGAAATACACAGATGTTTTCCACTGGACAACTTTCTAACTCACTGACCTAAATTCAGCCAATGTAACACTAAATACTACCCTACAGTGCGTGCCTGGAGGTCCCTGCAAACCAAGGGATTGGAAGCAGTCCCTGCTGCTTTGGTTTTTGTTTTGTTTGGTTGATTGATTTTGTTCTCTGGGGCTATATAAAGCCAGAAAACACAGTACATACTACCAGGCTTGCTTAAATAAAAACAAAACACCCTGGCAGTAACCACTACCTTCAGTGGTATAGCCTTCAGTTGTACTAGGGTATTCACAAAAAATAAAATAAAATATATAGCAACCCAAAGAGCTAAGAGATTCTTTAGAGATGATACCAAGCATCTATATAGAATCCTGGGGTGCCAGCAACCCAATCTGCAATGCTTAAGAGGCATTTCTAGAGGAAGGGTAGAATATATATAATATATTATATATATTCCATCTCTCTCTCTCTCTCTCTCTATATATATATATATATATATATATATATATATATATATATATATATATATATATATATAATATAAACCTGAATCCCATCTGAAAGGAACAATGCTGGTCAGAGAATTGGCTCAGCAGTCAACAGCACTTGCTGCCAAGCCTGATGATATGTTCAATCCCAGGACCTACAGGGTAGGAGAGAACTGATTCTTACATGTTGTTGTCTGCCTTCTGACCTACTCATGCATGCTAAGGAATGCACATATGCATGTGTGTAGATATATGCATACGTACATATTCTAAACAAGTAAATTAAAAAGCACAGAAAGAAAAATGCTTATTATGTTTATGTCATGAAATGCAAACACTTGACTGCTGGGCAAAGCCCATGGCTATAAAGTGTCCACACAGACAGAGGGCAGAGGGTCTCAGGAACAAAACTGGCTTACTATGGCTGTATTTGCCTTGGATTACTGGGAGAGAAGTGGCAGCCTCTCCAGCTGAAGAAATAGTGTCATTGTAGTGTCTTAAGTTATCAGAAAGGAAAAGGGTACCATGTGACTAGGTTTAGTTTTAAATTGTTACTTACTTTCTGGCAATATGCAACTCGCTTGTTATTTCGAATGGATTTTTAAAAACTGATGATTCTAACCTATTCACCCCCACAGGTTTTCTAACTGTCCTTTCTAAAATAATCAACCTGCCTATAGGCACAAGAACTAAACTTTTTCCTTTCACTTTTTCAGTAAAGGGTGGGGCAGCTTCTTAACCATATTTAGACTGTCTTTTTGCCTTGAGTATTTGAGAAGATAAGTAGAAATTTTATTTTTATAGCATACCTACATTTAATGACTGTAGTTATTGGACTGATATTCTTTCTTTTTTAATGTCTGTCTGTGTATGTGTATGTATGTTGTTTGTTATATATATTAATATGTTACTTATATATTAATACACATTATTTATATGTAAAAGGATAAAACATCACACATAGATATAAAATATGTGTCATATATACATATATAAACACATATCCATATCCATGTATTGTGAAACCATGGATGCCAGAAGTCAACATCTGGGGTCTTCTTCTATTATTCCCACCTTACCTTGGGAGCTTTTCTCTGTGAACTTGGTACTCACTGATTGGTTGGAGTGACTTACAATCCGGAAAAGCTTTTTGTGTCTGCTCCCAGTGCTGAGATTTCGGGTAGGCACCATCCCACCCAGCTTTCTAAACAGGTACTCAGGATTTGAACTCAGGTCCTCATGCTTACACCACACTTTCACCAGGCCTTGGCTGGTATTCCTATAGTCATCATGTAGCATTCAGTATTCCAGGGACTTAGCAACCAAGCTGATGCTTGTTACAAAGTTATACAAATAGAAACATCTACAAATGAAAATGTGTTTGTACTTTTGTCCATATTTCCCTCCGATCTTAGGTTCCTTTCAGGATCCTTCTTTAAGAACAGCCCCATTAATTGTCACTGAGTTCTATTCTAGAGTCCTTCCTTTTTTGTTAAAAAAAAAAAAGTTCATTTCCTACTCTGTATAGGAGAGATTCAAATTGGAAAGGCTTCAAGGGAGACAAACAGGATAAGGAATTTCCCCCACTGAATTAAAAACTGTAGGGCTTCTGTGGATTAATAAATAAACAATTCCAGGGTTATGACCTGCCCAGTATCATAAAACCAGTTAGTCACAGAAAGCCATAAGTGAAGTCCATCATTCCCACACCCAGAAGTTCCTTCCTTTGCAGTTGGAAAGACTGACCACGAGCATGGAAAATGACTTTCAATTTACCTTCTGCTAGGGAAAGGAGTCACCTAACAGGAGCAATAGAGGTACAGAGAGTTGGTTATTGTAAAGCCCAAGGCTTTAGGGTAAAACTGACTCCCTGATTTTGCTTCCTTACGTTTTAAGCTAAGTAAGTAATGTGTGCTGGTGATGTTTTAGGCTAAGTAGGTGGTATGTGTTGGTGTTTTCCTGTCATTTAGAGGGCATAGGATCATAAAAGCTGTATCAGTCACAAGTGCTGGAACAGAAAGATGCATTTGGTCCAATAAACATTTCAGGAACAAACACTGAGTGGAGAGTGCCAATCTGTGAGTCAATTGCACACAGAGCCAATTACTCTAATTAGGCAACACCTCCTGTTTGCCTGGGGCCATGGACGACAAAGGATATGTTCCTGAGGGATAAAGGATACTATCGGGGATGAGGCACTAAACGGGATTCTCTATAGACAGAATAATTCTGGTTAGAGTTCCCATAGAGGAGACAAGCAGTCCTACTGGATGAAAAAGTGAGTGGAATTTGTTTTTGTTTTTTTTTTTATAAACTCCCTTGTCACCACTGGCCCCTATTAGTCAGTCTCTAATTTTGATTTAGTGATTAATGCTAGAGAAGCTTCTAGAACTCACTGTCAAGAAATGCTGACAACCTGACTTTAGCAATTCCCCCATTTCTACTTCCAATCTCACCTCCTCAGTGCTAGAATTATACATGTGTATAGCCATGCTCAGCTTCCTACAAGGGTTCTGGGAATTTAAACTCAGGTCTCCTTTGCTTATATAACAAAAGTTTTGCCCACTGGGCCAACCTCCCAGGCCAGAAATAAAACTTTTAGAAAAGCAAAAGCACTGGAGATAGAAATGTTGCTCAGTGGTTAAGAGTACTGGCTGCTCTTGCAGAGAACCTTGGTTCTAATCGCAGCACTTGAATGATGCCTCACAGTGGGCCATAACTCTTGTTCTAGAGGTTCTGATGTCCTTTGCTGGCTCTGGGGAACACCTGGCACACATGTGGTATGCATACAAACACTAGGTCAGACACTCAGTACACACAAAATACATATAAATCTTTTCTTAAAAAAAATAAAATATTCCACCACGCTCTGAGTATAATTTATTAGTTGTACATTCTAAAAAACAATTTCCAGGAGGCCCAGGAATCTCTTGCATCCAGCCCTTATGGAAGTGAACACTGATACTATTTATTTATGCTTTCATGATTACATTTGAGCTTCAGTATGAAGGAATGAAGAAGAAAGACATGAAGAAATTAAGCCAGAACTCAGCTGAAAGCTTCACCCTTATTGACTAGCTTCTAGGATGCTGAATAATGCTGTCTGTATGTGTCCCAGGAAAAGAACCACCAGTCTTATACAGCCGTGAACACTGAAAGCTACAAACATAACTAGCCTGGCATAGTGGTACGAATGTCATGGAAGCAACCATCTTTCTGATTGGATTTAAGGCTCTCTGAAAATTGAAAACCACACTTGGTGTTGTTATTGGCATGAAAAGCCTGTGGCTGGACAAGTTATAGGCTCTAAGAGAGAACCTATTACTATTACTCTGCTAAATGGACACACTCTTAAACCAAAACAGACTGCTGGTGACTTAGCGTTATATTAATAGGTTAGTGCATCTGTCAACCATCAGAAGAGACCCACAGCTGGTCAGGGTGCAGAGAATAAGAGACTGTGGGACACTCATCCATAAATAAAACATCTAATCACAGCCTTCCTCTCAAGGCCAGGACATCACTGTAGATGAGGAAAAAAGACTATTGGAGCCAAAGTGGTGGGTGAGTGTTAGAAAACAGTGTTTTCTGGACAAGGTTGAGACAGTGTGTACAAGATCCATGCAAGCTCAAGCCAGATGATATCTCAGCCAGGACAGAGGAGGTAGGCAGGAACTCCAATCCTTTGCTAAGGAGCTATTGCCAATTGATATCTTCGTGGAAAGAGAAACAATTCTCTTTAAGGATGCAGGCTGTGGTAAGTAGACCAACCCCCAATGAAGGTCACACATCCAAGAGTATATGAGCAGCATAAATTGGATTTATTTGTGTCAGGTCCAAAAGAAACACTGGACAAATGGTTAGCTGTGGTGCCTATTAGCATACCAAGGCGTGTGGTGGCCTTTCAAGTCCTAGTACAGTGTCCATGCTGGCATGGCATGCTGGCCCATCTGAGCTCTTCTCATCCAGCCCCACTCTAACTCTCCAGCTCATGGGCTTCTGTTCCCTTAGCTTCTGATTCCTATGTAATTGTCATGTTGGCCATGCTCTCTTGGAGCCCTCTTGCCCCGTTCTCTGTTTTGTCTTCCTCTCTTTCTTTTCTTCTTTTGCTCTTCCCCCTTCTCATGGACACATTCTGTCTACTACATTCTCTACCTACTCTGGACTCTTCCAGAAGCCTCTGGCTGCACTTTCCTTTGTATCTACAATAAAAACCATCCCCTCAACCTATCTTGGAGAAGGCATGTCCTCACTTTATACACTTTGAATTAAAAAAAAAAATTTAAAACAGGACACAGTTGAGTGGGTTGGGAAGTGGAAGTGAGTCTGTAAGGAATGTGGAAGGGGTAAATATAATAAAAACATATTTGCAAAATACTAAAAAATAATAAAAATGAGAAAAAGTATAATCCTTGGCATCATTCTTCCTTAAACAGACGTAGAATGACTGTATTGAAACATTATCTACAGTAAGTCCCCATGTGGTATGTAAATCATATGCCCGAATGACACAGTAGTCTGTACAGTTGAAGATTTCCCCCTCTGGATGCCATATACACACTATTTGTTTTTGGTATAGAAAAAGCAATAGATGTTCCAAAGGACACTTTCAGGGAGAGTGAAATGATAAGCTCCAGGGTCAGAGAGAGAGAGGTGGAGACTAAGGAAGAGACCCAATGTCATCATTGATTCCACATGTGCATGAACAGGTGAGCAAACACACCTACCAACAACCATATGCATACATGAGAGACAGAGAGACACACACATGCACCACACACACACACTCATACACACACAAACACATACACACATACACACCAAAATAGTGTATCTCTTTGTTGTATAACATTGGGAAAGCCTTTATCAAGCCAATCTCCTTTAGAAGATTCTAGACTGAGGGCTAGCATCCCTTTGGCTCTGCTTGTCTCCATCCTTCTAGGACCAAGGTTGTAGGTACCCTGCCTGACTTTTTTCATAGATGCAGGGACTCTCATCTCCAGTCCTCATGTTTTCACAGAAAGTCTTTATCCACTGAACTATCCTTCCCCGAATCCAGAGAAATAAGTTTAAGAGGTACATTCTTTTCAATGTTCTGGGCTGAATCATATTTCTCTAGATTTATATCTACCAAAAGGTGGTTCTGGGCTAGTGTGGCAGCCCTGTAGTTAATTGGGCTTACTGTTCTTGCAAGAGTTCAATTTCCAGTACCTACTTCAGGAGACTTACACCAACCTCTAACTCCAACTCCAAGGGGATTCAATGCCACTTCTGGCCTCCATAGAGACCCATGCATATTTGCATAAAACCACATGCAATGCCCAAAAATTAAAAAAATGACATTTCAGACAAAAGTGCCAGCAGAAGGTGCTGCTTATGAAAGGTATTGATTCCTGGGCTCTGTTTCTTAACTTCTTAAGAAACTGAGGCACAAGGCTAAGGAGTCTGTGCTAGAACACTCCTCAGGCAAGTCCTATGTAAATGAAAACTGGAAAAACTACTGTCTTCCACCAGAAACATGTTGCTAGGTTGGAGGATAATTGAGCCCCTAGATGGAGGAGTAAAGCAACCCGTGTCACACTGCCCACAGAGCACAAACTGATAAATGACTTATTCATGGGAGCAGGAAAAGTATCACTTTATACAATTATCAGAATGAAGTAAGATTGCAGGGAATCATGGGTGTATTGAAGTCACACTAGTTAGCAAGTCAAGAAGCTATCAGATATGGCAGACTAATGAAAGGGTATGGCTCACTCACCTAGACCCACAGAGTGGTGGACACTTAACATTGTGGTGACATCAACCTCACACTAACCTTTCACCTGATGTCCAGTGTGTGCATGGAACACCCACAGGCAGGGAACTCCTGGGTGTTAGCTTGACTCAGTCCCCACTGTTTACATTGGTAGACTGCCACCTGCCCATCTACCTGCTCACTAATCTGAACATGAACCAGAGATTCCGTGCCTTTTACCTCCTAGCTAGATTTAATCCTTCATCTTTGCTCTCAACCCTGTTTACCTCAGTGACATCTCCTTCCCATCACTGGGCTTGATTCATTGTATTATCAATGTGGACTATAATATGCATTTCTATCAGCCCTCTTTGGAAACTTCTTGAACTCTGCTGTAACCTCTTTAACTTGTTTTCATTCTGTAAGATGCATATATACAGAGATACATAGATAATAAATAGATGATAGATGATATATATACATACATGTATAATACATAGATTTATTGGGGGTTGTGTAACATAAGAGGTAATAATTAGTAATTAGGATCAGAACAAAAGAACCTCCACTTTCCTTAACCAGCTCACCAAGAGGGGAATTGTTTGGCAAACTGCTAGCACTGAAATGGTACCTTGGGAATTTATTGCCAGTCAATAAATTCTGATATTATAAAAAGACACAAGTGTGATCCTCTTTGCTTATGGCATAGCACACTCATGACTCAACTTCTAAAGATTGTCCTCTGATCTCCATGCACACTGGCATTCACACACACACACACACACACACACACACACACACACACACACGAATGTTGAGATCAGGGTATGTCTTACTCCAAGCTCCTCCATGTTGTATAAAACACTAGAGATTCAAGTTCACAAGTAGCCTTTGACTCCATTTTGAAGAAGAATGACTGCCACCCTTGGTGGACCCATCACTTAAATCATCTCTCAGGCACCAGCCATCTACCACAGATGGATAAATCACTTTGTTCTTGCTCTAGAAAGGGTACTACCCATAGGTTTACCAAAGATAATTGAAACTGTGGAGCACATGGATGTAGTACAATCATATTGGGGAAGCCAGGACTAAAAACTTATGGGCATACCTGATGGAGGGAGGGTATAATTCCTTTGTCTGGACCCCATGGTGTGAGGGACCCTAACACTGTGATGGCGTGAGCCCACACTGACCTGTATTCTGATTACTAGTATGTGCTTTAAGGGCTGACAGTTTCCAGAGGGCTCCATCGTTCATGTTTGTCACAGATTACTGGATTGCCTGCTGGTCCACCTGTCTGCCATCTGGACCTGGACCTGACCTGCTGTTTCCTGTTCATGATCTCTCTCCTGCTCTGGGTCCTGGTCAGTGTCTTCATCTAACAGCTGAATGTTGCAGTTTTACTCTCAAATCTGCCACTCCAGCAGCATCCCACCCCACCCCCAGCACTGTACTGTGTCATTATCTTGTTAACTTATGTCCATTCTGTACCCAAAATATATGTAGAGATGTAATATTAAGTTTCTGACCTGGACTAGCTCCCAAGATCTGAACCAGAAATCCCAAAGTTCCAAAGAAATACACAGAAGCTTACATTAATTTCATGCTGATTGGTCTATGGCTCAGGCATATTACTAGTCAGCCCTTGCAGCTTAATTCAACGCATTTCTATTAATCTGTTCTGCCATGTGGCCCACGGCTTACCTATTTCTTTACATCTTGCTTCTTGGGTAGCTGTATTGAGTCCCCTGACTCTGCCCTCCTTCCCCTTTATCTATGCTCAGATTTTCTACCTGCTTCTAAGATGCCTTGCCATAGGCCAAAACAGTTCCTTTATTATCTAATGACCTTCACAGCATACAGAAAGACATTCCACATCATAGAGATATATAGATCTATTCACTGTGTGCTCTGTAAGGTGAGATATGAGATTCAATGTTAGCATTAAAACCAGACTAAGAAACTTGCATTCACCTTAGCCATGCTCTTGAGGTGGGTAGGTTAATGACAAATTGCTGTCTTGAAACCCTTAAACCTTGTGAGTTTAATGTTAATCAATACATTCTGACATTGTAGAAAGACTCATCTATGTCTTTGGCATAGTGTACTCATGACATTGACACACAATGGCAATAAAAAGTAAATAAAATAATTATTTTAAGTAAAATGAGAACACTAGCAACATTTGCCTTCAGGGTTCCTGGGACCTAAAGTGTGTTTGTAGCACAGAATCTGAATCCCATCACTCACTGAGTGTACCCTACATACTGCTTATTACCCCGACCATAGCAGCTCGCTATGACAACAGTCACATTAAAATATCCAGTTCAAATGAAGTTTCTCTTGTAATTCTTGGAGACTAATCAGTAATGTCCTGAGAAACAGCATTTGTAATCTGCCAAATGGAACAAAGCAGACCAGGAACCAGCAGCGAGCATGCCCATGCATGTCTTCTGGTGGCCCTCCTGCTACCTGATCACCCCTGCTGTGGTTTTGTGTTCATTTCAATGTTTGCAGAGGCCTGTTTCTTCACTGATGCTGACTGTAATCCACACTAGCCCTCTGCTTCCTGCAATTGTTCCTGTGCTTTCACACTCTGTATCTAGAAGACCCCGGTCCAAAAGGTAAACATCAAACTGCATAAGCAGGTTCCCAAGTGATGCAGATAAATGTTCCAGTGTTGAGTAACTAATCTATCATGTGGTAGGATGAGGAAGACTAGGGGCAGCCCAGGAACCAATACATGGGCATTTAAGGCAAAATGCCACTGGGAACGAATATCTTGGTGTTTTAAGCCCTATTGTATATACTTTGCAATATATATGAAGTACCCAAAAAAGGAAACCACGCTTACGTTAAAGATATTTTAAGGCTGGATGGATGAGTAGAACTCTATGATTCTGAGAAGCTGGAGGATTGAGGAACTAAAACCAAATTATTTGTAGATTATCTCTGATCCCTTGCTAGCTATTATTGTCGCCCTGTGTCTAACTCAATACCCTCTAGTTTTCAGGCAAAAAGTTGCTATATATTAACTTTGCATATCACAGTTTCTACCAACTCAAAAGATGGGAATATCATCAGATATCATCATAAACCTATGTCAGAATTTGCCTACTTTTATTATCCAACCCACTTGTATTTTATTTTCATGAACATATTTGAAGAATGCCTTGGTGTGTTCCTTTCTTTAGTTCTGTAACATATACCTATTTCCACATTGCAGTACGTTATTTACAACAGCCTGAGTCTGTGTTCCTGAGACATGATCGCTTATATTTATTTCAGAATATATTATCTCTTATTCTCTTTAAGAGAGGGGCTGTGTTTTGTGCTGACAACATGTTGCTTTGGTCTTAGTTTCCAAGGGTGCATTCTATCCAAGTTTCTTAAGGCTAGCCCTGATACAAGATGCACCGTTTAGCTTTCAAAACCTACTTGGTTTGTTTGTTTGTTTTCAGGTCAATTTATCATGCTTCTTTCTCTAAACATCTAAGAGTCATCAGTGTAAAAAACGAGCTCTCCCAAAAGGCAAAGCAATTTACAATTAAGAATGTTACACTAACCAAAGGACTTTCCAAACCAGCATATATTGGATTGTGGCAGATACATGGAAGGATAGATAGACTTTTAGTCTTTCTATTAAATCATCCAGAAAAAGCATAGATCTTATTTTACACCAGCACTTCCAAACTTAGGGTCAAGAATCTTTGGAGAAATTCAGCTTCACCTCTGAGCTTTCCTGGCTCCAATCACACACAGTTCAGCTGAATTAAAGAAGAAAAGATAACTCTGAAAGCAATGAGTGGGGATGAGATGCAATTTGACTTAATGATCAAATTCTGGCAACTATCTATATAAAGTAGATTGTGAGCCCAAGTATATAGGATTTGAAGCCACCATATTCATACAAAAGAGGTTTTTAGTAATAAATTGAGGCATGCCAAAAGTGCCAGATTTTACTGTCAGATGATCAAAATGTTTCATACTGAAGAAGAGACTTTGTGTTCTGTTTTTCTGAGATTTTTTTTTTTAAAAAAGAATAAAATTAAGCATTGGGAAGGATGACAAGTCTCAATCACTGGGGCTAGTGTGGTGGTTAAAAAGGAGACTGGCACTCTTCAGAGATATGGCCCTGTTGGAGTAGGTGTGGTCTTGGAGGGAGTATGTCACTGTGGGGGTGAGCTTTGAGGTCTCTTTTCTCAAGATTCACTCAGTATGACTGTCGGTCAACTTGCTGCTGCCTTCTGGTCAAGATATAGCCAGCACCACATCTGCCTGCACACCGCCATGCTCCTCGTCATGATGATAATGCACTGAATCTCCAAAACCATCAGCCACCACTTCAATTAAATGTCTTCTGGGTATGAGTTGCCATGGCTAGGATGGTACTTCACAGCAATAAAAATCCAAACTGAGACAGCTAGTCAAGGGATTTTGCTACTTGCCAGGAATAAACTGGTCACCAACGGCTCTATGCTATGAAGCATTTTCTTAGGAGTCATAATTAACAGTTCCCCAAAGAGGCTGGATTGCGTTTTAAGGCATAAATACATCTTCTATCATTAGAAGTGTTTCTAACCAATGTGATGATTTTCCAGACAAGATTTGGAGTGAAACTGTGTGTAACAACCCACATATCCTTGTTGTCTCAGGCTTGGGTATTGTTTATTTGCATATGATTTGCTTTCTTAGCTTTGCAAGTAATTTACCAATAAACACTTTAGATATGGATTATGTCCTATATTGCCCAGTAACAAAGGCTTATACTAACTATATAAGGATACCCAGGGGATAATGATCATAAAACAGCATCTCTAAGAATATGCAGCTCCACCCCTTTCTTTGGCTCCACGTTTCCTTCCTGTACTGCTGTGATGTGATTGATACAGGATTTGTATGATGAGAGTGGAATGTGTACAGCTCTGGACAACTGTAAGTGTCACTTTCTTTACTAAATACACAAATTAGGTGGCAGAATAGTTCTTCCCTATGATGGACAGAGAACAACAGCAGACTATGTTTGTATGAAAATTACAATACAAATCAACAAAGTTTTAAATCCAATATTTTGACTTTGATATTGAGGCACTAACCCTTCTGGCCCTTGTGAGTGCTATAAAGCTGCTGTCCTCCTAGTTTTGGGGTTTAAGAGTTTTGACCTCACTGGGAGGAGAGAGTATATAAGCAAAGGGATCAGGAACATGAGGAGGAGACCCACAGAGATGGCTGATCAGAGTTATTGGGAACTCACTGACACTGAAATAAAAACTGAGGAACCTTCATGGAAAAGAACTAAACCCTCTGAATGTAGATGACAGTCAAATAACATGGGAAGTTTGTGAAGCCTCTTGCAGTCAGACCAGAGTTTATTCCTGGTGCAGGAATTGGCTTCTGTGAGCCCATTCCCTACAGAGGACCCCTAACTCAGGCTTGATACTGAAGAAAGGGTCTCAGACCTACCTGAACTGGGTATGCCAGACCTAACTGACCCATGTTGGCATTTCTTGCCTTCCCTGGGGAATGGATGGGGAATAGGGTGGAGGTGGAAAGCTGAGGGAGGAAGTGAAGGGGGGGATGGAGAGGGAGCAGTGGTGGTGGGTATGGGAAAAAACTTTTTAAATAAAAAATTTACTTAAAAATAAGATTTTTGACCTCTCTAATTTCTATTCAGACATCTATTATATGCATGCATATCAATATTTTATATAACTCAGGTCTTTGTCTGTATCACTTTTAGCCGTGAAGAGTCATACCATATTTTAAATACTTATTTGACTTTTGTTTTATGGGTTTATGTGCTTTATGGCATGGGCATGGAAAGCTGTGAGGACCAGAAGAGGGTATCCGATATCCTGGGGCTGGTACTTACAATCTGTCAAGTGCAGGTGCTCTCCTAAGCCATTGCTACTGTCCACAGAAGCCATGTCTTACTTCTAAGTTGTTCACTTAAAAATCTACCATCTCATTACGTAATGGTAATTTCATATTTTCAATCATCTCAAAAGACATTTGATTTTACGAGCCTTCTCAAGAAATGTAAAGCTTCAATAAATGTAATAAAACTTATATACAACTCCTAATTTAATACTTAGTTGATTCAAATCTAACAACAAAAATATTTCATTTAAAAAATCTTTTTATTTTGCTTTCTTAGTAAATAAGTCCTGACCAGCTCCAAATGCCTATTTACTAGAAACTCAGAAAAAAATCACCTGGTGGGAACTTACCCTATTAATATCCAGCTTCAACAGATTTTGAAATGTAAATATCTATCTTCAGTAGATTTTCATATTAATTTCTAAAAAATTATATGCTTGGGCAAAGTAAATGATGGCTCATAATTTATAGAATCATGAAGATCGTGAATCAGAGTGTGTATTTATTTGGGTTCAATCAAGACCCATCGGATGTTAATCTTCATAGTTCAATCACCATGGGTCAATTCAAATTACAGCCTTTCAAATGTCTGCTGATATTCATAGTTGTACAAGGAAAACACATTCCATAGTTTTTAAATGTTTTATGTAAAGTTCCTTAGTACTTTAAGACATTCTCTTAAATTTAGTTCTTTGGTAGTTTTTTTCTTTGGTTTGGTTTGGGTTTGAGAACAACATCTTCCTCATGCTGGCCTCACACTTACGATTCTCCTGCCTCAGCCTCATAAGGGTTGATATTATAGGCATGTGCCACAATACTTCAGTTTAATATTTTAAATATCTCATAAAATTGGTACATATGGCATTGCTGTCTATAAACATTAAGTGCTATTATGTTTCCAAAGTGCTATAAAATCATACAGACTTTATAACTACTAACAGCAAGAAGTAACAAGTTATTTCTTAATATAAAATTTATGTAGCACTAAAGGAAATATGTGAATATATATCCTGAGTTATCTTTACTCAGATTCGAAAGCAATTCCCTTTATGAAGGAATCACATGTTGTTCAACTTAACTGCAAGAGCCACACATTCGAATTAAGGAAGCTAAGGATGGAAGGGTCTTTAGGACAGTCACATTCCCTTCTTATACCCCAGCCCACAGATGTTCACTTGTGAGTATGAGAATTTAATGATACCTCTAATGTTACAAATTGAATATCCTTGAGCAAATTATCACACTGCTTTGAACTCTACTTCTTTACTTATGAAGATGCTAATATGTCTGCCAGCGTTCTTAAGTTCTAAAGAAGTATGGAGAATCATGAGAAATATATACTTATCACCCATCCTAACAGGCCCAACATCTGATCTTTATAGTCTATCCATAAATCTTAAAGAAGCAGGAACCTGCCCACATATAGAGGTTGGCAAAGACATTCTGTCTGTATTGGCAAACTCCAGGAAGTCTCCTGACTCACATGTTCCCTATCAGCCTCAAGGCCCTGGATATATCTGGCAACTATATAGAGCCTCCTAGACTAGAGAATGACTCATTTTCTTGACAAAAGAGGGTATCTGGAGAAGAGTGCTTATTGATTACTGGATCTTCTACACCAGTGGTTCTCAATCTTCCTAATGCAGCAACCCTTTAATACAGTTTCCTTGTCTTGTGGGGACCCTCACCATAACATTATTTCATTGACACTTCATAACTATAATTTTGTTTCTGTTATGAATCACAGTGTAAATATGTTATATTTCTGATGGCCACCTCTGTGAAAGGGTTGTTTGACTCCCCCAGAGGGGTTGCAATTCACAGGTTAAGAACCACTTTCCTGCATAGTTTTATTTCTTGTTTCTATTCCTGACAGCATGTGTGAGCAGACTAGAAAATAGCTGGGGCCCTGTGCAAAAATAAAGAAGGAATGAGTTGGAAGTGTGGATTTTTCTAAAACCTTAATCGGGCTAAGATGAGGTGCTTTGATCTCTCTCTCTGTCTCTGTCTCTCTCTGTCTCTGTCTCTCTGTCTCTCTCTCTCTCACTGTGTATGTGTGTGTGTGCATTCTACACAATTTGTCTTAAAACTAGATATATCCATATGATAAAGGAGAAAAGCCTTTTCCTGTATGAGCCTGTGTAATTTATTTTTAGAGGCATCCTTGCCAGTGGTAAACTCTGAAGGCAGATTGCCTGGTTTCTCACTGTGGCCCCAGTACACAGGAGCCCCTTGACCTTTGGGAATTTACTGAACTTCGCATCTTAATATCCATACTCTTTAGCCAACATGAGAACATAAATGAGATGCTCTTTAAGACTGTAGTCCAACTACCATGAGGCAGCACATGAAATCTATTTTCATGGCCATAAGTTTAGAAAAAAGATACAGAGATATAGAGAAGTAGAGACAGAAAGAGAGAAAAATTACAAAGTAAGATGATGTCCTACATTATCTAACATATTCTACTTAATTTATCTCAATGTTAACAACACACCTATTTCTTCTCTATCTCTGTATCACTAATACACTGCTTAATATGCTATGTGAATAGTATGTAGACATGGCTCTACACTCCCCACACACTCTACACTTTCTTAGTTTCAGAGACTAAGAAAGGGATGAATAAGTAGCATGTATATGCATCTTCATATTGCTGTATGTACAAAATGCATAATGTTTCGTTATATTATAAGACATTTTGCTACTGTTGTTGGGTTCTTTATAGAGAAACTTAGGGTAGCATAATGAAATATGCATGTATATGCATTCTTATAAATCCCAAAATGCTACAATCAGCAACTCTGTCATTGCAGTTTTGCAGACAATTGCAAACAGCCCAAAACATTTCTACTTGGAGGACTACCTCCTCCATACAGATGTTTTCTTAAATCTGATTCTCATTTTGGCTAACTTCGTTTTCTTACTGATTTATAAACACATTTGTCTATTACAAAATTAGACAACTTTTGTCATCCCTGGGAAATACATTTCCTTAACTTCATTTTTCCTTTGTTCAGTTGCACACTTTTTATCATATACATATTTCCATTCCACTTCACCTATTTTATTAACATCTAACAATTGCATATATTTATGTGGTGTGTGGTAATTCAGTACATACCCACTGTGTCTAGTAATTGTATAAATTAGGGTGTATTAGCACCTCTAACTTCTAAGTATTTATCATTTTGGTGTGTCAGGAAGCCTCAAATTCTCTCTTTCCTTTTGTTTTTTTTTATAAAGTATATAATAAACTGCTGTGAACTCCAGTCATCCTATGCTTCTATATTAGAGCTAATACTCCTATCTAGCTGCATTTTTGTGCTTAGCATCTGTCTTAGTTAGCATTTCTATTGCTGTGATAGATACCATGACCATGGTAACTCTTATAAAGAAAAACTTTTCATTGGAGCTGGCTTATAGTGTCAGTGGTTCAGTTCATTATCATCATGGTGAAACATGGCAGCATACATGCAGACATGGTGCTGGAGAAGGAGCTGAGAATTGTATGTCTTGATCCATAGGCAACAGGAAGTGAACTGAGCATATATGAAACCTTAAAGCCCACTCTCACAGTGACACACTTCCTCCAATAAGGACACACCTACTTCAGCAAAGCCACACCTCCTAATAGTATCACTCCTCATGAACTTACGGTAGCCAGTTACATTCAAATTACCACAGCATCCAGCTTTCTCCTGCCCACTTTTCCTCTCCCTATTCTCTAACGACTACACATGTGTTCTCTACTTAGGGTAAATTTTTTAGCTTCTACATATGAGTGTGATTATTTATGTATTCTAATGTGCTAATCCGTTTCTTCTGTGCTCTGGGATTTTATCAAATGAGAACAGGAAGGTTTTTTATTTTCATACTTTCTTTTAATAATTCTATGGTTAATCTTTTTTAAAAAAATGTTTCAATTATATTTGGCTATATATGTCTGTGGACAGGTACGTATATGTCAGTGCAGTGCTTGTGGAGGCCAGATGAGGTCACTAAATCCCTTGAAGCTGGAAATAGAGGCTGTTCAAAGCCACCACTTGTGGGTGTGAGAAACAGAATTTCTGTCCTTTGGCAAGACTAGTATGTCCTCTGAACAGCTGGGTCATCTCTCAAGTACCTGCCATTCATCTTAAAAAATTTGAATTAGTTTTGTGTGTGTGTGTGTGTGTGTGTGTGTGTGTGTGTGTGTATCTAAGCCTGAGAGTACATATGAGTGAGGTGTGAAGACTGTTCTTCCAATGCTTCCAGACCAGTCTCTTTCAGGTTGGAGCCTGTTTGGACTATAAGTGACATTTCAGGAACATCTTTGAAATATGGGACTGTCTAATACATTTCAATTCATGACAGATCTAGTTTTCTGCATACCTCTTCTTTCCTGTATGCTACAAAGCATTCATTTTTGCCAAATGATGAAAATCCAAAGAATTCTAATTCCTAAGTGTAGCTCTAGAATATAATCTCAGCTTAATTCAAAGAAATGTGACATAGCCCTAGTGAGTTTCCTGCCCAAGAGCAAAATATGTCTTTCAATTTAATTGTCGTTCTACATCTTTTTTGAACATACGTTCAAATGTCTCTTTGGATGATTTCTCCACATTTGAAACCTGCCATCTGGCCAAATTTTGTTAACAGTGTCAACAGTTATTCTTTTAATGTCATTATTATGATGATTATGATTATGAATATTTTGTGCTACTGGGAATCAAACTCTTTCATTTACATATTACTATTATATATAACTAGAGTAGCTACATATCAACATATCAAAATATAAATACATATAAAAGTATAAATTTCATGTAATTTATTTTGTACTTGGATAGGTATATGATTTTTCTTTTGATTATTAAGTTATATTTTTTAAATTTATAATATTGAAATAGTCTTACTTCCCTAGAAGAAACTTCATGTGCTTCTAATATTATTATTATTACTACATAATATTATTATTTTGTTTGCCATATATCATTTATTTCATTCCAAAAAAATAAAAATATATCAGCCATCTTTAAACTTCAGGGGCTATTATTTCATCCTGGGAGGAAGTCCTATGTAGGGGCTTTCTACAGCTTCAGTGGCCTCTTCATAGGAATCTTTGGGAAAAGGTGCCAGAGGACCACCAGGCTGCTTTCAGAGAGGTCAGTCCATGTCCCCTGTGAACTCTCATTGCACTAGATTCCAACCTTGATCTGCTTCAAATGTCATTAGGCTTTGGCACATTTTCTTTGGGGTTGGATTATGGCTATTTTTAAATTTGCTGACATGACAATTACCCATTATGTTTACATTTTGATTTGCTGGGTTTTATTGTAGGACTGGAGGAAGGATGAGAACATCATTCTTCACAGTCCTTTACTGACACTCTTACTCTGTTACATTAAAGGCTGACCTCACTCCCTTGGGCTTCTTTACTTATCTAGTCAATCTCCTGCTTTTAGATATTTAGGTTGCTCCAAATTTTTACTGTGACTAAGGTCCCTTAAAAAAAAAGGAACAACTAATTAGACCAGGATTGAAGACAATTCAGTTCAGTCTCAAAAAATAGTGACTAGCAGAGAAGCAGAGGGTGAGCAGAATAATGAAGAGGGACTAATGGGTGAGGGTTGTTCTCATGGGTGAGCTCTGCTGGGAAAGCGGAACAGAACTGGAAGGAATGTGGCAAGTTCCTCTTGTTTAATGCTCTTTTTTTTTCTTCTCCACATCCTCTTGCAGCAGCATTCTCTGCAGTAACAGCCTAGAACAGTAGTTTTCAACCTATGGGTAGCAACCCTTTGGGGGTCCTATATCCAATGTCCTGCATACCAGATCTTTATATTATGATTTATATAGGCAGAAAAATTGCAGTTATGAAGTAGCAATAAAAAAAATTTCATGATTGAGGGGTCACTACAACATAGAAAATAACTGTACTAAAGGGTTGCAGCATTAGGAGAGTTGAGAAACTCTGACCTAGACGCTGCTAAGCTAAGACGTAGGAGCCGGCAGTGATGGATGATTCTGTTTCCTTGAGCTTTAGGTTATTTGAATATCCATGGTTTCCATTAGGAATGGTTTATGGCATAGACTGTTGAATGGAGGAAGCTCCTCTCTGGAGACTTGGGAGTCAAGTGTTGTGAGCTGTGACTGTGAGATAGTACGTGGATTTCATCTGGGGGTATGAATTTGTTTAGTGGATAAGCAGGTGTTCTAAGAACAGTGGCAACAGTGTAGTTTGGGCCATCTGTTCTAGACACAGATGACAATAAGCTTTTAAATGTCTCAGTCTTGTCTTTCCTTTCTCTAAAGAACATATAGAGCTATAGTTTCACTGGCATTAAAACTCTTCGTCAGTCTTTCTCCCATATCTAAGATAGAGTTGTCCCAAATCAAACTAAGTACTAGGTAGAAGGCTAAAAATAAATGAACATCAACCCCAAAAGTCACATAGACACTTTTAAATAACTACACCATCAAGTGAGTGAGAATGAGAAGGCATGCCACAAACCTCTGCCTGTGTCTGACTGGGGGAAAAAAAAACATTAATACAGGTAACAGCATTTGATGTATGAAATATTCAAAGATTGGTGAAGTAGCATCACACAGAAAGATGAGAATGACTCTGAAGATATGTTCCTATAAATTCTTTGTTATTTATTTGAGCAGCTCTGATCCAGACAGCTAAGGAGCAACTTAACTAGTCTTTGTGTTATAGGCAGCTGGGGCCCAGAGTATCCTTGGAGATGTGGGAACACATCACTTTCGAGGGCCACACTGGCCTTACACTACAAATGGCACAGGCTAAGGGAAATGGAGAAGGAGGAGGGAAAGAGGAGGGGGAAGAGACGAGCTGAAGGGGGCGGGGTTGTATAAGACTTTACAGATAAGCTCTTCTGAAACAGATGCCTGGTTTCTGCCTCCTGCAGCTCCAATAAAGCAGTATGGAGAAAGAAGCATGCAGATATTAAAAATGCTCCTGAGATGATTCACTTTCTTCCTACTGTCTCTACTCTTCATCTATCAAAAACCAATGGGACCACTACTTTGTAAAGCTCCACCCTCCTGGATCCCTGAAAGGCACTCTCTCCAGTAGCATCCTCAAGGTCACTCACAGCTCTTACAGCACATAGCAAGCAAGGAGCCACCCAGCCAGGAAACTGCAAGATAAAGCAGGGATTCAGAGCTCCAGATGTGTGCATCTCAGTACTTTTAGAAGAGATTATTGGCATTTCAGCCATTTCATAGGATTATGGGAGAAATGCATGATAAATAATCTATTAATAGATTTTGGTTACCTGGGGAAGGAAACTAATAACCCCCCAAAATTGTTGTATAACAGAAAATTTAACATAATCTTATTTATTTTAGTATTTTATCTTGTATGGTAGCTTTAAATAAATACAGATTAAGGTGAAAACCCCTTATCCTCTTATTAGAAAATCATTTCCAAAAAGGGATCTAAAGATTAACACAGGCCTATCAACTATAATGCTAAGAAGCACAAAAATAGTACTGAATAGGTGTTTGGGGTTTGGCTTTGCTTTTGGTTTAGGAAGTCTATGGTGAAATTTTATACATTCATTCAGTTCACCATTAATATTTGATACTTTGTATTTATTTACTTATGTAATAAAATATATATGCTTGTGTTTATGGGTGTACATGCATGTACATGTGGGAGGGAATGTGTACATAACTATGTGTAGAGGTCACAGATCAACCTAGGGAGCCCTATACTTTATTTGTTGAGACAAAGTCTCTCACTGAGACTGGGATTCATTGATTCAACTAGACTGGCTTCTAAGCCCACCCTGTGCCTCTTCCTTCCCAGCACAGGCTACTCACAAGTGCCACCAAACCCAGATTTTTACAAGTTCCTAGAGATGAACTCAGGTTCTCCCACTTGTGTGAAGAAGCACTTTACTGAGTAAACATCTCCCCAGCCCTGATACTTTGAGTAACAGAAAATTCTATGTGCTTGTCACCAAGGCTGAGGGACACAGAGATGAAGAAACCCAGTATGATAATGTAGTAAAGTCTTCTCAATAAAAATCACTTACACTGTCCATTTGAAACATTAGCTCAGAATGAAGCAAACAGTTTACCAGTCTTGGGTGAATCATGTACAGAGAACAGTCCACCACAATTGTTGTATATATATTCTTTCAGATTGAATCCATTTGTTTGCTTCTCTAGCTTGAACACACAGTAGAGACTGTAAATTCATAAGACAGGAATAAGGACCAGTTTCCTCTAAAGTGATTTCTTATTCCCAGTAACTTTGTAAATGGTGCTTATTTTTATGAAACAACTACTTAAAGCATAGAAAGCATCACAGATAAAAAGAAAACACATAAATTAAAAAATTATTGAGCAAAATCTATCTTGTTCTGAGACATTCAGCACAGTATAGCACACCCATTCTTACACGTTTTTACATATTATACAAAAGACAAAATGTAAGTTCTTTTCACTGAAATTTTACAACCCTCATCTGAAATCATTTTTTGTTTGTTTGTTTGTTTTTGAGACAGGGTTTATCTGTTTAACAGTCCTGGCTGTCCTGGAACTCATTCTGTAGACCAGGCTGGACATAAACTCACAGAGATCTATCTGCCCCTGCCTGCCAAAAGCTAGGATTAAATATATGAGTCTTTTTTTCTAATGAACAAAACAAAGCTCACTGGTTTTGTTGCAGGTGAAAAGTACTTTTGTCAGCATGAGGCTGGCTCCTACCTTTGTCGTTACAGATTACTAGTGTGCATTCTCTCTCCCAGTTACTGAGTCCCAGAGATTTTTCCTGACTTACTCTAATGCTTCACACTCCTACCATATTGCTTAGGCTCTTGGCTAGACATGTAACGGGCCTGCCACAGACAGTCCCAGTCACTCAGTCCTTAATGCCTGTCTCACATGTCAGTTTATTTATGCAGAATGTCCTTGCCAACTCTACAGGGAGAACCTAGAGGCTAGTGAATTTGATAATGTCTCTCATTGGAAGTATCTCTTATGTTAAGCCTTACACAGACATCCCTTTGGTTCTGTGGGTTCCATATGCATAGATTCAATCAATCATAGATTAGTAATGGTCCATCCTTGCTGACATGTGTCATGTGATTATGTGTATAGGGCTGCAACTGTAAAGGACATACAGACACATATTGTTTGTTCTTGTCATTATTTCCTTAGCAATGTAGGGTAACCATGATTCATATAACATTGGCATTTCACTAGGTCTTATAAATAATCTAGGGGTAATTTAAAGTATATAATATTTGCAGACTTTAAAAGTAGATATTATGTGATTTTGTACATTCAATGTCATATTTGGACTTGAATATCTGCAAATTTTGGTATGCTCAGAGGATCCTGTAATCCATTCTCTACAGATGTAAAAGGACAACTGTATTAACTATGTATTCTGCATCTTTATTAAAGAGCCAATTAGCTTTTTCAGTACATCCACCCTTACTGCCACATAAACTTATTTTTCCCAATGTTTTAGATTGGGGAAATTGTTGTAAATAGTTCTGGCTCGAAATTTCTGGGCCTAGAACAGAGGTTTAGTCTCACTCTCAGCCCTGCTTTGCTTTAAATAATCACACACAGGCATATATTATTTTTACACTGATTGACCTAAGGCTGTGGCATATAATTTGTTAGCACTTGTTTTTAATCTAACCCATCTTGTACAGCCATGCGGCTCGATACCCTCAGAGTAGCATTTTTTCTATGTCTTCTGGCAGCTCAGGCAACTCTGGCATCTGTCTCTGGTGTATGTCTCTACTCTGAGATGTTTCCGAGTTTTCTTAGCCTGGTAGCCCCGCCCACACTTCCTGTTTGCCTTTGGCCAATCAGCTTTTATTAAACCCATAGGTGGGACAAATATTTACATTACCAGGATAATCTCACTACAGGAAATATTTACTTTCTACCCCACCCCCATTTTTGTTCAATTTCTATATAGTTAGTTTCTGGAGAGGCTGATGTGAAGAATCATTGCTTAGGGAATAAGTTCTAAAATTGCTACTGTGCATTCCATGTTACTGGAATGTAGTCCACCAGAAAACCATAGTTAGCATTGTGTTTGTGCACAGAATTAGAATTATATCATGCAAAGAATAGATGATGGATGAGAAAGAATGCAAGTCTATTGAAGAGAAGTGTTAAGGGGTCCAAGGTCACTTCATAAACATATGCGGTCAGACAGAGTTTGAGAAATGCGATGGCATAAAACTAAGACATGGGCAGAAAGCAACAGAAAGCTACATATTCAAGACATGTAAAGAACTTCCTTTTGATTCTCCATATTTCCAGAGATGGACTAATACATGGGTCTAAGAAGATGTGAGACCTTACAAACATAAGGTCATCCTAAACTTGGCACCCAATAAATTCACAGAATCCCTAAAGAACTTTTTTGTGTTTGATGCTACAAAAGATTCAACTTACTTCAAATAGGATAGGCTATTTTAATTGCAGAACGTTGCAGAAATTTTTTTTGCAACTGTAAAGTATGTTTTAACCATCCTTTAAAATAAACACCCCAGCCCTGGTGCCCTATCTCCCTCTGAGGACCATCACTTTCTCTCAGCTCTTGCATGGAAACCTCTTCTAGAAATTTTCCAATACATGAGTGCTGACTTCTTCATTCCTTGGTCTCTCTTGTTCCCTCTAGACTTCTGTCCCTACTATTTCAGTGGAAACACTCCTGTGAGTGTCACATGCCTACCTTACAGAATTCCAAGAGTAAATCTTTTCTCTTGTTACAGAACTTCTCTGCATGGGGGTCTTGCTAGTTTTATTCTCACGTTTGATATTTTGTTTACCTGGATGCCAAGCCATTCATCTCCATTTGTTCTTCTTACTCTATGACTTCTTCTCTTTGGTCTCTGTTACATTCTTGTGCTAAACTACATACATCAAAGGTGCTATGTTACTTTTCATAGAGATACAAGGAGAAAGACCTTTTCATCCCAGAAAGTCCATTGACAGATCAAAGGAAGGATTCCATCCAAGTACAGCTTGATGAATTAATGAGTGTATTAGGGTTACAGGAGAGTGTGTGAGAGACTTTGTGCAGGAACACAGGTGAGACATTACTTATAAGAGCATGAATGAAACCAAAGCAGCTGTATCAGAGAATGATCTCACCCTAGGTTGGGTACCACAGACGCTCATCCTCACTTGATCTTGTACCTCTTCTCCACTTTAACTACCCTTTAGAGATCATGAACAACTGGGCATATAGGAGGGAGTAGTAGGTGGAATCACAAACAAGAGTCAAGGAGTGTTAAAGCTCCATTACCATTATCACACACCTAGTTACCATGGTATCATTTGCTTCTCTCAAAGCCATGACTACAGAGCAGAGGTATTCTTTTTGTTATGACAGCAACCTCTGATGGCTCACAGTGGTCATGGTAATCTCAGAGAGGGAAGTGGGTACACTACTACAAGGAGAAACAAGTAAGATGTAAACAAGACCACTTCCTTCTCTACTGGTGCTCTTCCTTCAGTGGATTCCATCCAGATCAATGTGTCAATTAGCTTCTCAATCTCAACATTTCCTCCAAGTTCCAGGCTGCTACATAAAACTGTCTTCCCAACATCTCACAAGATGACTCACAGCATGTCAAAATGAAAATTCTAAAATTTAGATCTTAGTCCCATACTTTCTTCATCCAGCTCTAGGTACACTGGCCAAGCAAGGCTCACTGAGGATTTGTGCATTGCAAACCCTGAGGTATCCTCATTAGTCCAAAACTCCATCTTTTCCATTTAGGCTTCAGACTGAACATCAACCATCAAACAGGTCTCTGATGACAACCATTTCTCAAATAGTATTGGAGAACTTTAATAAACAGTTGGTAAGTGAATAAGTGAGCAACCTATGTTTTCTCCTCATTATAATATCCAAAAATGCTGCTGCTAACTATTCAAAATTGCCTTGCCAGAATCTATATATTCTTTCCCAAATTTGGAAACACTTGAACATAAGTCTGTCAACAGAGCTGTTGCAGGAAAATGCAGTCGGGGTGTATCTGCCTGGGCTCTGTGAGCTACTCTAGGCAATAGGACAGCTAAGCAGAGGTCAAGTTCTTACAAGGCATTAAAATTCAACTTATAGTGCCTTGGACAGATATGCCTTCTACACAACTATAAGTTTCTATAATTTTATGCTTCAAATATCTACATGTCAATTAATTAATTGGAATCATTCACTTTCCATTTGCTTGTACATTGTGATGACTTGGAACATCAAGTTGGCTTCCCTATTGAGAACCATCATAGGTGCAGAGCTAGGGCTGAGATTGTTCCAGCATGCTTTTTCACTAATCTTTGACTTTATCTCCCAAGAGTATACTTGTCCCCAAAAATAATATTGAGATAGTGGCACTCTTTGACCTGTGTTCCCTGTAAGGAACCTTCTTTGAAAAGAATAATGACTGGTATATAACCAAAGACAAATTGCTTATAATAGGTCATTTTTTCTTTTAATTTTAAGAAGATGGTAGTGACTGGGCTATAGCATATACAAAAGCTAGATTTGATCCTTTGGGACCTTGTAAACTGGGTGTTGTAGCCCACACCTTATCATCACTTGGGCACTAAAGGATGAAGAATAAGAAATTCAAGGTCAAGACCAGCTGAGCTACCTGAGACCCTCATTTTTTTAGGTTTAAGTGTCTTAAAAATATAATTAAATAAAATGGTTGTGTTTTTCTCTCAAGGCCATACCTATTATTTTCTTATCTAAGATTCCCACTACATGCAGGGAATGAAATGTTCCATCTAGTTTTCATAAGTGTTATTTATAAGCACAGAGAAAGAAAAAGGCTCAGAAAACATGGTTGGGTGAGGCAGTTGACTTGCACCATCATAGCTCTGCAAGTCATAAGATGGTTTTTACAAGTGATGCAGAACTAATCTATATTCTTCCCTTCAGATTGGATTGGACAACCTGATCCACAAACTTTCTCATTGACTCTAATGCTTGACTTATCTTACAAATGACTGATGCCCTATGATGGCTCAGAAATGCTTCAAGCTCAAACACATCTTGTGCCAGGGACCTGAGTGTCTCCATATGTGTAAGGGAAATGTGAGCATCCTTGTCGGCAAAATGAAACCATTCACTCTATTTTTTAAAACATGGGTATTTTTGGCCAGGTGGTGATGTCACGTCTTTAATACCAGAACCTAGGAGGCAGGAGCAGGTGTATCTTTGAATTTAAGGACAGCCTGGTCTACAGAGTGAGTTCTAGGACAGTCAGGGCTACACAAGGAAACCCTGTCTCAACACCCTAGTCCCCAAAAAGAAGCCACAGATATTTTTAATGGCATGAAAATCTTGTTAAATTGTATATAAAAGAGTCTTGTATTTATAGCATTGCTCTGAAAAGGTCTGGTTTTCATAGTAAACCAAAAGACTCTCAGTTTTTAAATCAAGAAGTATTCCCATTAAGCACAGATGGGAAGTTTATTTGAAAATATTAGACAGACAGACAGACATAACACAGTAGCTAAAATTCCTAAAACAATTTCCTCTCTGCCATAAATATGAAAGCACTGCTTTGCATCCAAGCAAGCACAGGGCAAACATCTGTTGAACTGGATGGTGAACTTAGTGGTCCACACATGCATTATGCTCTGAGTTAGTGCAGGGGAAAATCTCCAAAGACCACTTGCATTTATTCTAAGGGCGAACCTGCTGAGGAAAGAACTTTGTGTAAAGAGTTCCATCTTTTGTTGTAAACAGTTATATGTGGCAGTCCCTAAAGTGAAGGTCAAGTTCATAGCATTTTAGTCAGAAGAAAAGCTTTCTCTCTCTTTAAAACTACTCTTTTTCTTTCTTTAAAACAATGGCATAATTGTTTACTTTTTATATTATTATGACCTCTATGTCCCTTTTTCATATATTTTCTTTTGAGTGTGTATGTGTATTTATGTGAGTATAACATATATGCATGCATATACACATATATGTATATATATACATATATGTGGAGAGCAGAGACAAATCTCAGGCATCTTTCCTCAGATGATCTCTACTGTTTATTTGAGAAGGGGTCACCTATTGGCCTATTAAGCTAGGTTGGCTAGCTCAGAGTGGTAGGGATATATCTGTCTCTGTCTCTGAGCTTGACATGTCTAGGCTAACAGTCATACCTTTTTTTCTGTAATCTGAATTCAGGTCCTTATTCTTGTAGGGAAAGCACTTTATAGACTGAGCCTTCTTCCCAGTCCTATGTCTTCATATTTCTGAGACTCAAAATTGACCCTGTGTGCTCCATCTAATTTGGCTGCAGAACTGGAATCAAGCAAGGCAGTGATGGAGCTGGGACAGACAAATGGCTCTTCCCACTGGCACCGTATTCAAACAAGGAAAGAAAAGCTTAGGAGGTTCAAACTCTCAGAAAGCAGATACACATTGCTAACACTGAAATGGTTCTTTAAATAATTTAATTAAATGCATTTAAAGTGTTCCTCCTGGTATTTGAACAATATCTCTTATGGTAAAAATGGTTTCCGTTCCAGATATTTCAACATCGTGTGATATAAACAGGGCACAGACTTAGTTTTCTAGATTAATTAAAGCATGTTCTATTTGTGGAGCACAAAAGGAGGGGACAGCATGAAATTAGCAATTAGTCATCACAGAGGATGAAACTCACGGCCCCTAAAAGTCTACGTTAGGGTTTCTTCTTCTTCTTCTTCTTCTTCTTCTTCTTCTTCTTCTTCTTCTTCTTCTTCTTCTTCTTCTTCTTCTTCTTCTTCTTCTTCTTCTTATTCAGGAAGGAAACCAGATAGGTCCAGCCACAGCAATTTGTGAATATGCATTCAATATTTGATCTGTATGAGAGGTCATCTGGTAGCCAATCAGAGAAATATTACTGTTCCTTATCATCAAGATGTATCTCTCCATGGCTTGCTACTATGTACCTGCATCACAGAGAAAAGTAAACTAAAACTGAATCCAAGTGAGGTCATTCCTCTTTCGTCAGAGGTCGTAGACCTCTTCTGAGTCTTCTCCAATAATCAAATCACAAAAGCATCTGGGTTTAATTTTCACCCTTCACAGAAGCCAAGGAAACAACACAGTCCAAGAAAATTTACTAGGTTAAAAAATAATCTCCGTAATAAAAACTCACAGGAGGCAAAAGCCACCTTTCTAAACATCTGTAAAGTGCCAAATGCAAGCTCAGTGTGGTGAGTGCCTCATGTTTTCACCACCCTCTGGCTAATTATGGCTATCCCAACTGCCAAGGAAAACATGCGCAGGCTGCCTTCAGATGCTCTAAGAACACAGGGAGGGATGCTTTTGTGAGATCCTATTTAGACCTTCTTATCTGATGGCAATGGGTTATCACCCACCCACAGAGCTTTCTAGATCTCCCCCCACTTCCCTCACTGGACATGCTGAGTAATCCTACCTCCCTAATATTATCAGATCAAAGTACTAAAAATGCCTTTCATTCCCTAAGGAACTTCGACAAACAATCATGATTCTTGGACTTTGTGCTCAGGACATGTTTATTTACCATGCCACCATCCCAATTTTATTTCTGTTACTGTGAGAAAGTACCCTGATAAAAAGCAGCTTCTGGGAGAAAAGGATTTATTTCAGCTCACAATTCCAGGCTTCAGTCCATCATTATGGGGAAATCAAGGTAAGAATGTCAAATAGCTAGTCCGGACATATCCAGAGTCAAATGAAGGGAGAAATGAACACATGCAGGCTTGCTTTTTGTGTGTGTGCTCAGCTTGATTTCCTTCGTCTTAGTTCAAGAACCCATGCATAGAGAATGGGAACAGACACAGTGGGATGGGGCTTCTCCTGTAAGTTCACTTAATGAATATAATCCCCAGTGGGTAAGACCTCAGTACAATACAATGCAGATAATCCCTCATTAGCACTCCCTTCCCAGGCGATTGTAGGTTGTATCAAACTGGCAAGTAGAGTTAACTACCACAACCAGGTAGACCAGTGATTTTCATATAACAATGAATAAAAGCTATATGTGCCTTTGTCAGTACCTCCAGCGACAATCCATAAACCACTAAATCATAAAGCTGACCATTTATAAAACTAAATTTTTCAGTATGCGCTTATGTTTTTCCTGCCACCTTTTTTCCCTCCCTCCCTGTCTGTAAAGTGTGTGTGTGTGTGTGAGTGTGTGTGTGTGTGTACGTACAAACATATGAGTGTGAAAAGGTCAGAGGTCAAGGTCAGGTATCCTCTTCAATCACTATACAACTCTTCTGAGGTAAGCTCTGTCACTGAACCCAAAACTTGACAGTTTGATAGACTGGGTTCTCAGCAAACTTCAGGGATGCACCTGCCTCTACCAGTCCAGCACTGGGCTACTGGCATGGACCACGGCACTTGGATTTTTATGTGGATGTGAGGCATCTTAACTTAGGTTCCACATTTGTTTTGTTTTTTTTTAAAAAAAAAAAAAAACTTATTTATTTATTTATTTATTTATTTGCCTTGGTGTTTGCCTGGAACTGGAACTACAGACAGTTGTTAGCCGCCACGTGGGTGCTGGGAATCGAACCCGGGTCCTCTGGAAGAGCAGCCGGTGCTCTTAACCGCTGAGCCATCTCTCCAGCCCCAGGTTCCACATTTGTACAGTCAGTGTTTTACCAGCAGAACCAGCTCCATAGCTCCATATAACTAAAAGCTGTTGCCTTCCAGTGATAAGAATTAGAATCCATTAGCTAGGACCACATGAATTCAGTTTATTCAACAGCATTGTTTTGTTTGCATCCTGTGTGCTTCTACTGATTACTTGAAATCAATGTCTCACACTAAACTAAGCTTTTCAAAAAAACTACGCTTTAAAATAAAACAACAACAAAATGATTTTACAGTACAGTGGTCAGCAAAGGGGCTGCAAATTGACACGAGTATTAAATTCATGGACAGACATCTGAGAGGTGAACGGACAGACAACTGGCTGTAGACAGCTGCACAGGTTGAAGCAAAAATAATATGGGGCTTTAGGGAATTTCCTAATTCCATGCACTTTTCCTTTTTGGCATTAGCAAAAAGTCAGCCATGCCAATAATATTAGCCAAGACATTAGTAACTGTAGTGTCATCTAAGAAGTCCTAAAATTTCCCAGATGGTAACAAGCATCAGCAGTTTGACCATCAGAGGATAATTCTGATGTGGAAAAAACCTTTGGAGAGGCGGCCAAGCAAGACACCAGGCTGGGAGGTCACAGGTACAGGTGATACTGTTTTCCTTTTGCAATATTTTCCTGTAGAGATAGCAGTCTAAAAATGCACCTTCAAAACAAGTGATTTTGTTCTAGTGGCTAGCAAATGATGATGACTGTGTTTGTGAACACTTCCTATAGAAAGCACACAAAAACCTTTTTATGCCCTCTCTGTTACCATGTATACAGAATGTAAAGCAGAGTACCAAACATGGTACTGCCTGGGTCATAGCTATGGCAACCTTTTTGCCTATAGCAGAAATGTTTGCTGACAACATGGAGAACTAATATAAAAGGGTCTGATGAAAATCTCAACCTTCCCAACATGGTGACCCTTAATACAGTCTCTCAAGATGTGGCGAACTCCAGTCACAAAATTATTGCTATCTCATAACTGTAGTTTTGCTAATGTTATTAAATCATGATGGAAATATCAGTCTTTTCTTGTGACATTAGGTAACCATTATGCAAGAGTCATTTGGCCACCAAAGGACTTGTGACCCACATGTTGAGAAGCACTGTAAGAAATATGAGTTTTTAGCTCTAACTTCTGTGTTAAGATTTCCCCCTCTTCCTAACACTATTTCCCATGCTCTCTACATTCCATCCACGGCTCAGAGAGAGAAGTAAATAGGAAAGAACTGGGTGGCTGTAGGAACAGTTTCTCCTGGTAGACCTTCACTTCATGGAGGAAAAGAGACTCTGGAAAGTTCTCAGAGATTCAAAAAAAATCTATTCATGGTGAGCTTAGAAGCCCTCACTTAATATAGCTACAGTAAATTCAGAACCAACCGCTTTCTGTCTCTCACTAGAAAACAAATAGGCTTCTCTAGGATTAATAAAATATAAGAAGTTAAAACAAAACTGACAGATAAAAATAAGATAAAACAAACAGAAAAAAAAGAGCCCAAGAGAAGGTACAAAATATAGAGATCCACTCATTTGCATACTCAGGAATTCCATCAAAATACTAAACTTGAAGCTATAATTATACACAAAGGACCTGTAGAGTATTTTGTATACTTTATTACATATAACGATAATATGATAAAATTATTTAAAGAAAAACAAGGAAGAGCCCTGACATAACCTTATGATACAAAGAACCTCCAAAGATGCTATTGAGTTTATTTTCTGCTGACCATCTACTGCTAGGCATGCAGTCTACCCTTAAGAGTAGTTTGTTTCCATAGTGAGACTCCATGGAGAGAACTAAATTTTCATTTGCAAGTGGTTATCAATTGGAAGTTGTTTCTGGGTTAGGAATGAAAGCATGTGTCCACTGCTGCATTTCAGCTCTAGGAGCCCATCTATTGCAGAGCCATGCAGGTCTTGTACATGCTACTTCACTTTCTATGAGTTTATATTGAATCCATTCTCTTGATTTTACCCATATATTATGGTGTCTTAAAGCTGAAGACTTACAGTTCAATAATTTGGGAAGACAGATATCTGTTAGACTCTAAAGCCATGCCATCTGTTAGACTCTAAAGCCATGCCCTTTGAGCTCTGACATCAAGCCCCATTTAAAGCAAGGTTCCCATGTGCATCTCCCTCTCTCTTCCTTTCTATTCTTTGAGAGCTCCCCAATTTCCCACTTCTTCCTTTCTTTTTCTTTTCTCTTTTGGTTCATTTTTGCCTTTTCTGCTACTATAATCATAACCTTTCTGTTAATCATAACCATATTCATCTGACAATAAAGCTCTTTTCCACATAGTAACAGCATTAAGACTTTCCTGCTATCCACCGCTGCATTCTGACGTGTTCCTGAGTTCCCACATGCATCCATAGAAATCTGCCACCAGATAACTGGGTATATGTGAACCATAACAAGATACACACAAAATTCTAACAATCTCACCTTCCAAAAACTCAGATGACTCCACCAGATACATGGAAATGAGAATGATAATGTTTTGCTGTTGTCAGAAGTGAGGAAGCCTTGCTTGGTCAATTGAGGACACAATATATGCTAATGATGTACCCCAAGATAGGTGCAGCCATCCCCATCAAAAGTGGGGTATCTTGACAGAAATTCAACAGGGAGTTACATGCCAAAAATATGAAGATGAGAATTTGCAGCCTATTGCAAGATGATGGTGACAGGTGTCAGAACCACGAGCAGGAAAAGAGCTTCCTGGGTAGAAGCCCGATTTCATTAGAGAAACTGCAGCAGGCCAATGTGGCTTTCAACCTTGAACATGGAATAATGAGTACCCCTTTAAATAGCTGCAGGAGAGGAAGCATAGTGGGGGCTGACAATGAGGAATGCCATTGAGATATCTAGCCAGGAAAGAAGGAAATAAATAAGACAATGTAGGGCATCCATAGGAGGTGAGGGAGATTAGTTGTACCATAAGCATATAAAACATCTTATTTTCTCAAAGGATGAAGTATCCAGGTGGGAATTGGTCCTGTTCTATAGCTAAGGAGAATAATGAGGTTCAACCTGTAGGCACAAGGAGAACCTCATAGAAAAGATAGCAAGTCATAACTGAGAGCTTCAGAATCATTACATTTAGCAGTGGTTTCCATGGGAACCTTACCTGGGTAGAAGTTCAAATGAGGCTGAAGCATCTACAGGATAAAACAAGGAGTCTGCTAATAAAATGATCTCATGTGGGGCTGAAGAGTTGATGCTCACTTTTCTGCTTTTGCAGAGGACCCACGTTTGGTTCTCAGCATCCATATGTGGCTCACAGTAGTCCAGGAGATCTGAGCCCTCTTTCACCCTCTATGGATACTCTTACAGACACCCAGGAAAAACAGACATGCACAAAGAATAAAAGTAAGTAAATATATATAAAAAAAATCCTATCATACTTCTGTCAGAAGCAAGAAGGAGAGTGTCAACATCTTGTCCCTTACATATTCAAGACCTCATACAACATCTCACTTCCATTCACAGAAGAGATGAGGCTGAGAGCTGAAGTGGTGGGAAATGGTGTTATTTGGATGACTCAAGGGACCGAAATTTAAAGCCACTTGCCTGCACAGCATAGTAGTTGAGGGTGATTTTCACCTCGATATCTTGATCTAGATGGTACATTTTGCATAATGACTAAACTCAGCTTTATGGTACAACAAGCAGACATTTTCCTGCTGAACTGTGTTTGTGTGTTTTAAATGAAATGCTTTTAGACACAAAGGACTCAGTCTAAGCAGAAAAAAAAAAGAGAGAAATAGATCCTGGCAAGGTTTCCCTTCACCCCTTCCCTGAGGTTGGGCACTGACGCCAGGAGGCTCCTTCCTTCTGGGTTTAGTACTTTGAGCACTTGGGTAAAAGGGTTGGAGACTTGACTGGAAAACAGCCCACAGTAATGGGAAATTGACCTAATTTACTGTAATCTTTTCAGACACTAACATTATGGTGGTCAGGCTACCATGACCTTACTTCTTTAAGTGATTATAAAACTAATTCTCAAAAAGAATAAAAATATATTTTTTAAAGAAGAATTTAAATCAGAAAGTAAATATGTTTTAAAAGGCCTTATTTATTTCTAACAGTGGATACAGTTAAAATAAAAACAAAAATACTACATTTATAAGATGAAATATTATTCAATATTCAGTTGCTCAATGGCAATGTAAATTTATAGTTATTGATGCATGAAGCTGTGTACAGTGTATTGCTATCTACAAATGCCACCAGATTATAAAGCAGCATTCATAACATGAATTAATTTTTATGAATAAACATTAGTCAACAAAATATATTTGTTTGACCATTTATTCATCTAGTTTCTATATCTCAAAACATGTTGGGAGAGATTTATCATTTTCTTTATTATTTTCTATGTTGATTGGATCTTGAAAAATTTTGAGCTACAAAAATTGTTTTTTTCAAAACGGATTCATTTCCCCTCTTAAATCATAAAGGACAGCAAAGTGGTGCTTAAGGGTTCTGATTGTCCTTGAAGCAAAGAGGGTGTGGCTATGTTCTGCATCAATAATCTGACCCACATCAAGAGCTATTTTGGATAACAGGAAATAGTTATATTTATCAAACATATAAAGGCTCACATTAGTGAGTACCAGATTTCAAAGTGGCTTTGCTGAGAAGTGCATTCTAGCAATTCAGTAGCTACTTAGACTCAGTCAGTATTCCCACTAAAACACTCCAGTTTTGAGTATCAACAACTAAGCTACTGAAAGTCAATTCCACATTAAAACTCTTAAGATAGTTTTCTAGGAATAAAGTCTCCTGTAGAATGTGAAAAGGAAACAATTTTACTTTTCTGAGTGCTTATCCTTAAATTTATTTACATAGCTGTGATTATAGATTGACACTTTTCTAAATCTTAAAGGATAAATTTCCCCTTGGAAGAATACATATTAAATGTAATAAAATATATACAGTATGATAGAATATATTCACTACAATATTATCTTGTTTTAAATTAGATGAGCATAGCATGATATTCAAGTAGCTCATATCTTCCCAAGACAAAAGTTAAATATTACAAGTAATCTTTACTAATTGTTATTCTCAGAGATTGCACACACGAAATAAAAGCCAGCATTCCCTAGCATAAGGAAAATTAGGTTAACATTACAAATCTGTAGTATGAATATTCTATTGATGCGCCACAGGAAAGGAAGTGAGCAGCCTTCATCCCCCACATTCAAAGCCTCTGCCTTGGCAGGGCTTGGGGACAACAAGTCAGTTTGCCATGTGCAACCCTGTGGCCATCTGGAGTGTGACAGGGAAGAACTCATTGGTAGTTCTGTCAGACTGTGGCCTAGTTCCTGAAACCTGGCGTGAGAATTAAAGTGGGAAGGGCCAGCACCTACACAGGAGGGTCTGCCCAGCACAAGCTGGAGAGACCTCAAGCCCACAAGGATCTTGGACTGGCTCCCAGAAGTCCCCTGACCCTTGCCCATAGCATCCTCTGGAGAGAATTCTCAAGAGCAAAATTGTAGCTATAATTTCTCCAATGGTCAAAACATAGCTGGTAGGGTCAGAGTTAGAGCCCCAAGTTTGGACTGGATCTCTAACACTGAGACTTTCTCATATGTGATGTAAGGAGGGCATTGAGGGATATTCGCACCTGGTGTGAAGATATGTTCCTGCGATTGGTTTAAGAAAGAGCTGAACAGCCAATAACTTGGCAGGAGGCATAGGCAAGATGCTCTAAGCAGAGAGAGGAAGTAGGAGGAGGAATTGAGGTAAAAGGCCACATGGTAAAATGTAGATTAATAAAAGCAGGTTAATTTAAGTTATAAGAGCTAGACAAGCCTAAGCTAAGGCCGAGCTTTCATAATTAATAAATCTCCCTGTCGCTATTTGTGAGCTGCTGGCCCAAAGAAAAATCCAACTATAGAAAGGAAACTGTGGGATTGTCTCCCAGAGCTGCATTTTATAAACCAAGATCACACGGGAGGGAAAAAAAAATGCATCAGGCACAGCAAAGTTTTCAGAAGGAGGAGTACTGAGTACTGTGTGTCAGACTCTAGACCAATACTTAATAAATGATTCAAGTGGCAAATAGAAGGAATGGGAACTTTAAAGGAACTTTCTCGTTTTTCACAGTCCCACTGAAAGCCACAATTAAAACCGATGATAAAGATTTTATTTCTTTGTTTTCTGTGTCATTCTTTTGATCAGTCTCAACTACTATCTCTATTTGACTTTTAGTAACCTTCAAAGGTACACTGCAGATGATCTGGCTCTTCTAAAATGCATTCACTAAGGGTTCAGAAGGCCGGAGAGATTCTTCAATAGATAAAGGACTTGCCTTCAAGGCTGATCACCAGAGTTCAATCCCTAGGATCCATGCCGGGGGAAGAGAGAACTGATCCCTGGAAGCTGACTTCTGACCTCCACATGTATGCTGGGATATGCATTCATGCACACACACACACACACACACACACACACACACACACAAAATAAATAAATAAATATTTAGGAAACATTTGCCATATTCTACAAAATGAAAAAAATTCAAGGTATGTGTAGATTAGGGTAAAGGACTATACTCTCAGTTCTGGGAAGGCTGAAGAAAAGTAATCAAGAGTTCAAGGCTAGCCTAAGTGGGCTATGTTGCAAGATCCTATCTGGAAAAAGCACACAAAACAAAAACCCACATTGGGTAAACAAATCCCTGTAAAGGTACTGGGTGTGTTCTAAAGTTTCTGTAATGTGTCCTAATTACTGGTTCCATGGTTTGAGGCTGACTGGCCCCCTAATGCCCCTATGTTTAAGATATGGTCCCTGGTAGCATCACTGGGAAATTTGATGACCGCATGGAATGTGAGTCTTGGGAAGGTTTGTATGACATGAGAACATGGCCTCAGGTGCCACTGCAGGACCCAAGTCAGCTCCATTTCTCTTTATTGTTTGGTCATAGCATGACCATATGCACCACCACTTTCACCTGAGTCCCCAAACAATGGGGCTATTTGGTCTTGTAATGTAATTTCCAAAACTCTGAACCAAAATAAGCCTTTCCTCCCTAAAATGTTGCCTCAGGTATTTCAATGTAGTAATAAAGAATTCATCTGATGGGTAAAGTTTATAATTTTATATAAATGAGGCGCACACTATCAGTCTCACTTTCCAACTATTTAATTAGCACAAATATATCTGGAATCAGGAAGAGTAATTGCTCATTTATCGTCATGATTAATCGGTTTGACCTAAATGTTTTGGATAGAAAACTGGATATTAAAATAATTAACATTCAAAAGCTAAACAAGCTGGGTATTTTTTTTTCTTTTTAGATAAGTATATAATTATGCTCACTGGCAATTTTGTAACTATAGAGACAGATGATCTAGGTTCTAGTCTTGTTTTGCCTTAACTAAATAATGCATAGTTTTGCATTAATCAGTCTTCAGAAATGTGAACTGTTTATCTTTTAAAAAATGAGTTAGAGAAGATAATTTTTATCACTCCAAAACATAGAATTGCATACTTCTCAGAACACTTGCATTTCAATAACCGTCTTCAATTGACTGTTAAAAACACATATTATGTTTATAAACCAGGTTGAATCCTCAAAGTTTGATTTTTTAATATAATTCCTCAACCTCTAACATCTTGCTATGTGACTCAGTCTTGACTCAAAATTATAGGCTCAAGTGACAGACCCTCCCTCTTCAGCCTCTTTAATAGTTATGACCACAAGGGAGAGTCATGAAGTCCCATTTCAAAGATGCATAGGACTCACTTCATTGCTCTAGAAATCTGTAATTTCATCTCAAAAATCAGAACAATAAGTTGTAAACTATAAGAGTCTTTTTTAAAGCACAAAATAAGAAGAGAATATATGAAATTTCACAATACAGTGGAAATGTCAATCCTTTGTTTAAATATGATAACAGGGATAGTGATTATTTTGAAAAGAAGTCATCATGCAAGTGGAGTGCAAGTGTTGCATCGAATAAATTTCTAAGATCAAAGAGGTGTTAAAGGGAATGTGTTTCAGTCTGAAATGGCCATGCTTCCTGTTAAGTAGAAGCTCATAATCATGGGGTGAATGAACCAGCAGTATCCCTAGTTCATGGTGCAGAATAATGTCAGGGTATCTCCTTAATATTGTAAAAGAGCCATGAACTTGGCAATGATCTTTCAACAAAAATAGTTTCTTGGCTTTTGATTTGCAAATTCAAGACCTGGGCACTCTGTAGGGATTTCTCACAATTTTGCTGACTGAGATAAAGTTAAAAAAGCCTGGTTGGGGGGTGAGGAGGAATCCCAACACAATTTTTTTTTAATTTTCTTTTTCTTTCTCTCTTTCTCTCTCTCTTTCTTTCTTTCTCTCTTTTTGCTTTTTTTACACTGTATCTCACATACCTTAAGCTGACATGGAATTCACACTTACAGCTGAAGATGACCTTGAAATTCTGCTTTCACTTCTTAGATGCTGGGATTACAGGTGTGGGCCATCATACTCATCTTATGTAGTGATGGAAATCAAACCCAAGACTTTCTTTATTCTGGAGCAGAACTCTACCAACTGAACTACATCCCTTGCCCAATGAATCCTTTTATAAAGCAATGTATTATAAATATTTATGTTTATAAATGTTTTATAAAACAATTGTCACAAAATTGACTACAGTATTACTAATTGAAGGGACCAATAAAAGGGATGTAATTAGCCTGTTTGTGTCTCAGGATAAAAATAATCACTAGTCTCTCACCATGGTCGTTGGGTATAACATAAATATTTGGGGCATGAAACAATGTAAGCAATAATATTCAAAATGAATTTTTGTTTTTGAAAAAAGGCATGGCAATTTTAAACTAAGTGGAAGCAAATTTACTTTTATGGTTGGTTATTTTGTATTCCTAATGGTAAGGCCATTAATAATCCCAGGAACAGAACATTTAACCACTGATGAGTTTGGCTCACCTTGTTCAAGAATTACTTCTGGACTCAGCCAGGAGCTGTGATGAAGGAGGAAGACAGTCCCCTCATTTCTCTTTTATATAAAACCAATTTAAGGTGCATTTTGAAAAACATCTAGATTTAAGGAGTTCTTCATATTTTATTTCTCCTTCTCATTCTTTTACACCTTTTTTTGAATACCCGAAAATATCCAGGGTCACAAGTCCTGCAGAGTATCATCTCCCAGGGGTGGCTTTATGAGTGTACAAGCTGAGTCACACAGCAGAGCCCTGCATCTGTGTCCCACACACATTTACACCATGTTACTTATGAAATTAGTCTTAGCAACTGGACAAAGGAGTTCAATATCTGCATTTTTCTTCTTGGCCAGCAGTTCTCAACCATTCACAGAGGTAGCATATCAAATCTCCTAAATATCTTTGGATCCATAACAGTAGCACAATTACTGTTTTTGAAGGAGTGATAAAATAATTTTATGTTATGATCACCATAACAGGAGGAATTGTATTAAAGGGTGGCAGCATTAGGAAGGTTGAGAACCACTGTTCTAGACCCTGAAATTATATACTTGTCTCCTGTTTGTGAAGACCTCAAGATCAGTAGCAACTATTCAAAAGACCAACCTCAAAACAACACAAACAACTGTAAGGATATCTTAGTTTCTTACAGTTCTGCAGAGACTAGAAGTCTGCTTATATCTGTTTCTGATATTAGTTTATCAGCCCATAGCTCTATAGCTCTGTTCAGTCATCTGCAAAGACACCAAACCATAATTTAGAAGTTCCTTCTAGTCCAAATAACCAGACTAGATTATGTAAAACACTAGCTGTGTTTTATAAGAACAACATATTTTCAGGAAACTGAGGCAGGTGATCACTGCAAATTCAAGACAAACTTGGGCTATGGGGCAAAATCCTACATCAAAATAATAGTTAATGGTAACGATACATTTTAATACAATAATATTAAATAAGTAAAGGAAGTAAACAAAATAAGGAATCTTCAACTCAGAATAAAAACAAAACACAAGAAAATAATTTAGACAGTTTTTTTTACTTGCCAAATTTGTGCAATTATACCTATCCATTTTGTGGAAATTTACTGACTTGCTCATTCATCAAAATTGTATTTATTCATCATTTTATCTATCACTGTTAATCAATTCTTTGATAATTATCTCCTCATTGCTGGAGTTTGCTGCTCCCTAAGTGTAGATGTTCCATGCTATTTTCATGATTATATTGAGAGGATATGAGTTCAATGGACATCCATTAAATATTTTTTGAGTGCATGAATGTACAGCTGAAAAGACTGAGCCCTTAATAAACATCATATTTGTGGTTAATATATATTGAAAGCTGAGACAGCTCCTCTGAAGTTACTAAAACTTCAAACAAATATCAATAAAGGAGCAACCCCATGCAGACTGGCACAGCAGATACTTTAATATAAAATTTGCTTAAAATGGAGCATGAAAAAAGGATGTCTTATTCTAGCTGATCATAATCAGTATTTACATTTCCTAGAGGAATATTTGGGCTGGGCCTTGAAGCCTGGAGAAGAAAGGTGATGCTGTGATAAGAAAAGGTTTGGCTGGAAAGGAGCTAGAATGCATGAATCAAAGTAGGTGATCGTAGGAGCCAGGTGGTGAAGATCCATTTTACCATGATGAAAGGACCCGGGGCATCTGGGCTTTCAAATAAGAAAAGGAACAAAATAGATTTGAACTGTAAAAGATCTATTGCCGCAGTGTCCGGGTTAGAGCTTCACCAAGCTCCACAGCTCTGGCAGTACAGTCAGAATTTCCCCTTTCTACTCACTACTCAAGCAGTGTATGCAGTCATGCCCTGGACTGTCCATGCCCTTCTCACGGGCATCTGAATAAAATGAGATAATCTGTGAGAAGACTAGAAAAATCAGGGGCTTTGAAGATGCTAGAGCTACAATGTGTAGAGTCATTCTTGGCTCCCAACATGTAAGAGTGTGCAGAACCACAAACAACACCAATGGCAGAAACAACTGAGATAAATGTTGGGAACTGCAGAATTCTTCCCAAGGCAGTGAACAGGTCAACACAACAATAAAGAATAAGCAGATAAAAGGGGCTCAAATGTCATGTGAACAATGCTGGTGACTCCCATGATGAGAAAGGAAGCTAACCAAAGAGGGTGATGCCTGAATTCAAGGTGAATACTGTTTTTTAATGTGGGTGGAGACCAGTGTTTACTAAACACAAAAGATTAATATCAGAAGAGGAAGGAATTGTTTTTAATCCCAGAGGTCATTGGGAACAATAGGGGAAGAGAAAGAACACCAGTTACGGGTAGGAACCACTTTAAAAAAAAAAAAAAAAAAACCACTTAAACAAACTTCACTTCACCTACATACTGTTCTATTCAGATTCTTGGTTGCTGAATCTGTCTGGGATGTCACTCATATTTTCACATTTCTATTCATTTTTTTTTTTTCAAAAGAAAACCAAAGCCATATTACTGGCCTATCTTCTGTCTTTTTGAATATCTATCTAAACTTTTACTGTAATTTCTCAATTATGTAAAATAAAATAGGGCATGGTTAATTAAATACCTACAAATTGCTTAAACTATGGAATATCATTCAAAGAATGAGAAAAGGATATTTGTATTTAGATACAAATATGCATAGAAAAAATTGTCTAATTTCTCATCAGCTCAATCTAAAAGAAAGCAGGACCCTGAAAGGCAAAATTTTTAATATTTAATTTTTATATTGTTGAATCTCATAGAGCATATACAAGATCTAACATGGAAATTGAAAATAAAAACTATTTTCCTCTTTTTATAGCTATCTGATTTCTTGTATTATACATTTTTTTAATTTATTTATTTGCCTTGGTGTTTGCCTGGAACTGGGAACTGTACTACAAACAGTTGTGAGCCGCCATATGGGTGCTGGGAATTGAACTCCTGTCCTCTGGAAGAGCAGTCAGTGCTCTTAACCACTCAGCCATCTCTCCAGCTCCATATTATACATTTTTAAAGTCTATTGTCACCTGTGGAGTCTTTGTCTATCATACAGAGAACATCCCAGGGTTCTGGTCAGATTCATGACTGGCAGCTTTCAAGAGCTCTCAGCAAGGTTACTGATTAGAGTTTTTTTTCCAAATGCATACACAGTTGGGCTAATTTAGTGAAAGTTCTTTTGGGGAGAGGAAATCCTATAGTTCTGGCAGCATTTCAGGTATTCCAAAGACATATGATATCACACTTTCTCTTGCTTGCCCATGAAACTGGGCCCTGGGGATGCCAAGTGAACAGTGGCAGATTTGACTCCATAACAATATGTGAAAAGAAAGATAAAGAGTGTGAGTGAAAATATAGAAAGGGGGAATCGGTGCATGGGGGAAAGACATGGGGGAGATGTGACATCCAGGTGTCTGATCTGAGTACATCAAGAGTAGCCCCGTTCTCCTGAGGATCATGTTTAGTTCTGATCAGGATACCAGGTTCCATAAGGACAGAAGATTGCAGTGTAACTAATTAAGAAAAATTTGATGTTAGGTCTCAATTCCTCTTAATATCTACGAAAAGCACCGCATTATATTTAATAAGGCCTTAAGGACTTTCTCTTATTGGATAACTTCTGAGAATCCTGAAACTCCTTGCAGCTATGAGCAGAACTATTTTTTTTTTCCAGAAATGATTTTGAAATTTAGGCTCATGAGTTTACACCTACTCGGCCTTAATAATCAGTATGTAAGACATGCAGGCTTTTATGTAATGAACTTGCAGAAGGGGACACACATAATAAGTGACATTAAACCCCATTAATTACTTCCTCCCTGACTCATCACCTTGGCTTCTCAATCTCCCATCTCTCTTCTTCCTTCAAGATTGGCTATAGCATTTCAGTCCTCTATGTAGAGGTCAGATCCATGACTGGCAGCTTTGAAGAGCTCTCACCAAGGTTACTAATTAGAGTTTTTCCCAAATGCAAACACAGTTGCGCTAATTTAGTGAAAGTTCTTTTGGGGAGAGGAAATCCTGTTGTTCTGGTAGCCTCTACATTTGAATACACTACTCTTGGACCATCTTTTCCACCCAGCCCCGTTCATTTCCTAGGTGGCACCAGTGAATTCCATATCTTTCATTTCTCTCTGTGTGTGCCTAAGCTGTGTTTTCTACAATACTCAGTCACATATTCTTAGCTCCTTCTTGGGAAGCATGGAAGGTCTCTAAAATGTTCATTTGTCCAAAATAAGCTTCAGCATTATTTTTTTCTCACAACAGTTTCCTGAGAGAACCAACTTGCATGACTCTCTCAGGAATCACTTTTAATGCACTTGGAAAATCACCAATTAACTTTGGCCATGCTTTCAAAATTGCCAAGCTATACAATACATACTATAATCATGGTACTATCATGAGCTAGAGAAATTTAGAGCAAATGGTAAGAATTTCTTATCATATTGATAAAAAAGCTTTCCTGGACACAGTTGAATTTAAGTTGGGCTTTGAAAGTAACCAACGTTCGGTAACTCTGAACTGAACTCATGTCCTGAATGTGTCCAGAAAAGTCAGCATATCTTCAGGGCATGGCTGAAGCACAGGGTATGCAAGGGTCCTAAAATGGCCAATAGTTAAATATGTTTGAATAGAGAAGTCAAGTATTTGACTGAGACTTCAGTTGGGAGGTCAAAGAAATCATTTTATTGTCACTGGGGTAAGAATCTTAAAGTAGTATGTTAAAAACAATTGATGTAGTGACATATGATACTTTGGGATGTGTTATTTTATAGACCATGGACACTGAAAACATTTAAACAGTCTCAAGTGTAATAAAGTATACTCATACTTAGAACAAGATTTATTTACACACAAATAATTTATGGCTCAATTTGATTTTTATTTGACTAGCTGACACAATTTGCATTTGAGAACTTTTACTGTTTGGGATTTAACATTGTTTTTCTATTCCATTGCCAATCTTAAGTAGGTCAGTAAAGACCCCAAGGGCCTGTGACCTTCATATAGCAGGATATATCAAATAGTTCTGCAAACAGAAAGCTCTACAGTACAGAGAATTATATAAGTATAGGCACTTTAGTACATATAAAAATAACGTGGCACTAGGCATAGAGGAGAATGCCTTAAATCCCAGCACCCAGGAGGCAGAGGTAGGTATAAATCTATGAGTTTGAGGATATCCTGGTCTACAAAGTAAGTTCTAGGACAACCAGGGTTGTTACACAAAGATATCCTGTCTTGAAAAAACCAAAAAAAAAAAAAAAAGAGTAATTTGACACACATATACAACTATGTCCCAAATATCATAGTCCCAAAATTACCTATGTCTAAGTTGCAACAAGATATAATCACTCATTTGGGAAAGATGTATGCACTCAAAGGGATTTTATGTACAAACCTTATAACTGAAAAGTAATTCAAATGTTTTTAAAAGGGTAAATAAATGAAATTCAATTCAAATAGTTTCTTCCTTTGCTTTTAAACATCTTGACTGATTTCATCTTAAGTTCAGTATTTAAGAGGTCACAGCTCAGTGCTTTTGTTATCAAATACTTATTTATCTATGATTTCCCGAAACAGAGAAATGATGCAACTCTGTTTCAACTTGAGATGCTGCTACAGAACATTCATATAGGAAGAGAGGGAAGTCCCCAGTAGACTTTCAGTCAACATGGAATAATTTTGGTTTGGGTTTTGTTTTGTGGTCATATAAGAGGGACATTGGGTCAGAGTAATAAAGAATAAAATTTAATATCTCAAAAATTATAAAAGAATTAGAAACTTCATAGGGTGTCAAGCTCCTCCTACATTGTATTTCTGTTTCCTCATTTTAAATAGATAGAAAGTGTGATTTTCTTTTTTTATTATTTTATTTTATTTTTTAATCAAGTGTTTTATTAGTTTGATATTAGTTTGACTTAGAGAAAACCAAACATCAAGGTGTAAATTACTCTTTTTTTAAAAGGTTGTACACTACAGGGATTCTCTACATAGCTCTGGCTATCCTGGAACTTCCTTTGTAGACCAGGCTGGTTTTAAACTGAGAGATCTGCCTGCCTCTGCCTCCTGAGTGCTAGAATTAAAGGCATGTTCTGCCACTGCCTGCTGAAGCAAAAAGCAATGTTTACTGAACAGTAACAAATTAGTAGATAGCATTGACACACCTATAGAGTAAAATAATTACCCTTTTTGTTCCTCTTTTAACTATTTGCAGGGTTTAAACTTCAGATTTTGAGCATGAAAAGAAACATTCTACTTTTTGGAAATTTTCTTTTATTCTTTTTTGAGATACAGTCTAATTTTCCAGTTCAAGCTGGTCTGGAACTCCCCATTATCCTGCCTCAGTGTGTTGGATTATGGGTCCCACCAATGCTGGTTTAACATGACACATTTATCAGGCCACTTTCTATATGCGGTTTAGCGTATTAATTGCCTTCTGTTTTGGTAATCAGTACTTGTTCTGTATGATTACATTGATACCACTCCTGACATTAACATATTCATCTGAAAAGCCATAAAATTTAACATTTTAAAATAAAAGAAGTTGGGGAAAGTCAACAAATATTCTAAGTAAATGTTACTCAGAGGCATTATGAAGAGATCTTTAAAATACAGTCTCTGCCTGTAAAAATATTTGTAAACAAAATGATTGAGACACATTTTTAAGTATACCCAAGATAATCCCAGAAACTTCTATTCAGTGTGTCTCCTTAGCATTTTAAATATATGTATACTTTATATAATATATACATTAATTTTTATGCATTAAAATGTTTATATATCTATATTACATAATATTTTTCCATGTTTTCCTTTAAGCTTAGATTAAAATTGATTGACTAGGTCTTAGAACATTTATTTTCTTCAGAGCAAATGAACTCTGCAGTGCAGTCTGACTGCTCATCCATAATTCAGGATCCCAGCCTAAAACATTATGCTCAGACAAGCACAAATATTGGCAAAGGTGAAATACTGAACTGCTACAGTAGCAGCAGAATTATGTCACAATCTGTGTGTGCTTGAATCCAGAGAGCTGGGACGACAAATTTAAAGCAGAGAAAACAGTCAACCATGGAGCTGTAGAGTAAGCAAGATGGTAAAATCGGGTTCCATTGATGGAAGCCCCTTGCTCTTTATTAGGTATTCATTATTTGAAAGTGAAAATAAAATCTGGTGGGAGGGATTAAAAAAATGTGTTATATACCTAGGTAGTAAAATTTCTAGAAAATGTCCTTATAAATATTTGACTTTGAAAACAGCAAATCTGGCTCTATTTAAATTAGTACAAATTCATCTCCTTGAGTTAATTTCTTCATCAGTCTTAATTTTCTGAACAAAAATGTCACCTGCCAGTAGGTTCCAGTGAGTAAGCAGGGGTTTTAAATACCCTTGACAGAGGACTCCTCTCCTTTTCCAGAAGGGCTAACCCCCTTGTGGATGCAAAGCATCTTGAGGATGTACAATGAGAGCGGAAAATGCACTTTGCCGCTGAATCAGCAGGATTAACCCAGCAAATCAATGTAGTTGCAGATAGCCAGCATGATCTCTTTATTCCATTGATACCAGCTAAAGGTGACACTGTGCAGTAGTCCTCATACCCCTGCCCATCAATCAGCTATATATACAAAATGACCCATGCTTAGAAATGTTCTCTTCCTAAATTTCAAGGTTCAGCAATCTGTCAGACATCCTTCTGATTTCCTATAACTTTGGTAAAAATAAAGAATGACTTATACACATATTGTCACTCAAGTATTTAACAAAATCACCAGCTTTTCATGACACTCAATACATAAAACCATTAACAATCTTCTGAAAATCTAAATGAGCAGAAAAACAAATGTGATACATCAATCTATTATTCTCCTAGGATACTCTTAGTGATACACCATAGTGCAGAATTTATAGATTATATCACAAATTTCATCAAAAGTATTGTATCCTTAAACTTCACAACATAGTCCTGGGAGGGTCCGGGACTGGGTCTGTGTTTTGCTCATGGGACATGTAATGCATAGACATCAAGCAGACCCACTGCGGAGTAGAGATGGGACCTTGACTCTTTCCCCCTCCATATATTTCTCAAGGAAAACCACTTATATAGTCATAACAAAGACATTAAAACATAAAACACTCTTCAGTCTCTCTCAGCTCTAATCAAGGCCTCCATAATAAGAACTATCACTCACCAAGGACACGATGAAGAATACACAATAGGACTGTAATGTGACCCTGCAGGAGCCCTTCAAATCTTTCCACATCTGCTCTTTATTGCCAGTCTGTAGCTTATCTAGGGAATTTCACCTTTAACAAACTCATAGGTAAATTTTCCACAACCAAAATACATTTTGATAGATTTCTTAATCAGTTTCCATTCCAACATTTGTAAATCATGCCACTGTGGAATGATATGAGTCAACAATTTTTCCCAAGTATATGGGCAAAGATTTTATATACATGTGTGTGTAGTTACATATATATACATATTCAGAGGACACATTTCCATCTACACAAACCAAGATGTACAGCTCAATTCTGAGATCATTAATGTTGAATAAAGTCAATCAGAATTTTCAGTCTTGGGGGGGCTACTTCCTATTTTCAGCCAGACCTGTTGTCTTATTAAACAAGGATTCTTCAACAATAAGCAGGAAGAAGGTTCAACTAATAGTGGTATCACAAATCAGTACAGACAGAGAAGCACAAGGTAAGGGCACCTGACTGGAAGCTCTCAGTGACCTCTGACTAGACAGGAAACTGCTTGTGCAGCATTGCCATGGCAACCCTATCAGGACAGAACTGGCATAAGTGATTTTGCAACTGGACACTAAAGCAGACACACAGTCACAATGCACTGTATCTGTCTTTTCTTTTCACATGAAGTACATGACATACCAAGACAGCATGGACTTATTTTAAAAATACTAAAATGAAAGTCACCTGGTCTATTCTCATCTTTGCTATAACTCCATAAAGTTAAATGAAAGACCAAGAAAATAGAAAATAATCTGAGATAAATTGATACTTTTATTTGAGCATATTTAAAAACGACATTTCCAGCTCACCTTGTAGCCTCTGCATCACGTTGGTGATGTCCCGATGGGATCTTGAAGACGCCCTGGAGGTTGCCATGGTCCTTCTTGTAGCATGGAACCATCACCAAATGATGTTCCTCAGTGCGGGGTAATACTACACTGCTTCAGATATGCAGTCGTGTGCACCCCCAATGAGTCTCAGACAAACCCCAAGTCCTCATGGTGATCAGTGAGGAGACAGCATCCTAACAAGGTGAGTTTTATGTTCTTTTCCTTTTGTTCTGAGAGTGCTGCACTTATGTAGACCCAAGAATCTAAAAAGCAAAACAAAAATACAATATGAAAAGAATGTCCATCTTAGTCATAGTACACAATGAGAATGTCCCCTATTGCACTCTCATGTCTGACTCACTATCAAGGAAAACAACTAATATAAAAAAACACTAGAAAACTGAAAGCACTGAGCAAGCTTCAAAATTCCTATGGTGTGTGTGGTGGTCTGAATGAGAGGTATCCTGCATAGGATCCCATATTTATCACACGATCCCCATTTGCTGGTGCTACTTGGGAGGTTATGGGACCTTTAAGAGGCGGGGCCTTGCTATAGGAAGACCATCACTGGGGATGGACTTCTCTCCACTTCCTGGGCCCTCTCTCTGCTTTCTTGTATGAATGAAATGTGATTTCTGTTTCCTGTCCCTGCCACCATGCCATCCCTTCCCCACAAAGATGCATTTTGGCTTATGCCTCTGGAACCATGAGTTAAAATGTGCCCTTTTCTCCTTGAATTTCTTTCTGTCAAATTGTTTTATCACAGTAACAGAAAAGTAATGAATACAGTATGTGATAAGATAAAATAGAAAGTGGATTGCCTGAAACAGTCAGCTAGTGAAATCTTCACATTGAGAAATGTACTCTGCACAAGAGAGGCTCACTTGTACTGGTTCCTTTTTACAATGTAAATTTTCTAATTATAACTAACAATCAAAATGCTGAACCTCATTTATTGCTGTTTAGATATTACCTTATCTGTGATAATTTTAATTGTTTTACAGACATTTATGCATTGTTCCATTGTATACTTTCCAAGAATGATATGGTGTCCTAGCTTCTATTAACAATTTGATGAATTAACACAGGACAGATAAAGCTAAGGGTGTAGCTTCATTAATAGAATGCCTCTCTGTACAGGAACAGCCTTAGGTTCAATCCTCACCAATGTATAACCTAGTTATAATGGCTCAGGCCTGTAATCATAGTGCCCAAGATGTAGAAGCAAAATGACCAAGCACCCAAGGTCATCACTGGTCACATGAAGAATAAGGGATGGCTTCCAAGGTCAGCCTTGGATACATAATATTATCTCAAGAATTAAAACAAATAAAAATCATATAAATATATAAATTATTTCACTCTAAATATGACTTCTAGCTATACACATTTTAGAAGATAAAATTAGGCCTGGCTTAATATTTTTTTTCTTGTCAATGTAGAAAGATTTTAAAGTAAATAATAAGACTGGGACAGGTGATTTAGCCAGATGGGACGTTATCTGTCTAATGCTGGGACAGGATGAGTTAACCAGATAGGACATTGTATAATAACCCCTCTCTCAATCCTCTGTCGTGTTGGTGCAATTGATCTCTCTCCTTTTGGATGATGAAAAAGAGGTAAGCAAGTAGTTAGTGAAACCCTGATATTGAGAAATGTACTGTGAACAGGATTTCTTAACCTGGGGTAAGCTGAACAAAGTCTTGGGCACTTTGAACAAGGTAATAGAAAGAAGACTAATGCCTGCAGAGATGGAGACTCAACAAAGGTTATACTGAGGCCTGCACACAGCAAATCTTTATACTAAATCACTCTGCATCTCCAGGAAATGATGATGGTGGATATTCTATTTGCTTGAAGGGAAAAAGTAAAGTAGGAGGAATCTGTAAGTGTTGTAAAAGAACATACAATGAGTGAATAAACGATTAGTAAGTAATTAAGCACAATGACAAATTGTTATTCATCTTAAGTGACATTATAAATATACATATTGATCTCTGGTTGGAATGCATCAATGTGAAACTGGTCATATCTTTTGGAGACACCCAACAGTAAGAGGGTAGAAAATATTACACTTGTATTCAAATATCAAAAAGGTGTGATGCAGAAGAAGACCTCACTAACTGTCCACTTCAATTCAGGAGACAGAGACCCACCAAGCAGCTTCAAGGATTAGGGACACAGAGGCTTTTAGAAAGAATATGCATAAGAAATAGGATGCAGCACTTGGTGTCTTGTAAGTAAGAGATGCTATATTCAGTGGGTGTATCTTTTTTTTTTTTTTTTTTTTAAACTTTATTATTTATTTATTTATTTATTTGCCTTGGTGTTTGCCTGGAACTAGAACTACAGACAGTTGTGAGCTGCCATGTGGGTGCTGGGAATCAAACCCGGGTCCTCTGGAAGAGCAGACGGTGCTCTTAACCGCTGAGCCATCTCTCCAGCCCCCCAGTGGGTGTATCTTTAAGAGGTGTGTCTTGGGAGAAAAATCTATATATAACCATGCATTATGACCTCAACCTAATAACAGATCATATCTCCTGAAGAAAAGCATTCCACCTGCCTACATACAAGAGATACTGTAATTGGCAGACAAGAAGTATAAGATGCATTTCAGAGGACCTCATAATAGTTCACTCTTTAATGTGTTATAAAATCTGGTTTCTCAAATGCAAGAATATGACTCCCTGATCTCCGTCCATGTCAATTTACCTATCTAGAATCTACCCACCATGTTTGTGTCTATTGAATTTATTATACATAATACACAGTAGAGACAAAGAAAGAAATTGGGTTGGAATATAACTCAGTCAGTACTGGGCCACTTGCCTAGTTTGTGCAAGCCCTTAGTTTAATCACAGACACTGAGAAAAAAATATTAAAACAGAAATTTGTTTCAACCCAGCTACCCATCACCTGTCCCTAATCTGTGAACTCTGGGGTTCACTGATGATTAAGGCAGCCCCACACTTTCTACCCAGGATTGAAGAATTAAAAAGTTAGGTTTTTCCTGTAAGGCACTACATCACCCTGTATCTTTCTCCATCCTCTTGTTCATGTCCATATCACAAAAAGACTAATCCTAGAATAAATTGGTCCTACTTCTCTCTCTACATTGAACCATGATTTCTCTTCTTCTGTTCACATGGATCCAGTTTTATTGCCACTGCCTAAATCACACACTCAGAAATCCTGAGATCAGAGTTGAGACCACAAAGAGAAATGTGACACAGAACCCACTTTTGAGGAGTGTAGAACATAGTGAGAGAAGGAATGTAAAAGATACAGTTTTTAAAAAAAAAAAAAAAATCCCAGGCATATGAATGGATGCAAAACTACAGGAATGTGGAAGATGGGAACAAGGCCAATCTTGGGGTTTTGGAATGGCATCCTGAGATGGACTTGGCTTCTAGACTGAGTCTGGGTGAATGGGTCATTGAAGACATGAAAGCCACTTCCCAGGCTGTGCCTGGTTTCAGGAAAGGCATTAGCTTATGAAACAGCATGGTGCCTTAATATTGAAGTACTGTGCTCTGATACTTGATTCTGAAGTACTATGTTCTGGAAGAGGAAGGAGGGCAGAAGGCCCTTTATGCATGCTCAGAAGTATGACTCTGGTTCTCACCCAGAGGCCATTAAGGAACCATGGGCCAGAAATGATATAATTTATAATTACATCTACTGATGCTTGTGTGTTTCATGGAGCCCAAACTGTCCTTGAACTTGATATGTAGCTCAGAATAATCTTGAACTTCTTATCTTCTGGCTCCCAACTCTTCAGTTCTGGGGTTATGGGTATGCACTACTATGTTTCATTTATGCTATTCTAGGATCAAAATTATAACTTTGTTCATGTTAGGCAAGCACATTACTAACTTATCTACATCAGCTTCACTACTGTTTCCAGCATTATATTTGAGGTGGGAAAGGTTGTAGGAGCCAGGAAGCTGGGTAAGGAAGACATCTCAGGATTAAAGAGAGACAGTGGATAGAAGATAAAGTTGAAGAAATATGTAGGACATGAACTTTACAAAGCTTGATGAAAGGTCAGCTAGTATTAAGCAGGTCTAGGATTGGCAAGAGTATGGGATCTCGGAAGATACATTCTCATGGTGGATAGAGGAGATGGGAGGGGGTCTCAGGAGACATTAAAGATTCATGTTGCAAACAGTGATATGTTGGGAGTCTTAAGGTCCCTTTATATCACCCCTCTGTGAAAACTCAAAGCTGAAAAAAGAAAAATAATTACCCCATATGTCTGGCACCTTCCCCGGCTACCCCAGTACATATTGCTCTAGCAGTAATAATTTATATAAGGGTAACTACATGTTGGCTCATTCTTATCACATTGTAAGCTTGCTTCACTCTAAAAAGGCTGGGAACATCACTGGCATAGGGATTGGAACATGTTGCTTTCTTTCTATAGTGCTGGAAATGTCATCTAGGACCCTACACCCTTGCCCCAGGACTTCAACTTTTTTTGCTTTCCCTTTTTACCAATTGACATCAACTATATCCATGGATATATGCTGAACACTCAATACTGATTTTGCAAATTATTTAATCAAGTACATGATATTTTGTGTCTATGAGACAATGCCTTCTCACCATACCCCTTCCGCTCTAACCCAGAGTTGGTGCAATATCCTTCCTTTTTTAGGGCTAAGATAAACTCTTTTGCTTTCAGCATTTGCCTATGCACATATAACCGATATTGTGAGATTATGCTTTTTTTGCTTTTGACTGATACAACAGGGTCACATAATTAATAAGAAATTTCAAATGAATGAAAAAGGAGTAATAAAAAAACAAGAGAGACTGTAAATTTGGAAATACAAGTTGTGAGCTGCACTTTGTGCCAGCTAGCAGGATAGCTTTGGGAGAATATCATATGTGGAAGTTTTCAATACCTTATCAGAGAATAAAGTTCCAGAAAATCCACAGATTCTGACAAAGGATGACCTAGAGCTGACTCTTGTTCACATGTTCTCTGATGTATTCTTATGTATGTGCTGATGAGTGTGTGTGAGTGTGTATGTGTGTGTGTGTGTGTGTGTGTGTGTGTGTGTGTGTGTGTGTGTTTGTAGGCCAAACTCAACATCTGGTGTGAGATTTCATCTCTCACTGAACCTGGAGCTCATCATCTCAGCTCGACTGGCTGGCCAGGGAATCTCACAAATCCTACTATCTCTGCCTTCAAGTACTGGAATTATAGGTACATATCATGGTGCCTGGTTCTTCTAGGGATCCTTGTGCTTCTGTAGCAAGAATTTCACTGACATCTCCTCAACTCCATCCACATAATCTTAAAGAGTGAAAACTTCTACAAGCCAAGCCCTTGTTTCCTTACCTATAATGTAGAGCTAACTTGTAAAGATTTATGGTTAACTTTATCTTGTTTAAATTAAGCTTTAGAAAAGTAAAAACAGGATTGGAGTTATGAGACTCTTTGATGGGCCATTTGCCTTCATGTATAAGGCCCTGGGTTCATTCCCAACACTGTCAAAATAAATAAGGAGGCACACATGTAACATTTGACAAGCAGCTTTAGCCAATCATTGTCTCTTTTTTTCTTTCCTTTGCCACATTTTCCATATCTGTGATGTGAGAAATCACTCAAAACTATGAAAGAGCCCTCAACGGTGTTTGCCTAAGGTAATATGAGTGACAGTCAGTCAACTATGGACTCCTGGTCCTTAGGCCCTTGAAGAAGCTGGTTCTGCCTGGACATCAAGTGTCTATGCACATCATGAAGAGCAGGTCCAGAACCACCATGATCTATCTCACATTGCCAGTGTTATAAGGGTGTTTTCCATAGATGCAAGAGATTATGACATGAGGGATGTGGGGGTGGGCGGTAAGGCTAGGTTATTGGGATGGACAGGAAGAGCATCAGTAGGTTGTATGCCAACTGACAGGACAGCATTAGCCCCATCTACAAATCTTACCAGAAACCACTGAGATTTGGTGTAGATGCGTATATCTACCTTACTACTCAGAAAAGTAAGATTCCCATATTTATTATTTCACAGAAAACACTATTAGGAAATTATTTGTGAGGGCTCATAGTATAATATCTAGACAGTGAGTGTAGCTAGCTCAGATAAGCCCCTCCCACCAACTGCTTAGGTAGGAGCAGCAGACTACATAAATAACAATGCTGTAAAGTTGCCTCCCAGATCAGTGGGGGAACAGCCACCATCTGCTGCTGATGTCACAAGGAGCAGAGACACTTTAGCCTCTGTTATTTGGATTCTCTAGCTGAGTGAGTCTCTCCTCCCAATGCCAGAACCTATGAGAAGCCCAGTGGTAAGATGTCACAATGTTACTTTTTTGGTCTCTACTCAAAATGCACAATAGGCTACTCCCTCACTCTCTTATTTATGGAACTAGAAAGGAATAAACTGAGCAGAGCAGCAGGAGCAATCGTACTAGATTACAGGGGTTCACCTCAGTAGCATTTTCAGTATTTGGAGACATCAGCAGAAAAGTCCAGCCATGAATTAACCAAGCATGATGTCACCGATTTATATTCAGAAATCGGGAGCTGAGACCATAGCATGCAAGAAAGTTTACAATAAAATGTGAGTATTCATTAAATTGCTAAGCAAGTAGAGAAATCCATGATTTAAATTGAAGTTATCTTACTATCTAGTAAAGTGTATTATGGGAATAAGTTCAAAATAATGCACCATTTTAAACACAATTATTTTTCTCTGCCCACCCATTAGTACTGGCATGAATTAATAAGCATTAAGACAGTTAAAACCAGAGAAGGACTCCCTTGGGTTAATAAAGTATATTATTAATGTATGCATGGAGGCTGTCAGGAAAGAGCTGTTCATTACTCACAATTAAGAATTACTTGGGATAATAAGAAATGATACTTTTCATAGAAACACAAGAACATGATAAAAGTAATCACAAGACAGCCCATCTGAAAATCAGGGTTGTGAATTTAAGCTCAGAGCAGGAATTACATCCATGGTATCTACCATGCCTGTCCTGTATTTTGGGATGTGCATTATTGCACCCCTTGTTCAACATTAAATCTCCTTAGATTTAACCACAAGGAAGCCCCAGTATGTAAAAGAAGGATGTTCACACAAACCAGTCTTGAGTCCTGCATGCCAGTCATACACAGGCCACTGGGTGTGGCAGCCATAGCTGAAGCAGTGCCCATGATCTGCCCAGTCATACCTCCACCATGTAGAATGCCAGGTATACTGGGTGATTATGAGAATGCACTACCCAGGAAGGCAGCCAGCCAGCGGCAAACAATTCTAGATGATCTTGAAATGACAAACTAGCTTTTTCCAAACCTCACTTCTTGAGAATAAGCAGAGAGCCCTTTCTACCTTCTTAGGGAACCTTGAGACAGTTCGTAAAGAGTCCTTAGCTAAAAGAAGAAGAGGAAGAAGAAGAAAAGGAAGGGAGGAAGAGAAAAGATACAAGCTAATGTTTCTTAATGCCTAACACTGTCACAATCAGTCAGAAGGTTTTTTTTTTTTGTTTGTTTTGTTTTGTTTTAATCTTCAACATGAAACATATTTAGTTAGTCATGATTAGGAACATTTTGTTCTTTAATCCGCCACAAAGTATTATAAACAGATATTGAACCAGCACAAAAAATCGATGTGCATTTTAGTCGTGTGTTCTGATGTCAGAAACTTTTTATCAATATTAATAATTTTTTATCCTGTAGAAAAAAGGGCCTCTCACAGAGAACAATCCTCATGACTCATAATTAAATCAGCATTTCATACAGATGTAGGTCATATTAATAACCTTTGCTTGTGTTTTCTATTGCAGAGGTTTGACTCCCATATCAACTGATGACTTAGATCTACATTAAGTAGATTCCCCTTAGGTCAAGAGGAAAATAAGTGGGTCTTTAAAAATAATTTATTTGGGATTTTGTAATATTCACAGGATATTTTCAGATACATAAAAGTTTTCCATCCCAAACGATCCAGGGTGCTAGGCTTGAACAGTTCATATTTCTTGCTAAGATAGGTTTGATAGGCACCAGACTTGAACTTGAAGCATCAAACAGTTATATCAAACCAAACCTCCTTTCCCAGCGGCATTTCCTTGCTGGGCCTTTGATAGCAGCTGCATTTTGCATGTAAGTCCTGCCCTAATTGCTGCACCTGCCTCCCTGTGAATCGCCATTTCCCAGGACTCCTCCCTCAGAGGTGCAAAACCTCTCTGGAAAAAAGGTCTTTTTGGAGAGATGAAAGTTATCTTGCCCTCTAGTGTAGGCTCTACAGGGAAGCAACTACACCAGGAGAGTCTCCTGGGCCTCTTGGCAATCTTCAAGCCTTAGACTCTGCTACCCAACCTCCCTCCCCCAACCTTTTCTAAAATAGTCTGGGGGTGGAGGAAGGGAGGGTCCTAGAATTTGTTCAACGCTTACATCTGGCATCTGAGAGTAGCTATAGTGAGGTCTCTAATAATAAGAGGGTGACTGCCTGACGTTTGGGCATCTCAGCGCCCAGGGGATGTGCAGTGAGCGGAAATGACAACGCAGAGAGCGGGTATTAATAGGAATATGTACGTACGAGATGCAAAGAGACTAGCCAACCTCCCTATCGCCTTCTCCAGGAGTGTCACACACGTACACACATTCTCGCCACCCCCTTTCCCTGAGGTTCGCGGCGCGTCAGCGTGCGAGCACAAACTTGCTGCAGTGTGTTGCCTTGCACCTGTCATTCCTCCATTTCTCTCCTCTGTCTCTACCTTTGCTATTTACCTTGATCCGGCCTTATTCAGGTTCCAAGCAGCGAGGTGATGCGCCAGCGAACGCCTCCTCCCAGCTGCGTGCGGCTCCGGGTTTGCGCTGCTACCTTGGCCCTGAAAACGGGGCTCCGGCGCTGTCTACAACGCTGCAGGAGCCAGGATGCCCTGGTGACAGAGTACAACAATCCCTGTTCGGTGTGGGCCGGTGCTCCAGGCTGGTGCACAAGCACGGCTCTGCGCTGGTTGTTGGTGGCTCTGCCCTCCCTCCTTGCCTAGAGGATCGGTCCCTCCTCCAGGCTTCACACCAGGGGTTTAGGCCTCCCCCATCTTCCGCCCCCTGCAGCTGCTGCTCCGGTCGCCAGCGGAGGTCGCCCTGGCGGAGTTCAGCCTCTGAGCATCGGAGCACCCGCCCAGAACTCCCCCCACTCCTGCCCGCCACACCCCCTCTTCAGCCCCAGGATGTGCAGGTCACCACGCAGAGCTAGGGGCGGGGACCCGGAGGCGCTTTGCCAGTTTCTCCGAATCTCCTAGAGAAGCTTGGTCACTGACTCTTCTCTGACAGCCGGAGTCCTTCTGTGTCCTATTCTCTGTGCAAGCCTTTGCCAAAGGGTCCCCTTCCTGGGGGACATGCTTGTCTCAGCAGCTTCGGGATGCTACATGATACTGGCTGATAACTTTTGCCCAAGTTTTCCACAGCACAACTGGCCTCTGAGTATAACTTGTTTGGAATGGCCCAGGAGCTTCCTAATGGTCCCAGAAAGGATTTACGTGATGTGATTTCAGAAATACAGGTGCCATGGGCTCTTCCTTAATCTGCCTTCGGAAAGCATCCTTAACTGCTGACCTCTGGGCTATCAAATCAATCAAAGGGATGATGGATGATGGGGGCTTGTATTTTGGTGCTGTTTTATAAAACTTTGATTTTTTTTTTTTTTGAAATGATGCTTGGCATCCTCTGGTTAATTCTTGGCTATTCACAGTGGTGGTTTTGAAAGCATCGTTAGATTCTTTGGACCCACAGTTCACAGGGTGGAGCCATTATAATCATCCATGAGTCCTCCTGGTGCAAGAGAGCCCACGTTGCCTAGGAGCCTCGAGAGATTTATTTTGTTGTGGTGCGATGGTTTCCAAGCAAAGTCAAACAAGACCTTTTTTCACCAACAATGAAACCCAAGTCCAAAAGGATTGCGGAGGCTAGTTGAAGCTCTGTTGCAAGAATCTTAGAGATAACAAGAACCCTCTGAATTGTCAACAGAAACAACATCATATTTGTTCTCTAAATTCACTGACTGGATTTCTTTATAAAGTAGATATGATTTCTCCTTGTCTCCTCCCTCTCCAACACCGTCCTCATTATTTACCTTTTATTTTTTTTAAAAAAATCTTGTTTTCTAGATTTCATCAAAATTACAACATCTGTGAGGGTTAGTTCTAAAGGTCAGCTTGAATTCTTTAGATCAGGTTGGTGAGTGAGGGAGCGCTATGTGTGATTGATTTGATTTTTAACATACTCAGGTGGGAGAAATCCTTGCCCTGGGTTGGCCTTGAACTATATAAAGTTAAGAAATATAACCGAGGGGGGCTGGAGAGATGGCTCAGCGGTTAAGAGCACCAACTGCTCTTCCAGAGGACCCGGGTTCAATTCCCAGCACCCACATGGCAGCTAACAACTGTCTGTAGTTCCAGTTCCAGGCAAACACCAAGTCAAATAAATAAATAAATAAAGATTAAAAAAAAAAAAAGAAATATAGCCAAACTAGTGAGCAGACAGCATTCATTTTTCTTTCTCTCTGTTTTTGACAGTGGATAGGTATGACACCTGTCTCAAAGCTCATGCCTCACCTAAAACAATGAATTGTAACCTGGAAATGCTTGCCATATAAACCCTGTCCTGCTTCTTGTCAGCATATTTGTCTCAGAAACAGTGCTAGTTTTATTTAATATTTATTTTATTTATTATTTATTTCCTCCAGTTTGGGAACAAAACTCTGAAAGAAATCAGTTAAACCAATGTTCCCTTCTCTTGAGTTTCACTTTCATTTTTTTTTGCAAAAATAAATACTTTCTGTAACAATAGATTTATTTGTTTGTTTGCCAGTGGTCTGCCACAATCATGTTCCTATCCCAGAAATAAACTCTAATTGTATAACCTTGTGGTTCAGGATGTTTGGGTTGGAGGAGTCTGAAATGAGAACTCATGTATTGCCTGCCTCTACCACTCCCTGCACCGCTCAGAACAGTCCTGTGGGGATGATAGCCACCAGAGAACCTACGTGTTCCTGGCCAGCATAGTGTCCTCCTGGACAGACTGCAAGCTTGTCCCTCAAAAGAAAAATACCAAATAATCTTCGTTCTCCCTCTTAACCCCTGTCGTTACATTATCAGTTGGCCCAGCTGGTCATGAAAATGAAGGAAGAAGATGAGCTACAGGTGAGATCCTGTGTGTGCAGAGCTTGATTTAAGGAAAATCTGAAACATACCTCCATGTAAGAGAAAGTTCTTGATGGCTCTTCACCTATCTGCTTTCAGACCAGACAGGAATACTGTCCCTGTGTGGACAATGCTGGCTCCCTGATTAATTGAGTCCCTCAACTTCATCCTCCATAAAAGGAATAACCTCATTTTAGTCCTCTGGAAAGTGCTTGTCATTTTCAACTAGGGAAGGCTGTTTAGAGCGCCATTTGTCTAATAACTATTGTTTAAGCACACAGCCCCTGGCTGAAAGTGTGCTGAGCACTGGGGACTCTGTGGTAAGCCAAATCAAACCGGGTCCTTGCCTTAGTAAGATGTACAGTGTAAGCAGGGAGAGGTCAAGATTTGTTGATGTTGATTATGTATACTTACAGAATTCCATTCTCCAAGGAAAGGCAGGTGTTGTTTTGTGAGCTTCTATTTAATTTATCTCAGAGATCATCAGGACTTTTCTAGGGAGATAAAATTGAACCAAGACTTACAGTAGAATGGTACTAAAGAGGAAAAAGAGTGCTTTGGCTGGGGTCAGGGGGGGCTTTAAAGTTCAAGACATCTAATGACACTCAATACTGCCCTTCAAAATGACAAGGGATGGGTATATACTTTAGGGCAGTGGAATGGTTTTATTAGCTAGCATGTGCAGCAGAATTAGATTTGTGCTTTGAGCTTCTCCTCATATATAATGTGGAACACAAATTAGAAATGGAACCAAATCCGTGGATGTAGACCAGTTAGGGGAGTCCTACAGTCATCCTTTAAAGAATATCACATTTGCTAATAGAATGATGGCAGTAGGAACAGTGGACAGATTGATTTGGGAGTGTTAGTAGAAGTTATAAGGCACATGGTTGTGTATGCTGCCATGGACACCCACTCTCAAATCATAGCCAGTATGATAGTGTTTTAAGATGGCTATAGGATTTGAAAGATGGTTAGGTCACAAGGGAGGAGACCTTGTGAAAGAGATTAGTGCCTTGTAAGATGGATGTGGCAATTATTGTATCCATTCTGTCATGTAAGAACATAGGAAGAGAACAGCCCCCTTTGAATCAGACTTCTGAGCTTCCAGAATGGTTGAGGAAGGATGCTATGAATAAGCTGACAGTATAGTATTATTACAGAAAAGCTGCAGTGCTGCTGTGAGGCATAAACCCAAAGAAGCTAATAAAACATCATACTCTGATAATATAGTATTTAACATCTTGGATACGGAGTAGGGAGGACCTGATCCCAGTTCTATCATTAATTGCCTGTGTGTTATCAAGCCGGTAATCGCCTCTCATAGATTCAGATTTTACAAACCTATGATTCAGCATCAGTGCCTCGTTTGTAGAGTTTTTAATGGGGACTGCGTGAGCTAATACCTGGAAAGTTCTTAATACTTCACTGCCTGGCATGTAGTCATCCAGTGCAAAGATATAATTAGTGGTATTATCACCAATATAGTTATTACTATTGTCCTAGATGCTTCTGAAGTTGGCAAATGAAGGCAAAACTATCAGTCTCCTTTTTATAATAGCCTGATTGAGCTAGGATACCTACTCCCCAAATGGTTAAATAGCTTCCAGTGCCATCATGACCCTAGGTGGACACCTGAACCCCTCCTTCATAAACTGAGGCTGTCCTCCATCCTCACTTTCTTTTCATAGGGAACCATTGTGAGTAGAATATTCCTTACACACCCCTGCAGCTTGTCATCACACTGAAGACCATCTCAGTCCAGCTTTATTCTAAAGCCTGCCTCCCACTGCCCTAGACATTATAAGATACATAAAATCAGCAAATGACCATTTTTGTTTCTACCATGTTTACTTTAAGTAACTGGGCTAATGCTATGGGGAACTTACATAGTTTAGAATTAAAAAAAAAAAAAGCTGTTTATTTATCAGAAGTCCTACCATGAGCACATGTCTTCTATAACAAGGGGTTTTTCTCCTCACTTTCCCCGTTGATCTTAACAGTCTTCAAGACTGATTTGTTTGGAAAGTGCAGTGAAACTGAATGAAGCATCTCCTTGGCATTTGAAAGATAAAGGAGTGAGGCATCACCATCAGTCAGGGGCTGGAAGCAGTTAGCAACATACTTGATCTATTTCAAGAAGCAGTGGTTCCTCTTTCAAGGCAATGGCCTCAAGGGGAGTCACATCCATGGAGAATGTGGTTGTAAGTAAAGTTTAGAGGAATGGTTTTCAGCCTGTGGGTCTCAACCCCTTGGGGGTTGAATGGGCCTTGTACAATGATCACCTAAGATCATAGGAAAACACATTTATTTACATTATGATTCATAGCAGTAGCAAAATTACAGTTATGAAGTAGCAATAAAATATTTTTTATGGTTAGGTCACCACAATATGAATAATTGTATTAAAGGCTGGGCGGCATTAGGAAGTTAATAGCAACTGGCCTCGAGGTTCTTTGGATATCAGACCATATCAGGATCCAAATGCAATGCTTCAGACCTTGTTATCTCCTTGTACTTCTATCCAGTCAGAAGTAATTCTGACTCATCTCCACAGCTCTCAAAAACAACTTGCCTAAATTATTTTCTTTAATATGCTTTTTGCAACCAGGGTACTAGTCTTAGAAACCTAAAGAGGTCATCGGTATAGGCAAATACAAGCAGATTCAAAGACAAGGATTCCTCCTGCCTTTGAAGGTCTAGGGCTAATCTGGCATGAAGTGAATCAGTCAGGCATCAAGAAGAAATTTCACTCACACAAAGCAGAAAGGGGGAGGCTGTCATCCCTGTGGGGGGCCTCTAACTTTCAGGAAGCAGAGGTACAGGTGCATTTAGAGCTGTGCAGGTGACTGCTGCCACCCAGAGGTGGAGACACTGCAGCAAAGGCCTGCATTACACAGCCATTCTCTAAGCTGAGCCTACTGTAGGCCACATGGAGGAAGATTTCTTACTGGCTCCTTTCCCTCCTGAATCTTTCACGAAGGCATGACAAAATGTAAATTTCATCCAGCCTCCCAAAGAAGGGAGTCTGAGGAAATGCAATCCCAAGGTTTCTGGCTTCTGAGATGGAGGAGAGACAAGAGAAATGAGTTTGTATAAAAAGCAAACAGTGGGGGCTGGAGAGATGGCTCAGAGGTTAAGAGCACTGACTGTTCTTCCAGAGGTCCTGAGTTCAATTCCCAGCACCCACATGGTGGCTCACAGCCATCTATGGTGACATCTGGTACCCTCTTCTGTACACTGTATACATAGTAAATAAATAATTTTTTTAAAAAAAGCTAACAGCACAACTGTACCCTGCAGGTACTTGGGCTGTGAATTACTGACTTTGATAAGGAAACCCAGGAGTTGCTGATTGCTGAGGAGGAGAAAAATTCCTACTTGACCATCCTGAGCAATGTGTAAGCTGGAGCAGAAAACAAGACACTTTAGTGCAAGAAACATGAATATATTCTGACCCCAGACAACCTCCAAAAGAGTAGAGTTCTTCTTCTGGCCCACTTGTATACAAAAGTTAATAAAACACTAACATTCTAATGAGATAGAATTTCTTTGCCCCTCCTTGGCCCCATCCTGATGTTTCATAAGATAGACATGGCTTTTTGTTTGCAGACCATTCAAGATCTACATGCTAAACAGGACTACCTTATGATGACATTTTTGCCACACTGGTATGTTAACCACCCAATAAAGTGTTTTATTTTAAATGTTTTAGCAATCTCTTTCTGTGAGATATGCCTCTTGGTATACTACTGGGGCCATAATAGTTATACAGGCAATAATGGTATCCTAATGGGTTCTTGGAGATATTTTAATTGACTGTACATGAGAAATGTTTATCTGAAGACCTAGACCAGACACTCAGATAATGCAGATAATGAAAACTATTGTTTGTATTTTGTATTAAATAATACCTATTTTCCAGATCTACTGACTTCTAGTCTCAAATGTTAATGCATACATAGATTTTTTTACTTTTTTAACAAATATTTGTGTGTATTGCAATAAAAAATTACAAAAAAAGTACCTTTCAAAAAGTACTACCCTGTAAGACACAACCTGGAGTTTAAACAGGTTTTTGCAAATGTTGAAGTTAAAACTGAGACATTTCTTTCAAAAGTTAAATCTCTTTAGTATATTATAACTTTATTAAAATTACTTTTTAATTTTAAGTTAGAAATTTATAAATAATTTTAAAAATGAATTCAAAGCATGTGATCATTCATTTGCTCAAAGCATTCAGTCTCAGCAATCCCAGTATAATCTACATGATTTCCCCCAAGCTCCCCATTAATAATGCCCAACCACAAATCTCCCCTTGCTGTCCTGGAACTACATACACGCCTCAATGTTTCTGAAGATCACAAAGCCAGCTCCTGCCTCAAGATCTCCTTACAGAATGGTCCCTTTGCTGAGACATTAAACTCTGTTACTCACAGCTTATAAACTAACTTTATATCAGACAATCATCTTAGTGAAGACTTTCCCGAATGCCATGTACAACATTTTAAAATATTCTCCAATCTGTTTTCCAATGCTCCTGTACTCAAGTTTTCTCTCTAGCTCTTAGAATACTAACAGTAGTGTACATTCACTTACCTATTTTATTAGCCAATAGCTTTAAAATATGAGTTACTCTAGGGAAAATACTATTTTCTGGTAACTCATATTCTCAACACTCAACATATAAAGATCACTTGGTAACATTTGTTGAATAGGACCACTAATTTATTTTTGATTGAAGAACCACTTATCACTATCTGCATATGCTAATATGACCTCGTGTATGCTCACACATGAATAATGTACCAGTTTTATCATGTATGTGGAATTCTACTAATTGAGGAATTAGACACAGTCAGATTAACATCAAACCCACTAGAAATCATCAATATCTCTGGAGTGTCATGAGTCTCAATGAATAATCCACTCTCAAATGGAGAAGCTTATGTTTTATGATGGAAAGTGATAGAAAATGCTGTTTTTCTTCCTTTTGGGCTTTTTTTTTTATTTGAAGAGTTTTTAGCATCTGAGAAATATTTTTTCTGCAACTGTAAAGAATTTGGATGCATTATTTCATGCTGAAATGGGACCTGATAAGTTGATAGCTTTGAGAAGTCTGGGAAAAGTTCACTTCTGAGACCACATGATGCTGGTAATATTCCTTTTTGGTCAGTGTCTCTGTCTAAACAAATTGGAATCTTTTCTTCTTTCTTTACCTATATTAATATCATCTATAGTTTCTCTTTTTTTAAAATGATTAAAACATTTTCAGTATAGTTCTTAAGGTAATTCCATTGTCCACAAACATTCTGTCCAGTCCCGTAAACGACAAATTTCCTAAAAACTGTTCATAGCTGAACATTTATTTATAGGCCAGTGGTGCCAATAACATTAGACTATAGATGACTTTGCAAAGGGAAAGATCATGTGGCTTGAAGAACTTCTTCATTGGATTCCTCCAAAGTGTTTCAGAATGGCTGAATAAGTTCACTGGCACAAGGTTTATGAGCCACTGAAAACACTTCCTGAAATCTCTAAGAGGAAGAAATGTTCTTATTAGTGGGTTTCTCCTTCCTGGCTGATTTGGCTAGCCATTCTTTATAAGCTTGAAAACAAACTGAGAGCTAACTACCAAAATCAAATTTCAGTTCAGACTCAATGAGAGAATGGCCAGATAACTCTGGCAAAAGCAATACCAAGGAATTATTAGCCCATAAAACCCCAGAAAGGTGCGCTCATGGCTCACTGAAAACCTCAAGTCTGCTGGTCACCATCTCTTTTGTGGCCCACACATTGTGTTCCTTCTCACATAACTCATGTTTGTAAATGCCTATTAGTAATAATGTAAAGAGCATGCTTGGTTTATCCATTGAGAAAAAAGTGTATAAAAACTCTAGGTAAAGGTCTTACCTTATGAGCTCAGCAATTTCCTTTCATTAATCATGACAGCCAGGAGAAATAACATGTTCTAATTTACCTGATTAAGGTTGGTTCATATCTCACATTCAACTTGTCTTATCTTCCAGAAGTAAATGGTCCAAATATGCAAAGTACAGATATGTGCATCTGTTACCAAAAGGAACAGAAGTGGTGTATAGTAATTACCTTACAAATATTTGTGGTGACATGTTTGCTTTTGTCTTCTTCAAAGTTCCTGATCACAAAATGTGATTTAGGTATAGTTGAAACATTTGACACAAAATAGGATCCTAGAATATACAGAAGACACATTATCACTCTGGACCCAGAAGAAAACAGAGGAAAAGGGGGTCACTGGCACTGAGTGTTAGCACAGAACATATTGCTGGGAGCATTCAAAGCAGCCCAGGGCAGGAGTTAACACTCAGATGTTCTCATCTCCTTCCTACTGGGAAGATGTTGGGGCACCACTGTGTCTATGCAATCCTTCTTCCAGGGTAAACCTCAGAGTAGGAAGAGACACACAAAAGGTGGGGGACACGTGAAGAGGGGACTGGACAGTTTTGAACCCAAAGTCTGAGAATTGTGAGGAAGATAGGAAAAGTTGATGAACCTTAAAGAGACAGTTAACCAGTGCTCTCTACAGTCTGCTTATAGAACTTACCAGGAAATTTTAAGAAAATTACAAATGGTATCTACCATCTCCCAAGGCAGATGAGTATACTAAAGAATATTTTAATACACAATCAGATGTATATAAATATCCCTCTACTCTAGTGATCAGAAGTGTGGATTACCTATCTTAATCATCCAGATGTTTGTTTTCAGCTATAATTTATGGCAGTTGTTACAGAAAGATGATTCACTAATTAACGGAGAAATACTGCTTGAGATTTAGGAAAGCTAAATTTTTCTCCATGTAAGAGGTTATGACATGGATGCCTGCATAGGGACAGTGATGCTGCTGTGAACAGCTTTGACATGTCTAGTCTTTCAGTATTCTTTGCGTGTGTAGCATATAATGCTTCGTTGTGCTACCTAGTAACAAGTTACTTGTCTATGCACTGTCAATGTATGCTCTTACTTATTAATCTAGTGTGTGCTCATCCTACTTATAAGAAAAAGAGTCTAGAGACTGAGAAAATGACTCAGCGCTCAAGAGCCCATAATGCTTTTACAGAGGTTCCAAGTTTGGTTCCCAGCACCCACATTATGTGACTCCCAACCACCTGTAAACTCCAGCTCCAAGGTATTTGATACTCTCTTTTGGCCTCCTCTGGCACTGTATTTACATATACACATAATTAAATACCCCCCGCCACACATATACACATAATTAAAGATAGAAATAATCTTCAGAGTGAAGAGTTTGTAGCCCATCTCATGGTTACAATGATTCTCTTGACTGTATCAACAAGACTACTGTGCGTCTTTGACTGGTGCCCTTTGATTAGGGCCTGTGGTGGTTCATGTGAAAATTGTTCCTCATAGGTTCACATATTTGAACAACTGGTCCCTGGTGGGTGGTGATACTTGGGACAGTTAGGGAACATTTAATACATAGCATCTTCCTAGAGGAAGTAGGTCACACAGATGGGCTTTGGGATTTCATAAGCCTTTTCTTATATCCAGTGTATAAGCCTTTCCTTATATTCAGTTCAATGTCTGCTTCTTGTTTGTCAGTGAAGATGTGACTTCACAGCTTCCTGCCCTAGTCACCTGCTGTCACACCTCTCCTGCCATTATGGATCATCTCAATTGTACTCATAAGCTAAATAAACTCTTCCTTCTAGGTGTTACTTCTGGTCATGTTGTTTTAGGAGAAAAGCGACTAATATTGCTTCAGTCTTTAGGCTCTCACATGTCCTTAAATGTCCCTTTAGAGGCCCTGTCACCAAATAAATGCACTTCGAGGTTAGGGCTTCACATATGAGTTGGGAAGGGGGCATCATTCAGTCCAAAACAGAGACATGAAAGTCATGTGAAGATATCATTGCATCCTCGTGGGAGACACTGCTCTGGAATAAGCGATGACAGTCAGAAGGCAAGGAGATGGTAGTGGACAACATTTCACAGTCTGCGACCACTGAGCTTCAGATCAATGCAGAGGTAAGAGGGGCCATGTGTGTTAAACCTGCAGTGCTGCATCTGGAAGACAAACAAAATAATGCTATGTTAAGGGAAATGTAGACGTTTTATGAATTTCTGTGTTTCCTCCACATCCATACTCCACCCCTCTCTGTTTCTGTTTTTCCTATCTCCTCCAAACTGCTAAGTGAGCAGAAAGTCTGATATTCATTTGGTCTATCTTATCCTCCTTCAGAGAATCCCAGGAAACAACGCTTTCCCATCACTTATCCCCTGCCCTGGGCTGTCTGCTTTGGTCACTTTCTGCATGGCCACTGCAATTGTTTTTTTTTTTTGTTTTTTTTTTTTTTGACTTTTTTATCTACTTCCTAGTTCCTCTGTTTTTCTTGGTCACTGCTCCTTCCTTCAATATCTGCTGTCCTGTCCCATTCTCCCTGTTATGGTTCTTAAGAATTCTTTTTTTTAAACAACAAAATGCTAATGTGCATTATAATATTCTTTTATTATGAATAAAGTCACATTTTCTATCTGTGTATATCCTTATTCAAGGTCCCTTCCCACTGCCATTCCCTCAGGTCATTCTCTCTTCTCCACATCTCCCCATCTCCTCGCCAGCAAGGGCAGGAGGTCCCAAGGTCCCAATGTCCCGATATTGCTCAGTTCAGCCTCCACTCCTGGCAGATCCAGTTTTCTCCCTCCAACATCCAGACTGAGTCAGGTGTTCCTAGGGGGAGTGGGATCCAAGGTGTCAGTCTAGGGAGTTTCAGATCCCAAGCTGCTCAGTGGTTGTGGTTTGCAGCTTGGACACGCATTGCTTTTTCCTTTTTGTTTTTAAGAGTCCACTAATGAGCAAGTACATCCCCTGCTTATCTTTTTGAGTTTGAGATACCTCGCTCAGGAGGATATTCTCCAAATTCATCCATTTGAATTCTTATGTATGGGCCAACAGGTAAAAGTGCTTGAATTAAGCTCAGTGTTTGGGACTCACAAGTTAAAAACAAAGAACTGATTCTAACAATTTGTCCTTTGACCTCCATCCATATGGGTACCCACAGAAACACTCACACACATGAGCATGCACACACACACACACACACACACACATACACACTTTAAGAAAGAAGCTTTATATCTAAGTTTTTGCTTGAAGATTTTCACGTATGGAAAAATTTTTTGAGGCAACTTATTTTGAAGGGAGGTAATACAAAGATGCACCAATTTGCAAATTATTCATATGTGGTGATATATTCTATATTTAATAAAATCAGTCTGGAATATCAGAGGACAGAGTCATCTCTCCAGCCACCTTTAATTTTTTTTTCATGATAAGTTTTTCTGCCAAACATGCCCAATCAGCAAATCACAACCACCGAACAGCTTGGGATCAGAAACACCCTGGACTGACCCTTCAAACCCCACTCCAACTATAGGAACACCTGACTCACTCTTGAGGGAGGGGGGAAAGAACTGGATTTGGCCAGAAGTGGAGACTGATCTAAGCATTATTGGGTCAGTGGGACCATAGGACTGTCTGCT